>JACXIK010000016.1:4804778-5404778 GCA_014737385.1 Bombus superbus | reverse complement strand
ACTTTTTCCTCCCGATGACTCCGAATTTTTGAAATAGCCTGTACACAAAGGTCAACGAAATAATAACAACCAGCGACGCCACGGAGTTCTCATAGTCTCGAACGGACTGACAATATCAATGGTGAATCGCCATTAAGGTTTGTCTACACGAGTACAGTAATAAAGAAGTAATAGTCGTTGCTTGTTGCACTTGCTTCCTGGAAAGAAATTTTTTTCTCTTCTCTTTCCTCCGGTTTCTTCTTCGTCGAGAGGAAAAACCACAATCTGTTTTCTAACGAAACCACTCGATGGCAATTTCGGCGTTACTCGTTAATTATTTCCTTATGAGGCTCGTTTTATTAGTCCGACTGGTCGAGCAAGATTACCCAAGTAATTTCCATGGATTTGGATTCCCTTCAAGACGAAATTGCTTCGTTCTCGTCTCCGTGCAATTCCATGGTTAAGTGGAAATTATGCGAATTATGTATTTGCCTTGAATGCAGCGAGTTCGATAGATTAATCGCTAGTATTATTCTCAACTTTTTAATAAATGATCATATTCCTTTCAAAAATCCTCTACACCAAAGAACTGCAGGTGAATTTTCGTCAAAAAGAAAAAAGGGAAATATCGCTTTATTCGATTTATAATGAGATCAATTGAAGTCTGTTCCAGTCCCTCCTCGTGACATATTTTTTTACTTTATCCCCATGAAAAGAATAAATTCTCTACGTCTGAAAACCTAACGCAAACTTTTACCAAGAACGTTGCTTATTTCGTTCGATTTGCGAGCGACAAAAGTCATAAAGGAAGATGCAATATCGGACAGCAGGAGACACAAGCAGAAGAAAAGAGGCGCTGACCTGCGCAATAAACGCAAGGTGGTCAGAATGTTGGCCGCAAGTGATCAGACCGGGCTGGGTCATGGTCATTGGCCCTACAAGTATGACTTCAAGTACAAATAAAGCCAATTAAGAGAGTCAAGGAACAAAAACTATAAGTTACTTTTGTTAAGCTACAATAATCTCCGATGATTTTACTGCTATTCAAATAATACCTTAATTGCTTAATTCCTTTTATTTTACCTTTACCCCGCAGGGTAAAGAGAGCGAAGATCTTTTCTAAAATTATTCCAACGAATCCTACAAACTCTTGGAACAACGGTACAGAAAATGTATTAAACAGAATTATTCGATAAACTTTTCTCATAAGTATCAGTTTAGTATGAGTTTATGCTATTTCTCTCTGTCATATTGTACGAAAGACGCGTAGATAGAAGGAAGAATGTAAATTTATTTATATTCATTTTTTTAAATAAAGCTACTCATGCACCGCCACGGTTGAATTCATCTCATCTTCCTCTACAATTCTGCATTAAAAAAATCCAAGTATAAGTAGCTATTTCAGGCAGTAATAAAAAATGTGGTATTAATATTGGAAAGAAAAAGAAACATTAAATTCCACGCTAAAGATCCTACCATTATCCCTCGATATCTTTAATATTTGTCAATATTATCAACAATGCAAAAAATCAGCCAATTTAAATGAAACACCCTATACAAGCTATACAGCAATTTACTCCGCCATTATTCAAATTCCAATTTCATTCCTACCAACCGGGTATACCAATAAAACTCCAAATCCCTTGCAAAGCAAAAAGAAAAAAGAAAAGATTAAATTCCGCGGCAGAGATCCTAACCTCAATCTATACGATCCCGTTCAATCCGCCTCAAAGAGATTGCGAACGGATTAATGGTTTCCCGTTGAAGCTACGCAAAAACAGAGCAGAGATGGATAGATAGCTAGATAGAAAGGGAAAGACAGAGAGAGAGAGAGAGAGAGAGAGAGAGAGAGAGAGAGAACGGGTTAAAGAGAAAGAGGGAGAGAAGCTGAGGCATTAGAAGCATCACTGACCTAACATGTCACGCGTAAAGGCCAGCCGTGACGCGTGGAGATCGCGCGCGGATCAGGTCAAGGTTGCATACTTTACAACAGTGAAGCAGTTTCCACGGAGGGAAATGGAGAAAATAGGGCACCGGTGACGAAAGCAACACGTTAATACCCCGGCCGTGACGACAGCGAAAGGACGACGTGTCTGCGCGCGACCTAACCACGCTTCAGGCAAACTTCCTGAACCCTGGAACTTTCTAACTTTACCCAGCATCCGCGGCGTCTTTGCCGTTTTATCGATGGCCATCGAGGTTGCTCCCAATTTTAAGGTAGAATGCACGCAACTTCAGCCTTGAATTCATAGTTTTGTATAATTATGTATGTATGTTGGTGTTCCATCCAAAATCAGACTGAATTTCATAGGTAATCGAATTGAAGAAGATCCTACGTAGCGAGGAAGGTAGTGGAAAGAACAGGAAGGACAGAATTACATGGCAAGGCGCAGAATTATAGAATTTATAAAGTTGCTCTGCCATGACTAGAGAGTTAAGTCTGAATCTGAGAAGAAAGATTAAATTTGTTTGGACACCGATGACTCCTATGTTATTTTTAAATGTACATAACAATTACCGCAACAATGGTCAGGTCATAATATTACGGGTTGGCAGGTCATAAAATCATAAAGGGTCATAAATTATTTCGGGGATCAGGATAAAGAGACTGACGAGAATACAGGTATACAAGGAGGGTCGTAGGAAGGAATTCCTTTACTCTATACGGAGTACATTTTGAATAAAAATTTCATTTTTGTATCCTAACATTTTTATAATATATATTTCTCTACTATGATTTCATAACGCATAATCGTTTTTGTATCTATTGTACTTCAAATTCAAGTCACATTCTTACGTTAATTTTTCTCTCCGATTTTCTAGTGACATGTTGAAACGTTCATTAATATCTGCAATTTTCCTTATAAATGAGATCTTGTCGTAGTTGCAAAATATAATTCTGTTTCTTACACGGTTACTTTAAAACAGAACACGAAGTACAAATCTGAACGGGGCTGCAAAGCTCCAAGACATCAATCGCTACCGCCACTGAATGGTTTAATCTACGATCTCCCTGGAGCCCCTACATTAAGATAATTGGCTCGCTAAATTCCTTCTATTAATTAATAATCTTAATTGCCTACCCATACAGGAAGACTATAAAATTTCAGTAAAAAATTACGACATCCCTCTTCGCTGAATGACGACAATAATTAACGATAATTAAACTATAATAAGTTCCACGATGACGAAAGAGAGCATCGGGTTAAGGGTTGAAAACAGAGAGCTGGCCATGAGCGAGTAACCACGGCATGAAAATGCAAAGGCTGATATCAATCGAGCCACTGTCCTGACCGTTCACGTGTAAAAGGCCACTCGTGACGCGTGTCGCTGATCCCAGACACACGTTTCCTTTAAAGGTTGCACATTTTACACTGCGTAAATTAATCGACAACATTCGTGTATACGCTGAGCAAAAAAAAAAAAAAAAAAAAAAATAGAAGACACAAATTACGTCAGGCGGGAACATCTCTGACGAAAGCAGGTATTAAAATGCCAACGGAATGTGAAGCGATGAGAAAAAAAGCAACGAACCCCTGAACACTGTCTTTGTCACTGACTGCTCGCGCTTCGTATCGACGTTATTTATGAAATTCCGTTAAATATGGTAGATTTTTAAACGGGAAATACACAACGATTCGTACGATGATAAACCTTGACAATCGTCGAAAAGTAGCGGAAAATATTACACGAGCGTAGGACGTCTCGGGTTTGTTACTTTATTAAGAGATGCAACCACTCGAAGGAATCAAAATTATTGAGAAATTTGCTGCGAAATTTTGCGCCGTTTATTCGAACTAACAAAGGAGATGATTTTTATGAACGACTGTACATCGACTACTGCGAATCGATCGACGAGTCGTTCCTTTCCCAAGAAATCATCGGCGAACTCAACGCCTCGATAACTTCTAAATCCAATTACACATCACGTCACGGCGGACATAAGGCGATCGTTGGAGGAAATTCTTCGATGAAGATTCGAAATTTCGCGTTGGACGGCTCAGAGGGCGTTTGCTGTGTCAAAACGAGGGTTCGTCGTCGATAAATTCTGCAGTTTTCGACAGGGATGAACGAAGGATATCTACGAATCGAATTCCCAAGCGAGGAGTGGACCAGGATAGGAGGGTCGAGGATAACCACAGGCGTGGCGGGAAGCTGAAAGGCGCGGGACTGGGAAATATGTCGATATCTGGCTGTGACCTAGTTGTCCCAGTTGCCCGGGAAAGTGGCGGCGCGACGCCCAGACAACCCAAGAATACGGTTCCATGGCAATTTCGAGACATGGGTCAACAACCTTCTCCCAATATTCTCCCATCTACGACTGAATAATTTCCATTAAATACGAGTTATTTTATTTATTTCTGTCAGGTATTTGTAGATGAAATTTTCTCTCGCCATTTCTAGACGATAGAAAGCAATTTGCGCGAATGTCACAGCGGCAGATGTAATTCTAAAGTACCGCGGGATTTGTCTTAAGCGGGGCGAACGTGTATTTCATATTTCTAAATTATTTGCCTGGCCCAATAAAAATCTAACGAAGATCCTACTGACTTGGAAAAGTAAACGTATCTGTAATATTTTTTTATTATTACGCATAAGTATTTTCTCGTACGTTAAAATTTAATGGACATCTACAGAGAAACAATTACCAATATTCACGGAGAACTAATTAATACTAAAGCTAATTATACAACGATTTCAATGAAAACATTACGAATTAAGAATACAATATCACTCGTGAAAAGGAAAGAGAATTCCGAATTTTCAGACGAAGCATGCAGATTTTTAATTTGTGAGAACACGAGAACGCAATTATGTTGCGTAAAAATTAAAAAAGAAAAAAAGAAAGCAAAGAATCGCAACTCCATGGGCCATTATTATTCGTCAAAAAATTGTTACAAGGACCGCGCAGCAGTTTAAACTTGCGAGCTCTAGTTCCCTTGGAAAAGCTTTCGCAGCCGGTTGTTTCCGTTCACAGATATCGGTTCGCGGATTTATTATATTTAGCGGGGTTTATAATGCAGGATGACGGTTTATGGGGTAGGTGGGGTACAGTAACCCAATTTTCAGCGGAAAACGCGCGCACTAAATCGAGATTCACGACCCTGACCCGGCACCTTGCGTCGCGCATTTTCGCGGAGGATATTTTCCACGCAATGCCCGGAAAATGGGTTTTACACGTGACACACTGGCCATCAGTGCGTGCTGCTCTTTTCTCAGCTGAAAGCACGACCATTTATCGCTTCTCGCCGAAACAAAAGGCATTTTTCGCTCTCCGCTTTATGACCGGCTACTGCCGACGACATTTAATGAAATTTTTACTCGTTCATAGTGGAACCACACGGACAAAGCGGAACTTTTTCCTTGGGCTCGATGATATTCGGAAAATCAGAAAATATAAATACAACTTAATGCAATAGTTGATTTACGTTAGCAACGAAGCGATCAATTAACTTACCTACGTTATCAGTATTAATAATTTGTAGTAATTTGCAGAGTTTTACCAACGATATTAATTGAATTGTACGAGAGAGCCCGCGATAAAAAGGATGAAAGTAATAACGATAATTGTACGGATTTAAAAATGTGCTTGTCGTAGTGTGTGCCTTTATTTGGTTAAACGGTGGACGCAAATAACGCGCGACATAACTTATTCCGGGTTCGTCGCGACTTACTTGCACGTGACCATTTGTTACGAAATATAAGAAACTCGCGTTACCGGATACCGAGATAATGGTAAATCTTAAATCAAGACGATTCCAGAAATTCCTCATTACGAGGGAAATTGCCGTAGATGGCTGCGCGGAGCCCTTCTCGATATAATTTACGAAGCTGAATCAAGACGGACGAAGAATTCTCGCAAGATATATATTACATACGCAGCGAGCATATATTTTATATAATCGCGATTAAGCTTGCTAGAGGAGCTTTCTGTTCGAAGATCACAGGCAAAAGAACATAATAATTTTCCAACGTTTCTCACGTTTCACAAAAGAGCGATTTCAAGCAAGCTCGATGTTCGAAATTCGATGAAAATTTACACTGTCTCGATTTCTGCTCTTTTATTCGGTTTTACTGTTCCATATGTATTACTCGAATCGGCAAGTAATATCGTATATATGTACGTACATCTATGTCATACTTTTGAACGCATGGAAAACACTGATTGTCGTAATCAGACGGCGGATCCTTGACTAAACAGCAAATTTTTCACTGCAATAGTTTGACAGGTACAGAACAATAGTTCCATCTCGAACGAAAGAGGGCTTCTTCGTTTTTTAAATTACTTTCGATATCCTATACAACACAAGCATTTGTAATACTTGCTTGTACATTTTTGCACATTCGTATCTGTCATCAATCCACACGGTACAGCATTTTGTTATTGGAAACGTTGCAAACGTGTCAGCTATTTTTAAAAAGAGCCATTATTGTTCCAAAGGGGCTGAAATATTTTCGAACGCTTTCCCTGAAAATCCACAAGAGCCACTAATCGTACACCAATTTGCCTAAGAGTATATCGTATTCACGATCCACCCAAAGTCTACCAAAGTGTAGAACCTGAATTCTAGGAAACCTGGAAGGCTAGGAGGCTGGAGAAAACTCGAGTGTCGTCAACGAGGAGAAAACTACTATTGCACTCTCTGTATGGGTAAACGTGTGTGGCAACCGTATGTACGATGCATGTGCCACGTAACTACGGATAGGGTAGACAGTTCTGTTCGGTAACTGGAAAGGAGAGGGCCCCGACAGGCCAGTTAGATCGGCGGAAAAGGAGGAACGAGGTTGTAGCTAGAAGAGAAGGTTGAGGTCTGAGTTCGAGGCCAGCTTCCTCACTTTCCCACACTCGCGGCTGTGTTACGTGGCTCGCGTAACGCGCTCGCTGCACTCACAGGCTCACCTACATTCCTCGCTTTGGCGCAGCACACGAGCGCCTACACACCTGCAACCGCGCGTTGCAATCGTTGCAGCGAGCGAACCGCGCCGATTCTCTCTAGTCACGATTTTTTTAGCCGACGCCGAACGTTAACGTCGTTTCATTTTCATACACAAGCTGACGTATTTTTGGATCGTTACTATATGTAAGGCGCGCCACTGATTATCAACTTTCAAACGCTTACGCGACTCGAAGCTTTCTAAAGACACGGCGGCACTTTGAGGGCTTAGGATCAACGAAGACTTCGGATTAAAAATTTATCGAAACTTTCGAAGATTTCAAGTCCTCGTCGAGACTGTCCACTAAGACTGAAAGTTGTAAGATAAGTTGAAGCTTATCAAGGATTTCAAGATTTATCGAAACTCGGAAGACCGAGAAGCGACGAAAACTTAGGATTCAAAGTGCTGAAAGTTCAAGGTCTGCTCCGATGATAATTCTCTCTTTATCGTGCAAATAACGTTCACTCGTATTTACGAGAAATTTGGAAAACGCAAAAGTGCGCGTAATATGCGTAATAAATATACATATAAATATAAATACATATATATATATATAATATAGTACTGGTTCTAATACTGTTCGTCGAAACCTAGGTCCCAGCTTTCTAACTGCCTGCATAAGAATCTGCATAAATGCCCGCAGTGTGTGTATCACGTTATACGACACACGCGCGTTACGTTATACGTGTATGAAAATTTGATTCCGTAGCTGTATTTTTCTCAGCGTTGCAGAAAATCATAGCCGCGTGTCTCGGTGTTTCTCGCGTAGACGAAACCTCGATTACTTTTATCCAGACACCGGGGCAGAAACAAACGTATCCGCGCACCATTTTGCCATTGTGAACAAGACGCGTGAGAAAACGGCCGCGAGTAAACAGCCAGGCTTGAATTCAGCGAATTCCAAAGATTCGCACGATAAGTGTCGTAGCACCGTGATACCGTACCGCGGCAGAGAATCGACTCTGCCATTTTCTTGGCAAAGCGGCGCGGCGCATTCCGACGTTGGTCGTGTGAAAAGCGGCGATTTCTCGTCGACGACGAGACCATTACGCCAGAACGAACGAGAGATCGAATCGCCGGTTTCAGGCGATCGTAAGGGCAATCCTAATCCAAAACGTGTTTCTACGACTGATATAAAACTTGACGAGTTTACGGTCGTGAGCGCAGTGATAACACGTTTCTTGGGTTTCCGCGTTGCCATAGCTTCTTTCTTCGTTGCTAAACCACAGCGGAACTTGAACTTGGTCCCTCGTTTCGAGAGTTTCGAGAGTCGCCGAGATTCCGCAAATCGGAAACCTACGAATATCTGCAGGCTCCGTGTTCGATAAAAACGACATCGCGCGATAGGTAAATTCAATTGTCAAGGGCCTAGTAAATTGTAAAATTACGCGAACGTTGTTACGTTGTTGAAAAGCATAATTCGCTTGGTCAGTGTGAAACGAATGGATCAAAATAATTGTAACAGCGTGCAATGTATATATAGGTAAGAATATATAAATATTGATAAAACACGATGGTAACGGTATAGCAATGGTAAAAGCACGTAGTAGGTAAACTATGGAGTGGCATAATAATAATAATAATAATGAATAATATTAATCGTAGATTCATTTATCGAACGATGATAATGATGGATCAAATTCCTTCGATTAAATAGAAACACGAATTTACATAAATATCCACAGATCCACTCATCGAAATAGCTACAAATCAATCTCCGATTTATGTACATAGTAAGTTTCTAAAAATAGTTTTCGATGTATTCTTTTCACCTTGACGAGACAATTTACGATTTCCAGTATCGTTGCTCTTACGTATAATTTTACAACTCGATGCTGAATAACTTAGCTTGTACATCACGTGAAGTCACGTTTGTTAAAAATGGAACTCGTAACGTTGCTGTACGTTGCTTAGCACGGTAGTCCGATAGACTTTGGAAATTACATAATTGAATTTTCCATTTGCAGAAACTTCAAAATATCGATTATTCTATCGAATAAAAAGTCTCCTTTCTAACAAATAAATAATCGATCACTATTCTTCTCTGAGTCGTTGAAATAGTCATCGACGGCTCTTGAATAATCCAGCAGCAATAGAAGCCCCGTGTACCGTCTCGTACTGACTCACCAGCCATTACATAAACGTCAGAACGACATCTCTATAATAGAGTTCGCGAATCTTTCGGCGAATCCTGTTGGCCAACGGTCAATGTCAGGAAACGTGTTCGAGTATCACATAAAGAACAAGGAATTGCCGGGGACAATGTTCCACTTCAAGGATATCTACTCTCCACGGTAAGAGAAAGAGACGGAGCAACAAAGAGGAACAACACAGCTGTCAGATTCTGACCAAATAAATAGAGACTGAAATTTCGTAGAGTCATCTACTTGATTAAATTCCCTTTTTTTTCTTTTTTTTTTAATTATAAATGAAAATTGCAATTTGTTGTATCGTAACCGGTCTAGGTAGTCGCTAGGCCATATCCTATTATTAAACGCACTTGAACGTTTGTCAAGACTCGAGTCTAGAAAAGAGTATATACTCTTTTGAAAAAAGATGAGAATATCGGCGAAGCGGAGAAAAAATTCCAAGAAGAAAATGGACAAATATCAGACAATCTTCTCGTCCCAGATATTCCTTCAAACCGATGTCCTCGGCGTTTCTTATATCATTAAGAGCAAGGATGAAATTTGCAAGGAAACCATGGAAAGTTTCAAAAATATCATAATTCTGCGAAACGGTATTTTCACTGGCTATACGTATAATCAGAGTTTTACTGTGTGATTATAATTCGCCCTAATAATAACAATAATTGACTAACTGAGCTTTGCTTTCGTGATAATCACAACCTCCCATTACACATCGTCGGTTTATTAGGATCTAAACGAATATCATTGTAATCGTTGATCTTGCTCGATGAACGAAAGCAGGTCTGTTAAAAAATGGCAGAGAATATCCAGAGGCAAAACTATCGCGACGGTGTTCACGCCGATTCCTCGTTTGCCTGTCGTGCTTACACGCAATTGTAAACTCGAAGGGAGCTGGTGTTCACCGTGCTCCAAAGAAAAACGCAATTAGCTGCTCCTGTACCGCGACCAAGCTCCTCTCCTTCTCTTGTTTGCTCCTGTTACGCTAGCGTGTTCGTACGCGACAGCAAACTGTTTCACGAGAATGGGTCTCGAGACTACTTTAAAGCGTTTTCCTTTCACGACTCGCGCCTCTTCGTAGCGAGCGTCATTCAAGTTAATTTTAACTGTTTGGAGAATTGCTGCCATCGCGATACCAACAGCCATTTTCAAGAAGTCTGTTTGACTTTTTATTAAAAGCGCCTAACCAGAGGGAGATATTTCCTTGATACTTCTTCGTCTGCGTGTACTTTTGCCCGAGCTTACGTAATTATGTCTAATTACACGTTCGTCGCTTGGTCTTTTTCCTTCTTCTCTTGCTTGCGAAAACACTTTGAAACGGAGAAAAAAATACAATGGCGAGGAAATATAAATCTTCCTCGTACACGGTTCATAGCAGTCGCGCAATCGTAAGTTTGTAAGCTGCCAAAAACAGTTTGTACGGCGTTTGCTATGAACAATACCGTCTCTGGTTAGAAACCAAACTGCTTCACACCGTGAGCGACAATTATTTGGCACTTGGAAAAATGGAACTCTTCGTGTCGATAGTAGCGCTATATTTTTCTCGATCCTCCGTTTCCTTGTTCCAACACTTCCATGAAATTGTACTCTCAACCTTTATTCATTAAATACGTTTCAGTCAGAGTGCCTTTAATCGTATTACGTTAATAGATTTAATGGAATCTAAGATCTATACCAGATTCTATTACATTGAAACGTAGATTCTTGGCAAATATCAGTATCAACGTGAAAGTTCTATTTAAGTTGAAAGATACTCTATATCTAGTATAGGAAATCCCTCCCTCTCTCTCTCTCTCTCTCTATCTATCTATCTCTCTACAAGCCAATTTCGATGATGAGAAGGCAACTGACTTTTGATCATTTCCTCGAAATGTTCAATTTAGACTGCCCGGTAAAAATAAAGACAAATTCCTAGAAGCTTCATAGAAAATCCATCCGCGTTCATAAACAATGAATACGTCCTATCCATTTTCCATGGTCCATCAAGGTGGGCACAAGTCCGCCACTATCCAGTGGCAAAATAAAAAGAAAGGAAAGAAAGGAAAGAAAGAAAGAAGAAAACCCTTCTTCGATGCTTAATTGTCTTTCTAATTAGATTGCAACATGTAACGCAGACCCCTAATAAGAGAAATACGATGAAATTATTTCGAAGAATTGCACGAAGAAGATCGAAGCGTATCCGAGTTAATGTTCCACGGTGATCCGACGAAATGAAACGTTCTATGAAGAGAGCGTATCCTTCCATCTTGTCAGTCTTCGTGTTTCTCCGGTTCAGCACAAGTCCATCGCTATCTAGTGGCAGAGAAGGGCGTGGAAGAGTCGGCTGATTTCTGATCCACACGCGGATTTTGCAGGCAAGCGAATTCGCCACGGTGAATGTCAGGCGACGACGAAGCGATCGCAGTACGTAGAGAAGAAAAAAAGGAGACGGAAGTGCTCAAGGACTACGGCGATGGTCGCGTCGAGTGGCTCCCATATCGTGAACGATCACGAGCGGCGAACACGATCTCCGAGGCGTAGAACAGTGTGCAGGTAATCGAGCCAGAATCGCCACGCGGCTGTGGACCAATTTCGTAACCTGCTTTTCAAATTTCCAGCTCCTGCCGCTTTCGTAACGATTGCTGTTCAGCCACAGTGTGTCATTTCGTAACACGGCTTGTGGCTCATTGTCGAAACTGTGGGCCCCTCAGTTTCTGACGAGGTTACTCCGCTTGGTTAACTTCACCGAGCCAATAGCAAGCGTGTTTCTATGAATTCGTAAGTGACTTGGTACGACGATGGTATTTATCGGATTTGACGAATCTTGCAGGTCTTAGAATTCTCGAATACAGAGCTGATTTTTAGGGAATATTTTCAGTCGTCGAAAGCGAGGATCTCCTTGGTAATCTGCTTTTTTAAAGATTCGTACTTTGTGTACGTTGTCGACTGTTGGAATTCTTAGAAATTTGTCAGTCTATGAAAGTGGAAATCTTCCATGACACTTGGAGATTCGAAATTTTCTTGGCCCCTTGGACATATAGATTTCTATTTCTTGCTTCGTAAGAATTAAATTTCGTAATCCTCTTCGTAACCTCTTCTCCAACCGCTCGATATTCTGTCCGAGTGTGTAACATAAGATTGTAGACGGCTGCAAAGAACTAGGGTGAAAGAACGTTTTCTAACAGAGATTTGCCATTTTGTTTCTCTTTTCACAGATAACTACATATAGGTATAAATATAGATGTCTAACTTAAGCACGAGAATAAAAAGATTATAAACTAATCTATAAAAGGCTAAAGAACTGTACGAAGAAACGTTATAAAATATATATAGTGTCATAAATTCATTCTTGATTCGATATATATTTATCATCAGCTATGTCTATTTTTACACATACGATATTATGCAACCTGCCTGTCTAGAAGGTTTATTAATCGTGATTGCAGAAGAATGGAATTCCTTCATTAACATACTGATTTATTTGTCACCAATGCTTTGCCCAGCAGCACTTCGCTATTCTTCGTTTAATAAATGTTAGGATTTATTTATGTATCGTTAATTTACGATGGAACTCAATGGCACGCAATATCCGCGTTATACGATGGTTCACTTCGTGTATTATAAGTGGTTCAGTGACCAATATATCATACTCTTCTGTTTCACTTTACTCTGACATTTTCAGCTTCGGTAATATTATGCAAATTATTTGTTTGAAGATCTTTTAATTGATTTTTTAATTTTGAGTTACGCAATTCTGATCAAGCGATGTTTAAAGTTCCAGTTGACAAAAATTCGTATGAAAATCTTTCTTCACACTTTGCGAAAGCATCGTACTTTTTATTATACACTCTTTATTCCGAAAGAATTTCGGCCTTTTATTCTGCTTAATCGTAAAATCATTTCGTCTGAATTTTGAAGCCAATCAATTTTTAAATACCGATGATCGCTGATCTAGGAGATTATTTTTTATAAGTGCAGCTACTTTTCCTCGAACAGAATTTCCATTTTCGTACCTTCGGGAAACTGTTTACGCGGCTAAAGTCGATTGTAAATTCTGCTGTTTCTATAGATGGAAAATATTCTTCAACGAGTAAAGGTTAACGTTAACACACTTTACAAGTTTTACGCCAGTCGAGAGGAAAAGTACGCCTTTTACAGACTCTCGGACAATGTGTTGATCGGTTCTTGCTGTACGCTGCCATTTCCTTTCGTCGATTTCCATTATGAAAAAGTGAAACTGTTTCATAACTTCGTGTCTTGTTACTTTCCTTCGGCAAATGACGCTTACCTTTGATTTGCTTGAAATATTCTTCACAAGTCTACTTTCAGTCACCTGGCTAGTTCGACTAATGATACTAAAGATCACTAGAATTACTACAAATGTCTAAATATGATCCCAAATCTAGCCTTAAATTTATAAACAAATATTTAAGATGTAAAGGTAATGAAACGTTAATGTCGAATACCAGATATAATGTGAAATGTTAAATCAGTATTCTGTAACATTAATTGAGCAGAGTATTTGATACCAGAATGAGTACAAAAATTATTTAAACGCACCTATATCGCTTAAATAATGGTACGTTTTCGCTAGATTTTGTATGTTGTTTTCATAAAACAACAATTTTCTATAATTATAGAAAGACACTTTTAGACACTAGAATATTTCTTCATATGGTTTTGATATTCTGTCGACTCTCAATTATCTATACATTTCTATGCTACATTTACATTTACATTTTATGTTCACAATTTAAATAGCGATTATCTGCTACAATAAAAGCAACGATATGCATATATTTGTTGTACCTTGCTTATGGTATTATATCATTGCTATTCAGACACTAACGTGTAACTCTAGTGACCTATATCTTCATAATAGCGTACTATACTATCTAAATATTAGAATATTAAATAACAGTATGAATATTTGATATTAAGATGAGCACCAGAATGATAAGAATGTTAAATAATGCTAAAATTGCTAAGAATTATTTGTACAAAGCTCTATCCGAGAAAATTATTATTTTATATTATAAGATTTATAAGATTATAAGCTTAAAAGATTGTCTTCATATTATAATATTAGAATATCGGATAAGAATATTAAAAATATAGCTTATCATAGTTGATATCAAAATAACAAGTGGCATCAAGTTATTATTCAATGTTTTAGCCCATGAACCAAACTAATATTATATTATAACATGTCATTAATATTAAATTTCGCTTAGGTATACTAAATATCATACTAAAATAGAGAAATAATAAATATCAATTATCTAATGCAATTGATAATGTGTAATAGCTATTAATAATCCTAAAATTTTATCTCGTTGTAATTACCAATTCTGTAATCCACTTACTACGTTTAATCCTGCATTGTACATCAACTCGCTAATGCATTGCACACAGATTATTATGTATATTATTACCAGACTGCTGATTTTTATATATTCATGCAAGATTTAAACACGCAACGTGCACAGAGTACATATACTGTGCAAATATATATAAAATATTCAATATTCGCTACACTCTAGTATACTCTAACATACTCTAATCCCTATTTCTTCAGTTACGATTATAAAAATATGAATCTGTACAAAAGGGGATTGTTTAATTATTACTTATACAAGTTATTAGGAATATTCTATGTATTTATAGTAATATTCTTTGTATTTCATCAAAAT
The DNA here is from genome assembly GCA_014737385.1 of Bombus superbus. NCBI lineage: Eukaryota > Metazoa > Arthropoda > Insecta > Hymenoptera > Apidae > Bombus > Bombus superbus. Next base: position 5,390,044 of record JACXIK010000016.1, on the reverse strand, counting down.
AGCGTAATTTCCAAAAGAAAAGGAATTAAGAAAGATAATTCTCTTTATCATATCTCAAAAAAAAAAAAAAAAAGGAAAGAGAAACTGATGTACGATAGCTTTAGTAATTTCTCAGATTCAAGCCAACTTCACCAGTTTAAAAATCGATTTTCTATACCTCGACCACGATATAGCCGAACTGTCGCTGAATCTGCGAAGGGGAACTAACGCGGACAGTAAAAACTGGTCGAGCGAGTGCGCCAAGTAAACGCCATTCCTTCCTAACGTTCTCGTGTCCTCGTGAACCGAGGACGTCTCTTCCCGTTTCTAACCAACTAACGTTCCAACATCTTTTTAACGTTAGAAACTGAAACCGAATTGAACACCGCTAAAGAGCGAGCTATACGGACATACTTTAACAAATACTAAAATATGTTCCACTTTAAAAAGATAAGCCACCGTCGCCATATTATTAAAATCGTCAAACATAAAAAATCAAACTTTTTAATCTTGATTTAAAAGGAACAATTTAGATAGAAGCGATAATTAACGTTATTTAGACCATAAAGTGAAAAGTGTTTTTAATTATTTGCTTATTCGTTGTTTGATATGACGATATTTCATTGGTACTGAAATGTATGTTGCAATATGTCGCCCGTAGGTAATGCGTAGGTTAGAAAATTTCGAGTCAACGACGAGGATATATCGAGGTCAATGATCTTTTTACTAATTGTCGCATGCAAATGTTGTAAAGCGAGTATTCTACCTCTTTTCGTCGTAGAATATCGGTGAGACGATTAATGGACTCTTGCAACAAGCTGTCGATTATAGTTCACTGCTTTTTCACACTTTTTATGAAATTACGCCGCCAGTTCGATTTTTTAACAACCGCCAAGCGAACTGTACCGCCATCTGCCGATCAAATTGGGTAATGCGGGTAATTCCCTGGGCTGGTAGATGGCGTCACGGGACCTACTTTTTAAACGCCACTTTAAGAAACTTTGCTGAGATGTTTTAAGTCTTTTCTTTATTTAATTAATCATTTATGGACAATCAGACAAAAAATGAATAACGTTCTAAAATAATATATGACAAATATAGCGTGCAGATAAGATGTTTAATTCAAATCAGATAAATTAATGTTTTTGTTAAATGATCAACTTATGTACTCTAGTATAGTACTTTCCCGTGGTAGCTCTTTTTAAGCGAAATAGAAAAAGAATAAAAAACCCTACAAATTAAAATATGATACATATACTGTATATGTAAGATTTTTATACCAAGAAAGGTAAAGTAAATATTCTTAACAAGATGACAACATATGTTTTAATACAACCTTTTAAGCGGTAGCATTTAAAATACAAATTCCTTAGAATAGCGCGGCAAAGTAAAAGAGCCTATATGCATCGAAAGTGGCATTCTAAATGAGAGACAAAAATATGATAACCTCCGATCGAAGCAATCGTTTCACTTACGACCGTCATCGACAGTAAATAGCAGAGAAATTTCTTCGATAGTAACATCGAAATATTCTCATCGAAACACAATCGATTCTTTAAGAATTTTCTTTTAATTTTTCTTTCTCCTTTTATACATCAGAAAAATGGTTTCGGAAATGAGAATAATTACAAACCAGTCCACAACATTTTCAATCAACTTTGAAACATTCAAAACAATTTTCCTCTCACATTTTAAAAATTATTATTGGACATGAAGAAAGATTTTGTTTACTGTAAACGATTGAAGTGGCCGATCCAGTAAGTTCAGAAATTACGGTCTCACGAAAATTGCAAGCTGCACAACGCATAATCGGTTACCTGGCGGTCGAGTTGCGAGCACGAGGTGCCCTTATCTGACCGTGATAACGCGGATCACGATAAGGTAAGGTACAGCACGTCCTGGCGCCCGCACCTCGAACCAGCCCGATATCGTGCGACCTAAATTCGCGAACCTCGTGTTGGTCATCGACTTCGGTCGGTCTCAACCAATGAACACCTGTTTTTACTGATGGAAATTGTTGGTATTAGTACTATCAAAGTTTTAAGAGATACTTATACACATATTTCGCTATTAGAAAATAATTAGATGCTATTATGTTATCTTATTAGGAGATAAGGTTATTGTTATTGATAATGAGTTTTAAGTTTCCATAATTCGATATTGATAACTGAGTTGTTTAATAAGCTATGGAATTTTTTGGTTTTTTGAATGTTAATGATTTGAAGTATAATTTTGAAATATGCTAAAATCGGCTCTGTATCTTCGAGAACGATACCAGATTGCAACAGGAACTCGGTCTATCGCGACCTCTGAACTAGCTGTTTCCGGAAGCAGTGGGCCTCGCGTGTTTCCGCGTAAACGGACTAGGAAATGGGCCGATCCTTCTCCGGCAAAGCTTACCGATGATGGGCGGAGTGAAGCTCGTTTAATTCTCTAGACATCGATCAACTAACAACCGGGATTCACAAAGAAAATATCAAACTAATGAAATGAATAACTATAGGATATGATCACTTCGATATTTCGAGAAATTTCTATGAAACCTTTCTTAGAAAACTGGAGATCTATCGGTATAACAAGTAATAAAAAGTGAAATAATTAAAAGCTCGATTCTCAGTAAAATTCCAATTTATATTTATTTTGCGATTCTTAATAATAGAGGTAAAGTCGAACCCTTGCTTTTCCTAAATCGAAAGGAAAATTTCGTAAAAAGTAAAACAGTAAACTCTATGAGCTACAAAAAATTATCTCTGAGCTGTATTTCGATTAATTTCGTTTTTAAAGCAACATTTACTGAAACGTGCCATTAGAATTTTCTAGCAAAAAGTTGCATTTAAGTTTATTTACTTTTAAAGTAAAATTTATATTTTGATTAAAGAGTAAAATATAATAAATTATGAAAGTGATGAATTGGAATGAACTGATTCCTAACCTATATTACGTTCGATCGAAACAACATTCACAGAACGATTGCACGAAGTTTTTAACTAACGATCCTAACTGGCTACTGTTTCATCGGTCGAAGCAGATAAGAAAAAATTCGACAGAAGCACGCGTCTGATGTGAATCATCGCGAAAATTCTAAGCAGGCCTCGCGATTTCGATTGGTCACGGGCTGATGTGGGTCAGGCATGGCCCGTACAGATGATACGCCGATAGCGTTTCTGATAAGCGAAGCGACTGACTGATTACGCACCGACGACCTACATCAACGCCACACGTACACGTCTGTTCGTCGTTTCACAGTGATAACTTCGCATTTTTTCAATCCCCTGGACCCTCGTTTTTCTCTCAGACACGAGATAATGGCTGGAAGGCTATGTTATCAGTCAGATTCGATTCTTACCCCCTCTTTTGGATTTCTTTAGTTGACCATGGCTGCTTGAATACAAACCAAGTGATCTTTCTTTTGTATAACAATTTATTAACTAATAATGATAGTAAATTGACAAGTCCCAAGTCATAGGTTATGTGGAAGTGCGATATTTCCAAATTTCCAATTTTCGACTTAACAATATCAGTACCAAGTAAAGTATCTTTACAAAATCTCGGGAATAAAATGTGGCCCACAATTTCAATATACAATACTTGGCCCCCAAGATTTTCACAAACATTTCCAACTAATGTCATATGATCTTTAAACGCTGTGTAAACATGGTGTCAGCACGATCATTCTTGATCTTCTCCTATGGGGAAAAGGGAGAAGCAAAAAAGGGGGGAAAAAAAATAAAGAAAAAACGAAGGGAAAACGAAATGAGCCAGGAGGACACAGTCTGCAACACAGATTTGAGGTTATGTAAGAGAGCGAACCACAGAAAAGAAAGATAAAAATACACGATGGTAAGGTTCAGGAGGTGAAGGGAGAAAGCGGAGAGCCCAATGTTTGCTACAGTACAGAGAGGCGAGTCGCCTCCTCTGGCTGTCTCGCTGATAAGCGGCTGATAAGTGAACCGTTGGTAAATATAGAATGTCCCGATGTTCTCTCCTCGGTCACGTTGCATATCGACGAGATGTCTGCTCGCCGGTGTGCGGATATGTCAACGATACGTATGTTCTCCTATGTGCTCCTATCGAGCATTAAAATTGCGTCGTGACGCCACACATTACCACTTAACCTCTAGTACCGATTCTATAATTTTTCCATTCAGGAATTTCTTCACGATTCACTTGCCGATATAATGAATCAAAATTTTGACTTGAAATCGACTAGATTTTTTTTGGCGATAGAATTTTTTCTACGAGTAATTTTAATCGAATATTTGATCCGTGTTGAAAAGGGTGACCTCTACTATCGATTATGACATTTCTTTTATCGAGGATGGAAATATGACGGTTAAAAGTTTTGTTAACTCGACATAGATTGAATTTTTTTGGACGGCCCCAGCAATTTTAATTGAATATTTAGCCTTTGTTGGAGGCTTCGACTGAGAAACATTGTCGTAAATGACTTGGATGTGATCCAAGTTTTCGTTCAAAGTTTTCACTTGAAACTGATTGATTTTTTCGAAAGGTTCCAGGAATAATTTAAATTGAATTGAATATTTCATACGACGTCTACTATTAATTCAAAATGTTTTATACTGAATCAAATCATGTTCCCCAAGAGGAAATAAGATAAGTTCTTGGAAGCATGATCTGTCTGTGAATAGATGTCAAATGCAAGTGCAAAACCGGAGGTTGGAAATGTACTTTCATCTGCGTGGTCCCCAGCTTGCAACGCCCCACCAGAGCTTTTGCGAACGGCTCTTCAGTGTGACTTCCGGTTCTCTAAACCGGAGGCGGATACGGACCGGAAACACCAACGGAAGGTCACCGGAAGGATCACCGAAGGACATTGTGCAATTGCTTTCAAGATTGCAACTGCAATTTTCATTCAACCACTAACAGATATTTTCTTTCCTTAAAATAAAAATAGCCTTTCCTTGAAACACTGTTTCATTCAATAACTGATCTCTAATGTTCGCTGACATTAAGATTCTTCAATAAAAAGGGCTAGAAAAGCTGATATTTATAAGGGTAACATTTTATGAAGATCATCTCGCATAACTTCGATGTCTTCTACGTTTTGTTTTCTTCCTCTTATTCTTAACAATTTATCACGTTCGACATTTGGTAAAATGTAGTTATACAGATACTGTAAAATTTCAATGAAAATTACATTTATATTCGTAATTAGAGTTACATTTATAATCACAATCAGGAACATAAAATCTACAAAAATCTTCGAATTCCAAGAATTAACACGAGGAACAGTTCAATTCTCTAAAACTAAAATAACACAGACATAACCTAAAAAGATCCGATAAGTATATATCCAGGGAATTATTTCTAGCTTAAAAGTCCATCATCCACGGAAGATCTGGTAAAACGAGAAACGCATCAGTGGTCCACTTGTTCAAGCAAAAAATTGGAGACCTAACCTAAGTAAGGAGAAAATATTATAAAAGAAAGAGACGAATACGTGAGAGATAAACAGCACGAAATAACCGGATACCAGGAGCAGACCTTCCCGCGCAAAAACGGCTCGTTCAGCGATGGAAAATTAAATGGTTGAACGCGTGTATGCGTGTCTGCTGCACGAGTCAGAATAATAATTATATGGGCCAGTGCAGTCGATGCGTGGGAGGAACCGTGGCAACTCAACATATTGTCATTAACCTCGTCCCATCAGCGCCGTTTCACACTTATGGAGGCACACATACAGGGTGTTAAAAAAAATGTGGACGATATTTGAAAATCACAAGAATTTCACATTTTTTATTTTTCGTGGGATAATAAGTTATGATTTATCGATTTCCTAATTTTGATGTTAATTCGTAGCTAAATATATGAATAAAATATTACAACTTGAAAAATAAGTCTGAAATGACATATTTGTTTAACGAACGTAGAATGAACCTTTTCTTATTGTCGTGAGATCTAGCATTATGAATATTGTTCGCTTTTTGTAACACGTTATATATGGGTAGAGACAGAGAGAGAGAGAGAGATTCTGTGGCGCGAGTGCATTTACGTAACTGTTGCATTAATCTGCCGCATGAGTCGATATCACGCGATCATCAGTGATCACGCCTCTCAGGTATCGACGCGTGAAGGCTGCTGGTTGAAAACCAGACGAAAGCTCGTGAACTGTGTGACTTTGGATAATAACATAGATACGCTGTATGTTATCTTTCTAAAAATATGGATTACATTTTGCATTTCTCAAATATTTTTTCCCTACGCTTTTTGCCATCTTTTCTGTGATTTTGTTTCCAATGTTTTTATATGATTGTTTTCACATATGTTTTAGTACTTATATTACTTCGAATGGATTAATTTGAGTAGTATATCTATGTACTTAGGTTACTCCTATATTTGACTATAATCGAATCTCTTACATACACAATTCTATTTAATCAATTGATCCCTAATATTAAAGAAACTTTCATAAAAGTAGATCTCTGTATCTCATAAAAAATTCTATCTTCGATTTTATCGTCACTATTAGGCCATTAATTACTCCTAGGTCACTGTCAAAACAACCTAAACTAACCTAACCTAGTCACATCTGTATGTATAGGCAATGATATATCGAAGAACCATAATCTTAAATTAACATACACCTTTCTCAACAGATCAACAGCTCCAAGCCACCATTACTACTCCGTAACATCTTTCCCCACCAACGAACAACTCCCAAAACAAGCATCAGAACGGATGTCTCCTAAAAAAGAGCGAAAGGCAGCCGGGCAAGCATCAATTTCCCAGCCGATCCCCGACTCTGACGTCTCGCAGAACGCATAAGCTCTAAATAACGCGCAGTATACACGTTACTCTATCTGGTAGTATTAACCTCGCCTGCAACATACATGGCCGCCAACCGCACACAACTACCAGTTTCCATTGGCATGCGAGTGAGAGAAGCCTACCGATGGACTCAAGTATTTCGCAAGTAGGTTTGAACACTGACTGACAAGATTCGAATCCTACATAAGTATTTTGAAAATAGAAGCAGTACTTTCAAGTAGACTTGAATGTAAACGTGACAAATTTGGACCCTTTACGAGGATTTGAGAAATACAATAAATCTGCCCCATAAGCAGACGAGTAGTATCTCAACTCTATCAAATTAATCTTGGATGTTGGATTTGGTTCGTGATTATCAGCACATAGTGAACTTAATCCCATCACTATTTAACACTCGCATGGCGCTAGTGACGTCGTCAGCCGTCAAAGTATTAAGCTTCCATCGTGACCAACCAAGAAAAAGTTTAAGGTCCCGTTAATTCGATACAGTCTCACAAAATTAACATGTGATAATTCCAAAGTAGAATTCTCAAAGTCGCAGATGCGTTATATACGAGCCTAATTTTAAGTTTGCTATTTACGATTGCCAACGTTGTTGTCGAAGGCAAATTGTTAGTTGCAATAACTGAAGTATCTTACGACTAGTATTCGGATCCTGTGAAATGAATCTTGGGCAGCGAATTTGCTTCGGATTGGTTCATATTGAACTTGATCCCATCAGTAGCGGAGCCCTCTGTGCGTGTTGCTCACGCGAACCGTGTGCACTGCGCACGCACGCGTTCGTGTATCGCCACTCAAGGCCGTATCTGCATCCTGCTGCAATTCACACAGTACCACCCGCTATTAACCGCTGGAAAATCCGTTGTGGGTTCTCAGACACATTCCGGGGCCGTGGAAAAAAATGGAAACGCTGGATGGATACGCGCAGTTAACCTCACCTAGGCAGATGCTCGCTTTCCATGAATTTGTCACTTTTCTTCACTTCTATATCGTCCGTCTTGTTTTCAACTTGCTTTAACCTCTCTTTGTGAGGTGTGATCTAATTTTCTAAATATATTGCTTAGGTTATCTTGTAGAACTGATTTAAGACTTTAGCGAATTTCTTCAATCCTTTGTTCAGAAAAATCCATTACTTTTGAAGGAGAAGGTTTGAAATTCTCTAAATCCATCGTGTGTACTTCTCGCTACGTTGAGAAGATCTAAAGATAAATATCCCTCGTCGAAAGGTGTACATTATGGAAATCGTTTCAAATATTTGCGAGCATCGCTTATCTTTCGTCGTTTGTCATAGTGATGCGGGTCCAATCGGCAACAGCCGCGAACGAAATACCCATATCATGCCAAAAACCGCTTAGAACCCCTCCGATAATGGGGTCTATTTCGTAATTAATGTTACAGCCCACATAAATGCGACTAAATGGAACATACTGTTTGTGGTAAATTAGTATGGGACATGTCAGCTGTACTACTACCTAATTCACGCATTTAGAGTGTCCTAGAAAGGAACGAAAGTCCCTAGACCAACTCTTCTCTCAAAAAACTCTGCAATCGTTTATAAATAAAGTAAAATAATTTAATAGCATGTTAATGCGAGTGACACTTCAAAAAATGTTCAGAGTGTAAAGAGTTAATTCGTCGGCATATCTCATCTTAGATTAAGTCCAACCTTCCAACTGTAAAAAAAAGTTAATTAAACAAGATTAATGAAAAACGAGTAAGGAGGAGGAAGCAAAGAAACGGAAATTCTAAGTGAAAAGTCAAGTTTCACTGATAACGACTAATTACCAGAGGCATAATTTATCAATGAAATGAGCTGGCGCGCGACTAATTTACAAAGACCGAAAGTAAAAGGATGAATCATTGCGACGAGATAAAAGTCGCAGAAAAATTCAACCGTTTCTCGCAGCTAACGGCGAAGAAAAGTTATTAACGACGACAATCGATATTTTAGCCTAATAAAACTAGCTGCGCGGTGCTGGAATACGTAACCCCAGCAGAGGAAAAAGGGAGAAAAAGTTGCACCCTGCACAAGGTAAAAGCAGCCAATTAGCACATGTCGCTGGGCACAGAAATATAACATTCAACCCTATTTTTAAATCGCCTCGAGACACAGCTCTCATCAGCCATTTGTTCAGCAGTGGCTTTTCTTCTAGAAATATTTGGAGATCTGTTTTCTAACGTTTTTTTTTTTTAATAATTTTATTCTTACAAAACTATTATATAATATACAATAGTCCGAATAAAAGTTTAATGAACATTTTTAGAATTGTACTTTACAACTGTAGCAGATGCTCGCCTGACCGATTTATCTGATATAAAAAACTTTCATTAATGTCAGACAATACTCCTTTTATAATCCACCGGATTATTTATCTGACCAGGAGTTTCGTTCGTTCAACGAGGAAAAGAAGCCAAGAGGTTAGACCAGCCTGTTAAGTTCTCATTTGGCGCACGAATTTCTTGAATGCAGAGATCACGGCTGAATTTTCTTCTGACAAACTGCGTCTCGCATTCGTCTTTGTTTTCCCTTTTATTTAGTTGCTACGGAACACCTTACAAGAATTCTTTAAAATTCTTTATTTCCTTCCCACCTTAAGGAATTTTTCCGAACGCGACATCTTGCTGCCGAATCTATTATCTGAATATTTTTTATCAAAACGAAGGAATATTAAAATTAAAACTTTTCAATTTTGTGCTTTCTCCTAATAAAAAAACTTTAATCGATTATATTTTTCTAGTTAGAAATTCATCTCCTTAGATCTACTGGACAAATGTCCACTAAAATGTTGACCTAACCTCACAAATAATTTTCCTTTAAGATCTTCTTGCTGGAATTCTTACTCGTTCATGAGAGAAAATCGTATTTTAAATTCCAATTGACGAGTCTGACGCGTTGATGTGAAATTGAGAAACATATCGATGAATACTAGTATTGCACTAGTATTGCAAAGACCGTCAAAATGTAATACGTTCTTCGTTAAATCAACGCTATATTTAATATATATTTAAATATTTAACCATACATGTTTACTCTACCAATCTCAACTACGTATCTGTTTCCCTAACTTAATCTTTATCGAAGATCCGTTCAACTTGGCTCAGAAAATTTCCAAGACCTCGACAACAAACGTCCACCCCCAGGAGGCAATTGAACGAGCTTATCATCGGCGCCCATCGTAGTCTGTATCGCGATCGCCTGGAAGCTTCGCGTGCATCGAAGCCGGCACGCGAGAGAGCGGTGCAGTATGGCAGTAGTGCAAGCAATCACTTGGATTGACGGAAGTGGACACGAGAGACACAACGACTGCAGTGGACGAAGAGAGGGCGGAGGAGACGGGGGAAGTCTGCGTGAGAGGAGAACGTGGCCGGTGACGTCACATCCGGTAGCTCGTCGACGTTTCACTCTCTTTTTCTCTTTCGCAGAACGCGCGCGCCATCAACAGAAAGAAACGCGAACGCGTGCACTGAATTCCTCATCTGCCCCGCGTTCCTCGGTCATGCGTCTTTGCCAGGATTTACACGTGTCATCTTTCTTTTAGCAAGTTCGAAGGTTGAGCATCGTTCAGAAGAGACGAGACCGATAGCTTCTGCAGTTTGGGAACTTCTGCATAGAATATTTTTGGCCTTGTGACGAAGTTTATCAAGGAGCAGAACTGGGCTACATATTGTTAGTATTGGAGCTTTGGAGATAACGATAATGACAATGACGATAGCTTCGTTGGCTTCATTGGCTCGAGGACCTTCGATGAAGCTAGCCTCCCTAACAGTGGATAAACAATCCAGTGACATCGAAGTTTCAGAGATTCGAAACTTTCGCAACTCGGTACTACATTTTACCAGTATGTCATTTGGTCTTCGATGAAGCTAGTTGCGGTACTTTCCAAAAATGTTTTCCCTTTCTTAATAAAGAATTCCACATACCTATTTTACTGTTGGGACTGTAAGGATCGTAGCTGCTCGTGCTCATAGGACTGGCGTATCCGTTGTTGCTACTGGGCTGTTGCTGCTGTTGATGTGCCAAGGGGCTGGAATGAGCGAGAGGCGGTTGCTGTTGCTGCGACTCGGTCAACTGTTGCTGAGGATTCGTGTAGACCACGTGTTGGCCCTGCAGCGTGGCGGTCGGCGAACCTGGGCTGTTCGCGGCTAGCCAGTCGTCGGGTCTGGCGCTTTTGTTACCCGCCGCGATCCCAGCGAACAGGCCACCGGCCGCAGTAACCGGGCCTGTGACCGATGAGGGCGTCGTGGAAGTTCCAGCCAGGAGTTCAGGCGTCTCGGCCTTGACCAGCGTCAGGGACGCGGCTCCAGCCACCACAGAGGTGATCGTTCCAACGCCTGCTACCCCGGTATTCGAGCCTCCGTTAGTCGTGTCCATGCTGGAGTCGCTGGTGTCCATGCTGGACGTGGCTGGATCCGCAGTGGCTAACCTGGAAGTGGCTGCCAACACGACACCCCCCGTGCCAACCACTCCCGACGCCTCATCGTAACGCACCGCTACGTTGCCGCTCACTAAGCTGGCCACCGTGACGGGTCCTCTGCTCACCTCTGTTCACTTGCCTCTTAAAGTCTCCTACGGAGATTCTAGTCGCTTCCGGAAACCTTTTCTCACGATTTTTTTATGCTTTTGATGAAATTCGAGGTGGTTTGTCGAGATTTGACGGTGTTTGAAGAGGTTTGAAGAAGTCTGGCTAGGTTGTTTAACGGGTTCACGATGACCTGGCGGCTTGAAAGGCAGTGGTTTTTGTCGTCAGAGGCTCCCAGGCTCGTTTAATTGGGTTCTGATCCCTGGATGCCGATGGGTGCTCTGTGAGTTTGGGGATTGGAAGAGAAAGACCCAAGTTTGTCCTACGTTTGGTAGGGTGTGAGCGTGTCTTGGGTCAAGCCTCTTAATCTAACTGCTATTATGCGCGCGATTATGCTCTGGTTACAAAGGACGAGACTCGAATTGGCTGCACCGATTGCTTTTTGGACTCTCGTCGAGGGACTTCCTCTACCGCATCTTGAAGTGCGCCTCGAACCGCGGGCCCAGGTGCATGCTAGTCGAGTCGGATCGTCGTCCGTTGCTGTCTTGAGGTATCTGGAACAAAAGATAATAGCCTGGTCAGTCAAAGTCTTGTTGAATTATGTCTCGTTAGATTAATTTAATTTTGATTGTTTATCTGTTTGAATCGTAGAAATGAAGGAGAATAGGAGGAGCCGTGATTTTCGAAAAATCTGTACTTTTCTAAATGTACAATAGAAGAATCTATACTTCTAACCGTGCAAGCTACGGCCGCTACAAAACTATCAAACTGGTTTCTATCATACTTTTCATAGCCATGGAATCTCATAAAATAATTAACAGTGTATCATAATAATTCCCGTGCTAGAAATAAGACGAGAAGCGTCAGGGTTCAGTGCACCCAGAATTTGCATTTCAATCGTTATGACTATCACATTATCCATTAACATCACCACTCGGTTTATCGATAACGGATCTCGATAGGTTATCTCAAAAGGACGCGATACGTGTAATTTTACGCCTCCAGGATACTCAATGTGTCGATAAATATAAATTGACTGTAAATGTCTGTCGCATGTAACCAAAAAAAAAAAGAAACAAAATTTTAGTAAAATCTAAAGTTTGTTTTGCATCAACGGAGAGCTAATGGGAAATTACTGAAAATCAATGGAAAATTGATAGGAAATTAGCGAGCAATTAATAGAGAAGTTCGTAACACCATCTATTTCATGCAACACTGCTCTAACATAGTATTTGTCTTAATAAAATTTCTATTTTCAAATCATTCAGCGGCTATTAATCCCTTAAAAAAGAAAGGGAGAAACGGAACGAAAAAACCATAATTGTTTGGAAATTACACGTTGCAGAAGAAACGTGTATATATACTGTATAAGAGAGTCCACACGACACGTCATTACGTCTAAGAGGAACTTCAGAACAGCTCTCGATCGACGCCACGCAATTTCCTCCTGCGTGGAGAAATCGTGGGTAATGATACGCTTGAACGATCGGACGAGCAGCAATGAGACGGGAGCTGGATATTCTTGGTCCTCTGATCTAAACTTTCAGTCGCCTGAGAGCGACCACCAGTGCCAATAAGGTTCCTCCAAGCTCGTGACAATCGCAAAGCACGACCAGCAAGAAAAGAAGTTCACCGAATTATGCGATCACAGAGCACACTTTCGATCGGAAACACGAAACGAAACGTAAAAAGAAAGATCAGGGAGTTTGAAAAATCAGGAAATTGGATTCGTAGGAAAAATTACGGAGAAAATCGTGAGGAAATTCTCGATAGAGTTGCTAATTAAACAAAAATTCGTAATAAAGATTTCTAGTTGAAATAAAACTGGCAAGAATCAGAGAACCCATTAGCGAATAAATTTTCATTCAACTTGACTTCAAAATAAATCGATGAATCATCGAGAGAAAGTATTTCAATTAGAATTATCAATTAAAAGATAGCAAGAAATTTAGAAATATTAATGACAATCGTGGCCTTACTTTTTAAATCACTTTTAAGATACAATTTGAAACTTTTAAAATACAAGGACGACGATATGGCAAGTGGTTTAAATGTCTCAAGTGAGAGAATAAGAGGGTCGGGATGCATCTGACAGGGCAGACAGTTGTTCAACGCGGCAGAGTCACGTGGAAATTGAGCAATTGAGAAAGAAGAGGATTACGACAACGCAGAAGTTGCGTCCCGGAGACACGTCGCTTGAAACAATGCAATTGTAAATTGATAGGATGCTCTGTGTCGGCGGTAGGACGCCTTTTTATCAGGTAACGACGAGTGAAAGTCGCTGCTGGTCACGTGGGCAAATCGCTTTTTACAATTCACTCGTAAAAACAGATAAAACTCGAATAAACTGCTGTAATCACATTGCGCCAAGCAAACTATTCCATATAATTCGAAATGAAAGGCTATTACCTTTCGCTTAACTTCTTGAAAATTCGCTGTAACACACGTTTTTTCAAAAGAGAAGAAGAAGATCCTTGTTTAGTGTTGAAGAATATCACTATAACACGTCAAACTATCACAAATCACGAATCCTCACTGTAAAAATAACTTCAAATTACCTGGAACTAATATTTTCAATGTTATATTAAAATCACAATTTTCTTAAATATGTTATATTCTCGTAGAAGCTTTTTATCTTCAACTTTTTAAGAAATAATTGTTTTACAATTATTTCTATAAGTAGATGGAAGAGAATTTTATTTTTATTTATGAGAAAGTAATCTCATTCGTTATACACTTCACCAGAACAATAACAACAATGCAACCGTAGAACCACCATAGCGATTTTGAAAAAGCAACTTCTGAATCTGAATCACAATTCACTGACATCTAGCAACAAACAAAAACTCTATAAAACCAACGCAGCAACTGACAAAAGTAGATCTTCGAGCTTCAATAAATCGTATATACCGCGACAAACGCATTTAGCGATCGCTGCGCCATCTAGGCTGCTCCAAACAGCACCGAAACGAAACTAAAACGCGGCGGGAATCCTCAAATGCGAAAACCAGCGGACAGGAACGTTCGCGAATCGACGTGGAACGAGCGTTTCGTGGAGACGAGTCGTATGGTGCGACGCAGTTGCCCAAACCGTCCCCACCATGGCGATCCACAGGCCTTGAAACGATGACCAATAGCGAGACAAGGCAGAACGATTGGGTCTGCGACTTTCTACGCAACTCCGGCCTGGCTGGCCCCAAAAAGACAACTGAGAATTCCGATTGCGACCAGGTCTGCTCTCTCGGCTCCCCTCTAACCTCTTTTGTTTACCTGTCGTTTCCCTACCCCCTTCTCAGTCTCGCAGCTCCATAACGGGCCTGTTATGTTTACTGGTATTCCATTTCATGACGTTTTTGAGATCCGAGTTCTTACTTTTGTACTTTAGATTTCTTAATCGTGTGCCAGAAGCTCTACGAGAATTGCGAGAAATTTTTTAAAAATACAAAATGTCTTCCAGAGACGAAAGGAAGGGGAGGTTATTTGCCGGTTGTAATCATCTTTATGGAAAATCTAGTTTGTCGCTACCTCGTTTGGATATTTGGACTGGATTCTGATGTATTTAGAGTTTGGTAGGGATTTGTACGAACGACGGATCATAGTTCCTGTATCCTAGGCCTGATCTATCGAGCAGTACATCGCTCGTGTCAGTGCAGTCGAGACCGTGTACCCGAAAACAGCGATTTATTAATCACCGTTGTCATCTGGAACACGCACGGTCGACTTCTGACAATAGCAGCCTGGTAGGCCGTGTGTCACCAGCAGAACGACCAAGCTTGTTCTGCACGTCGTTGCGGGACGACTAATCGATTATTAAAGTCGGACACGGCGCATCGGTGATGACACTCGGAGTGATCCTAATATTTGGACGCGGTTCGATTACTAAATCAGCTTCAGCGGCAAAATCCTCGCTAATTAACGGCAGTAACATCAGTCACTCAGTCGACTTTACTTTACTTAGTAAACACCAAGACAGTACTTTGGTTAAAAATGTGCCCTTTCCGTAATTGAAAATTAATGAAAAATTGTTGGCAGTGAACCGAGAAAAGAGCAATATTTAAAATAATTATTCAAAGACTGCGTCGGATCAACTGTTCGCAGACGAAATAAAGAAAGGCTTAAATCCGGTTTCCAAAGTTTGAGAAGACCCCGCATGTAGTATGCAAATTCGATGGAACTCTGTGAGCAGGTCTCGAAGGACAGACTCGGCAAGAGAGCTTGAAAGTTCAGAAAGTGCGACGAAAGGGTACGAAAATCGTACGAGTAGTTGTGCAGCTAGTAAAATATCGATCCAATCATAGTATACGCCCCTTTACCTCTGTCCCTGGCGCTTAACTCATGGGGATTCTGGGTAGGGGGACAGCCTAACCTTCGACACTAACCCTGACCCACCCCACTACGGTCGCTCGCCAATTCCTACCTTCCTCTCACGACACTCTCACATTTCTCTATCCCTTCTTTAGAACCTACGTTTCCCCATTTGATTTTTCGAAATATTCGTTTTTTAAGGAACCATTTTTTCAGTTCGGTTGGCACCGTTGATGAGGTACGCGGATTTGTTAGATGGGTTTAAAAAATTCGATGGAAATAGTTTCATCAAAACTTAATTTCCCGTAAGAATTCAAATTTTGTCGGGAAAATTCCTACAACGAAGTTCACAAATTTCCAATCAAGTTCTAAGCTTCCATCAGAAACCTTGGCCATTCTTCGTACACAATAGTCGAAGCGATATTACAACCTCATCCCAATCGTAGAATTTCTTTTTCGCTGTAAACCAAGTCAGTCCGGTGCGGTATTCAATTTCCAATAATTGCGGCTGAAAAGAGCCCGGTCCCTTTTTCTAGCGGTGCTACTTCGTTTTCAACGTAAAAACTGGTGAGAACACATCGACGTCGTCGGTATCGAAACACGTTCGGATATTATTACGGATATTGAATTCATGTCGGAGGCCCGGACGTGCGCGTCGAATCGCAAATTGAATGCGCGGTTGAATCGCGCCTGCACGACGGCAACCGGGAACAGCGTTGCGCCACGCGAAATAGTATATCAACAGGTAGCCTCTCGCGGTTTTTCTCGTATTAATGCTGTTAAATCGAGCAAAATCCCAGCTCCGGTTCAGAAATGATGACGTGAATGAATGGTGGCTTTCCTATGAAGGACAGTCAATCAATGATACAATCAGTTAAGTGGCTGATTGAAGCTACAGTGGCTCACGAAGACACTTTTCATAGTGAAGCATAAGAGAAAATGACAAGAAATTCTGAGAAATATTTGAAACTGAGAAAATAAATAAGAAAATTGTGAGACAAAATCAATGTTTTGTAATATATTAAATATATTTCTTAAATATGTTTTGAAGATTTAGCAACAATTTTTATTACATTAAAATATAGGGTTTAATGAACTCGATTGTATCTTTAGTATTAAGAAGTTTATAGGATTCGTTTGATTTAGAAAGAAAAGTGCAATTTTTCAATTCCCCTTGCTATCGACGAAACTTATACATCACCGCTGAGATGGGCAGTGAATGTAATAAAATAACAACCAGAATGGGATGCAAGCGTAACAACCAGAATAAGATTTAAGATAGACAAGCGACGCTGACATAAGTATAATAAAATGAGGATGAACACGAGCAAGGCGAGTGGTTGAATTTTTTCATAAAATTTTAAATAATTCATGCGTGTGCTCAGCGAATAGAGGAAACAACGTGTGTCTGGATTAATTTGAATTAATCAGCGCCGAGTTTGCATAGAATCATGAAGCTTGTTTTAATTTAGAACCAAGGTACGTGGGGTCTAATTATACGATTCATTTGGACGGAATTAAAAATCTTGGCTTGCGCAAAAAGGTTTGATTTTAATCAAAATCATTACGTTTATTACGGATCAACTGGGAATTCTACAGAATTGAGGAAATTATTCCAAAATTGGTACAGTAAGTAAGATAGGTACAATACATCCCTAACGCTGCAGTCTCTGACGATCCATCTAGGATCACACGCAGCAATTTCATTTTCTGTCTCAACAAAACCATTTCACCATTTAACTATTTTTATCGTAAATGCTATTTCTATCCGGAAGTAGAATCATTAGTCTTCGATATTTTCTGGAATCTGGATTTTCTTTGGGATGCGGAGGGTTCAAAGGCAGATTTCGCTTCTGTGGCGAGTAACAGGCACGAATGCGATTCTCCTCCTGCATCCTCCGGTAGCTCGTGGAAGGTTCATGGCTCGTCTGGATGAGAGGGGGTTGCAGGGTGGAGGGATTTATTGCTCAGAGGTCGCAGCCGGGATCCGCATCCTAGAGCTAGGCTAGGCATTGACCTAGATGTCCTGTTTGCGTCTCTAGCGTTATTTTCTTTCGTTTTCTTCTCGACCCACCCCGTCTGCATAGTTTATTCTCATTCCTTGTACCACTTTTTATGGACTTTACCTCCTATATCGATTTTTGTCAATCTTGAAATTTAGAATTTTTAATTTAGTTGTTCTGAAACTTTAAGACTTAATATTGGGATGACAAGAGTCAAATGACCAATTTTTTATATATTACTGTTCTTTTCGTGTTTTTTTCTTTTTGTATTTTTTCATGTATATTTGTTCATATGCTAGAAGAGTGAAAGTTCTGCATGTGATTTTAATTCGATGGGCAGAGACCGTAGAGTTAAGGATGTCTGAACCTACTTAGAAATCTTACATCTTCTTTCGCGTTTGTAGAATGGATCTTAAAACTCATGTGTATTAAAATAACTCCACCTAATATTCCATTTCAATAACCAAAAGCTACAGTCACAACCCCAACCAATCGCAGAACCATCCATGGATCAATAGGAAGATCATCGTACCGGGATCTTACCGTACCATCAAAAGTACGAAAAGCATGCCTCTACACGAGGAATATCCTTCAGCAATTGCTCGTACGTTTCCACGTGATGAAAAGAGAGAAGAAGAAAGGTTGATGGAAGAGAGCCAGCCCCGGGCCAGAATCTGCAGTTGAACGAGAAGCTAGGAGGAGGCACACAGGACTGCAGGGATATAGTCACCGAACGAAGATGGAGAAAGCGGAGAGAGGACATCTAGGTCAATGCCTGTCCTCGCTCCAGGGTTCGTATCCCGGCTACAACATCCGATCAACACCACCTTGCAACCCTCTTTGCGTCGAGACTCTCTCACCCAGCCATCGCGCCTCACAGCAGCGTGTAGCATATCTCGAAAAGACGCCATAGTTGAATCTCTATAGAGTGAGGCGGAAATTGCGCTGAGACTAAAAGAACCCGGGGAATTTTTCTGTGAGATGAAACCCTTTGATGAACTTTTAGGTTAGAGTAGACGTTCGGATCTAAAGCGACGATTTATATTATATGGATTTTTAGATAGTAAACAGCGTAGCTGTTGTTGGGGAACGTAAGGTGTAGTTAATATCGAGAGCAAAGATCGTTTGGTGTGTGAAAAATATAGGGTTAGACCTTCACTTAGAAGATTTATTGAAATTTTCGTAGGAACTGCCCGCAGATTTCAAAATCTTCCTGGGTACATTATGTAGACTCGAAAATATGCCCAGAAACTTCATATGGACTTGGAAACGCTTTTAGGAATTTTCCACGAACTCTAAAATCTTCTTAGGGGCTTCTTATTAGGCACTTGAAACTCTCGTACAAAATCTATTAAAAAGCTCCTGTAACTCTAGATTCGACAGCATATTGACCTCACAAGATCCTCCTATTAACATTTCAAATAAGAATAAAATTTTCAATTAGGAATTTCGCAAAAATCCGCTCAATTCGGTTATTTAAATCGAAAATTAACCACATATCCGCATCAGAATCAGAGATTTGAATTAACCCCCTTCATAACCACCCTGCGCGTTTCGCCCCACCCAGTATACGCGTCTGCCTAGACTTCCTCCTCTCGTTGGCCCGTGTCTCACTCTCTCCTGGTAACTAGGCCATCAGATCGATCCTGCAGCGGCACCAACACCGCTGCAAGCATTGCCACCACCACGGCAGCGCGTCGTCTCAAGTTTCTCCGAGTTGGTCTGGGTTAGGTCTGGGTTAGATCCTCTTCGAGGCCACTCCAGACTTCGGATTCTGGCCGCAGAGGGCTGAGAAAAGAGTTTACCGCCCAGTAGAACGTGTTCCTTCGGTTACGTGCATCTTGCATAAAGTTAGAACTCGCGATTCTGCTGAACCAACTTCTCAGTTCGTAGGCTCTATACGTTGGTAGCACTCGTTAACAACTCGATGGGTCGAATGGAAGTGGAAGTTCAGGAAAATCGCCCGACTCAATGGTTCGTGTAGTTTTGATGAAATTTTAATTTCAAGCCGAGTCTTTGCCTCGATATTCAATTTCATAGATATAGTAAAAGATTATGAAATCGTAACGAATCGTCAACTGTTTGAAATTTTAGATATGAGAGTACCAAACAATCCGATCTTTCCGTGGAAACCTTCTAATGTTCCTAGATTTTCTCTCTTCGGATCTAGTAACTTTATAGTAATAATCGTTAGATGGGAACTATATGGATACTCGAATGTATTTATCGAAGTCCTTGCGCGAAAAAAATGACGAGTCCATTTAATTGGAGCAGCCAATACGAAACACAGCGAAGAACAGCGGCCGATCTGACCTGGATGCAAGATTCATCAGCGATCATGCTCGCAGCCAGGCCAGTTAATTTTTCCACTGCATCCAGCAAAGAAACCGATGATCCTGACTATCGTTGACCCCGATCCCAACATCGGGGCCGCGATTATCGCGTCTCGACGCGATATCAGGCCTTTTCGTCCACGTTACGACAGCCATTACGTAATCGTTACACCGGCTAGAAGTTTCAAAGGAGCTTCTGTTTAGTTTCGAGTCACCAACTGCGTGATTTAAACCCCGTTCAGTTAATTAGGTGTCGGGCTGGAGGAATTCACTTCCGTTTGATTAAATATGTAACATTTATAGGAATTTTGCCCACCTAACCTAGAATCTTAAGTTAGTTTTTTATATGTTTTTAAATGAATTTTTAAACGATAACGTTTAAAAATAGCCGAGTATCGATTGGAGAATAAGAGTGTTCTGCGTTCAGAATGATCTTTCATTAAAAGATGGAAAAATTGTGTAAGAAAACGTAAATTATAGCAAGCTATCCTAAAACTTGGCTATTGTAAGCTATTGGAAGTCTGTATGCGCCATAGTTACAACATCCATCATTGGAAAAAATAAAGAAAAAAAAAAAATTAGAAAAGAGAAAAGTTCTCGTAAAATGCAAAATCGATATTGGTTTATTTACGAGGGTTTGTTAATTATGACAGTATGCGATACTTTCTTTTCCATAATTCTTCTTATTGATTTTAAATTATCCCGGGAACAATTAGTATCCTTGTTCTAATCTGAGATAGATATAAGTAGAGCCTAACTCCTATTTTCCTATCTGTTCCTGATATCAAAAAGCGAGACACGCTTTTCCAAGACAGTCGATGCATTTTCGAACAGTCGATAAGGATCGACATTGATCCAAATGAGCGGCCTGATGTTTGCACAATCCAGGCTAAACGTGTTCGCTGTCTGCTGACCCGCAAGTAGGTCGCGACAGCCTCCATCTGAAAGTTCATGGTCCATCGCAAGAGGAAAACACTGTGGTTAACCTCTTGTTATTGCTCTAAACCCTTTATACTATCGATATAATATTTCAAAAATTGTCCAGAAAATATTTTTTCTATATTGGCATGTGTTTCATAGTCGACAGATTATTGGTAGATTGATATTTTTAAAAGGTCGATGGTTATCGGATTGATAATTGATATATTACCAATTAATAGATTGATATTTGGCAAATTAGCAACAACTGGGTTATTATTAGCAAAATTGATTTTTGGGAACTTAGTTGAGAAATTCACAAGTGACGGTGATGGACACCGCCTAATTTGTTTCAAAATGCTAATGAAAATAAAAATGTCGCTGGTATCAGAAGAGAAAAAAAAATTACAATATCTGGTAACGTATTCCTTGAAAACCATAAGCTATTATGTCAAGGGATGAGAGATTCTTAAAACGAAACATCCATCAACTTTAACGAACCAAAGAAGAATTCGTTCCCTCGCATCGGCCAATTAGAATAATCATTAAAAACGAATGCACATGTTAACCAGAGAAAATATCGGCGCGGGAACGGTGAACTAGCTGGGAATGCGGCGAAAAATTTCAATTGAATGGAAAATATGTTTTTAGAGAGGCCTGTTTTCCATTCGGAATCAAGTCCAGCGCTCTTCCTCCTTAATTAACGTTCGAATTGAAATCGGGAACGAGGTGAACGTGGGAGAGCACGAATTATAGAAAATTCTCTTCTTAAACTTGTAGACTATCTGATTTTTCGTCTTTATTAATTATAGTAATAACTAGAATTTCTTCGAGCTAATTGTTAGCGAATTGACGTTATTATGCACGGGATTTGATCTTTAATCTACATAAATAATGACTTTCTATGGCAAAAGTATTTTATATCGGAGAAGATTATCAGAATTGACTAAGTTCCTCGATTTGGCCTTTGAAATAAACGCGATTATCGATTTATTGAATTACCAGAAAAACCTGAAGTCTTGCTTACGTAGTTTCGACAATCACTTGGACTGTTAATCGGAAATATTTAAATTAAGAAATTACAAAAAAAAAAAATCTTTGAAAAATATTTTTAAAGGAAACCACAATTTAGATGATAAATAAAAGATAGTTCTACAGCTGGTGAATGATAGTCGTCCTCAGAAAATTGGAGGAGCGAAGTAAGATGAGTGAAGATCGTGATTTCGTGGCAAGGGAGTCGCAGAAAGGGAGGGAAAGACTTTAAGCAGAAACTGCTGAACCACGTTCCTGCGGTACATTGGCTAGAAGACTCGCAACATGCTCTGCTGACTCGGGATCTTTACTTTGTCTCTGGGCGAATCTCTTGAGCAAAGTCAGCCTGTAACACGGTTTCTCTTCAACGCCAGAGAGCCTCGATCGATGCTCCGTGAATGGAAACTGGCGAATGTTCCCGACAAACTGCGTGCAATCCCTGGCTTCCCTATTTTCATCCCTCGCGAACACTTTTTTCATATAACGATTCCAATAAAGGGCCGTTGAAGGTAGAAATTGCAAAAAGGAAACTTAATTAACTTATTTCGCCTGTAATTTTTTTCGATCGATTTTTATGACTGCATTTTTTCTTTTTTTTTTTTTTTTAAGTGAGGTTATGAAAGAGAATTCGAAGAGTTTGCTAATACTTTTGTCATTAATATATCTTCCTCTATCTTATCTATTTTATGAAATTTGAAGTAGATATTTATATGTATTTTAAATACATGTTGCTTTATTACGAATATTATATCCTTTTACATTCTTTATATTTTTTATGAAATCTATATCCCTAGACACTTTGCTTCCAAATCTTGTAACTTTCTACTAATAATTCCTAGTAATAATACGCACGTGACCACATGTATCGCGTCACAATCAATCATGCCTGGTCGTCAAAGTCAAAGAATCAGAAAATCCTTTCAAACAGCAAACATCTCGCAGAACGATCAACTTCAGAAAACAGATCCCCGCTATCCGCCATGTTATTTCAATCTCTAACCTCTCGATCATATTTCAATTTTATTATCTACCTTGACAATCAGGAAACTCTTGAAACAAGAAAAGATTAATGGAAAAGACAAACTGAAAAACACGTACGTATGAAAAATTCATAAAGAAGAATTTCTACGGCGTAATAAGGGTTTAGATCAATAAAGAACGACCATTATTAGAAAGATGGTTAGGTTAGGAATAATTTCCATGGATTTTCGCGTGGGAGAGAATGACTGGAAGCGAATTTCCCGTGTAGAAAATCGACGAGAGCCGGCCATGGGAGTGTTGCCGCTCACTCGAGTCGAGAGGAAGGGGCCGAGGGATCGATTTCTCGGTTTATTCCGCGGCTGCACGGGGGTGCATGCGCGTTGCAAGTAGGGCAGAGACGACGCCGACCGCGACGCCATCGTCGAACGCGTCCGCCGCAACGAAAACGCGATTTAATCAAAAAAATAGTCATATTTTAACGAGAGGGGTTATGAAATCTTGGACGACTATGGGGATATGTTATTAGAAATTTGGAAGGAATATGTTTGAAGAGATTCATCGTAGATTATGTTTGTTTATAAGAATTATGGAATAAACGGATCTTCGACGTCTTTTGTAAAAAGGCACGGTAAAATTCTTGCAACTTTTTTACATAATTGGTAATTTTAGTAATTCTAGTTACGATAATAAATTTTTGGCAATTTTTTAGCACAATGCAGTGAATTGAAAATTCGAGAAGAATAAAATATGTAAATTACATACACTAGGAGTGGAATTTGAAAACTTTTTGTCGCGCGATGTATTTAGAAAACGCAAAGAGAAAGATTTTCTACGGACAAAGCGAACGGAAGTAGCAGAAGCAAGGAAGATTGGCCGAAAAAACGCAGATCATTAAGACGAAAATCTGGTCGAAAGGAAAACCGGTAGCGGACAAAAGACGTTGGCAAAGAAAGGAGATCAGAGACAATTTACCAGTGTAGTAGAAATAGTCGAAGAAGCGAAAAAGGTGAGAAAAGCTGTAAAACAAGTCAATGGAATACAAAACCAAAGTACATGCACGTGGCACAACATCAAACGCAAAGAAAGGAGAACGAAAACAAGAGAACATAAGATGAAGAGACGAGGAGAATCGGATTCAAAGTTTCATTACTAAATATGCAGACAAAATGCGGCTTAATCTACTTTTGCTCTCGCTATAATAACGACAACGCGATATATTTCGCTCTCAATACAATAATGACGATAATTCGAAGAATTAATAATAAATACACAATTTAATCTTTTTCGTTACTTAAATGGAATATTATTTGTTTTGATAAGGTATTATTTGTTTGAAACAAAATATTATTTGGCTGACGGATGGAAGAAAAAAGCGTGGAAAGAAGCGTGGAAAGAAGCGTGGATCCGGCAAGAAGGCCGATAGAGGCGCTGCAGTCGAAGAAGGAAGCAAACAGACGGTGGAAAGCGGAAGGAAGAACGGAGATAAACGGCCACTCTCTCTGTCAATGCACCACACATATATCGACCTAGTTCATAGAACAAGGCTGAATGCCAAGTCACACGAACGCGTGACGTGACGGGGGACCAAAGAAGGGAAGGGGAATTTGATTGGAATTGCTTCGTTCATGAGTTTGAGATAAGAACGCGAACGTGCGAGATTTAGTTGTCATTTTCTGTTATTGGTGTACGCACGACAGGATCGGATGTATATGCCGGGAAATTCGCAATTCGCCGCGTCTCAAAGGTTATATAGGGTGTTCTCAAAGAATATAGCTACTTGTTTTTTAATACACATGGCTGACTGAACATCACAGTGGTGCAAGCTAAGATATTTTAAGAATTTTGATTTAGTAATATGTATTTCGATTACTAAGAGTATCATCGTTCAGTTTCATCATTAACCGTTATATCTCTATTCTTTATGTCGTATACTTTATAACAGAGTAAAAGTAACATAATAATAAGAAGCAAGAATTTAAGTTGCAATGGAGATTGCGCAACGGTCGATTTGGCGGGAAATTCGAATTCGGTGTTGAAGATTTGTCGACCCGCGAAAAGTTCCATTCTTGTACGAGCGACTCTATCGGGTCACGCGCTAATAATAGAGCCTTTGATATTAAAATAACTCGGGGTCGCGACATCATTGGTCCACTCGTAGATCACGGTCAAGGACACTCGTTAGCATTTTAAAAGAATCTGTGTTCTCGCTGTTCCATCCCAACGGTTCTCTGTTAACAATTAAAATCGTATTTTGACTCGTTCTAACCTTTCAAAATCTCTTTGACCAACTTTTATGCAAGACTGGACTTGACATTCTACTTCGTTTTGACGTTTTTTTCGTTTTCTGATACATGTACGTATAAAAGAGACAATTTTGTATCGTAATAACGTATTGCGCATCTTTGCTTAATTTCTAACCTAAAAAAAAATTCAATCTTCCTCTTAGTAACCTATCGGTCACCAACTTTCTATTTCTTAATAAAAATTGGTCAAAATATTTTGGAACAACGATTCGATGATAAAGAACAAACTTCTCCTACGCATTTTCTTATCACGCCGAACTGATAACGCGTATCGTTCGATGTCTTTCGATCGATACGAAACGCGCCTCGAACGAAGACCCTTGAACTTGAGAGAAGGCCTTGAACCGCGATCATAGATTCGAAAGACCTCTGTAAATTCGTGCAATAAATCGCAACGATCTATTCGATAGAACAAGTTCAAGAATCGATTCGTTCGCCAATCCGTATCGAATTTCTCGGCTGAAGGAACGCGGGGCGGCTCGCCAGCTTCGTTATAGCGAATCGAGAACTGCAACTGGGTCTCCGCGCCTTGAAATAGCGTGTGTATGATCCAGCTTCCGACGTAAACGCGAAGAGCTACTTCCTTAGTTCGTATCTCCCGCAAAATTATCGAAAATAATTTAAAAATATCAATATAATCAAATATTAGCCTTATTAAATATTATTATTGAATATAATTCACAAATTATTACAAGTTGTTACTAAATATTATGACAATATTTAGGTTCGAAATTTGTATCAGAAATTTAACTTTGAAACAAACCGTGGATTTTTTATGTACGGTGTATCTAAATATCAAGACTGATTTATCAGTGCAATTATACTAAACTTACTATACCAAACAAAAATCCTAACGTCGCTTCCAACTTCAGATCCGTCTTCAAAACTTCTCATAACGTAATATAGCTTCTTCCTTTTATAATTTCTTTATCATTTTACTATTACACAAAATGTGTATGCATAATCCAGATAACCTATACGCGAAACTAAGCCTGTATCTTCTGGAAACACCTGTATCTTCGTAACGAAAGTTTGTTTATCAAACGAAAAGCGAAATGCTTCCGCGAAATTCATGATACGCCAGTTGCAAACTGGCTTGCTCGGTTAAATAATGAGTATTAATTTACGAGGCGCAGAGGCATCGGATCTCTGCACCCGCGGAATTGGTTACGCGACCGAAAATAGCGCGTGTTCCAAAAACATTTAGAGTGGCTCTTCCTCGACGTTCTTTTCAATCATTGACACAAACCATTCTGTAAATGCATTACGAAAGAGAAGGAAAGTAGTCTGTTAAATTTATCGGCACCATATAATTTTCCTTTTCTTTTCTTAACCTTCTCAGGACCGAAACATTTTAGGTTATGTAAACGATTTTCGTACAATTAGAATTGATAGAAACGCAATTTCGCAAGTTGGATGACTTCTGTTTCGGAGGTTAATCAATATCGTCGAAAAAACGGGAAATTTTGAATATTTGATTATTCTCAAACCTTCATAATTATATGAATTGTCATACGTAAAAATATATAAAGTAAAAGTTATCGTCGAAGATCGAGATAAACGTCGATAAACGTCGATAAACGTGTCTGAAATTACTCGTTAAGGTCAACATATCGTCGTGCTGGTAGAGCTGCTTAAAGTACAGCATGAACAAATGCAATTCCTATGCGCAGCTGCTCAAACAAGCCGCAGGTCTGCTTTCGAAACCATATGCAGTATGTGTAGAAAAAATTCAATGGCTATATTTAAAACGAGATGTTGAAGATAGAGTTGGACCGAATGCCGATAATTCTTTCGATCGTTAAAAATTTGTTAAAAATTTGTTAAAAAAAAAAGTAGATCTATTCGTAGAGGATGAATGAGAATTCTGGCGTAAAAATTTGGTTACTAAAAAGAACTGGTTCGTTAAAAATTTCAGGCACTGAAAATTCGATAACTAACAATTTCAGCCACTGAAAATCCGATTATTGAAAATTCAGTTATTAAAATAAATTGTGCTAGTATATCTTTATCAAGGATTTCCCTATTAATGAAAATATTTTATATATATTCTGAAATAAGATTTTCCTAAAAATAACCTAGAAATATTTCATCCATGAAACGACTGTCTTTGAAAGTCTCTGCTATTGTATTTTTCTCCTACTATAGATTTATCTGATGTGCAATCTGATTTTTGCGTGAGATAATCTAGTAAATTTTACAGCGTGAGAACATTTTCTAGTAATTAAACTCGGTAATACACGTAACAATTCCACTGCTTCAGTGAACTATTCTACAGAATGTTCTTCGGGAAGCAGGGTTATTCGATACGTAATTGTCGTGCCTTCAGGAGGTATTCTAGGGAACTTTCGGTTTGATTACAATCGTCTAACACGCAATACTGGCTACAGACTAAAATAGATTCTCTGTGAATGGCTGTTTAACGAATCGATCATCGTAAAAATGAAAGGCAAAATGTCTGTGTAACTGTTCCTCTGGAATTGATTATTTTTGACCGGTTCCCAGACAGCAGAGGCCAAGACTCGTTTCATCGTAAGCTCCCGTGAAATCGATAAATTGTGACCGACCGCTCGCAAATTTGCTTCTTTAATGCGGCTTTGCTCTAACGAGTCCAATAACTCAGCCAGAGTATCGTCGATAGAATTTATAGTTCCATATAAAACCTTAAAAACGGATGGGAAACTTGCATTCTTAATATTGGCCAGCCTGTCGTGGCCACGAGTTCCGGCCTCTAAATTGTCTGGTGAAAAACGGAGGAAATCCGGAGAAAGCCGAGTCTGGCCATAAACTTTGATGGCGAAGGATTAATCGATACCAATTATATCGTGAATATTGTACACAAATTTTATTACTCATAACGATTCTTGATGGGGCAATATTTAATAATCCAAATGTTTAATATAATTTAACAAAGAATATCTTGAAAAACCCCATTCGCGTATAAAAAATTCTACTTTAAATGCGAAAGGTCCGTGATGAAAGGTCCTCAAGAATGATCATATCGGAAGAATTATTATAATTCTACCTTAGGAAAGAATATTACTCGAAAAAACTTTTTTAAATGCAATCATTAAGACAAAAAATTCCCTAAGATACTTCACCTAAACGAAAAATTAGAGCATTTACGAGGGAAATCGGTGAAAATTCCCTGATCAAAGCAATTAAATGAAGAAAGTCGTAGAAGGACTTAGCAAGTCGGTCGGCGAAAATTTGTTCATTGGTGTCGAACAAAGGCTCGAACGTGGTTGTTTAATCCGAATGAAATTGTGTCGAAGCGGCAGCGCGGCGAGGTCAAGAGCCACGAATACGTTCACCAGGACCTCCTGCGGCGGAGGAGCCGCTACCTCTTCCTCTTTTCTGCTTCTTTCCCTTCTCCAACCCCTCCCTCAATCTTTCGTTCATTCTCTCCTTTTTTATGCGGCCGCACATGGCCGGACACAAGCGACCGTTTGTGTACACTGTCGAGCACGTTGCTCGCCTCGGTATTTTTGCACAGACTTGCGGAGAAATCACGACCAGTTCATCTTGAAATCGTTTGCGAGCTTTTATTTTCTCTGGGCGATCGATAATTCAAAGAGATTACTAAAAAGTTAGGTTCTAGAAGAATTTTGGGTACTACGACTCTAGTTGCTGAACATTTTTCAGTAATTTAAATTCTTTAGAAAAAATGGCCTTGTACGATCTTATGTATGATAGATCGAAAATATGAAAGTTCTTCAAGATCCATCTTTGTCTAATCTACAAATACTACAAATAACTGTGGTATTCGGGACCACTTAATTGACAACACTTTCGACTGAAGAAAACAACCATATCGCGAATGGAAGAGCGTCAGGCTCTGCCAGGCTCGATAGAACTGACATTAAGGACGCTAAATGACCGATTAAAGGCCACAGCCACGTCAAAGGTCTCGTTTCATCGCGCCTAATTGTGTTCCCCTTCAAGTCTGTTTGAAAGTGGACCGTCGATAAAGACAGGCAGAAATAACGATTCAGGAAGTGAGCCAACCAACCAAGCCAGGACAAAGGGAAAGTACAGAAGAACTGGCGAATCTCCTGCTACAAACGAGAAGAAAAAGTATCGACAACCACTACATTATACCCGCCACGTAACTTCTATGGTTGTTTCGTTCTGGCAATTAAGAACGAAGAAAGAGGAAAGAGGCCAAAGAGTTTCCAGGGATTCTCGATAAATATCTCGTTCCCCTTGGCTGTTTTGGTAATTAAGCTAGGAACAAAGCTGATCATGCAAATGGGATTTCGATGTTCCAAGATGAAACACTCAAGCTTCGTTTGATCAAACTTGGCTTAGATCACGTGTCTAAGTGCTATAGGTTATGTTGAATTTCGATGTTTAGATAATATTTAGTATCGTAAATCTTAATAAGAAATACTAGCTCCCAATTATGAGTTTAGGTATGTGATACTTTTTAGGTTACGTGACATTTACTAAACTAGTAAACTATTTGTATCTAGTTTTATTAAACCTCAAGATCGCAATTTCCTAAGAATAATCTTTTCAAGAAACCTAACCTCGAAAGGGAAGTATCTAGGCAACGATATACAGAATTGCAATGGAAAAGAACTAGGAGGGGTCGAGTAATAGGAAAATGTAGAACGGTGCAGCGTTACGAAACAAGCCCAGAATAAACCAGCAAGAATCGGGGAAAAAAGAACAGAACGGGTGAGTAGTTCGCGTGGGCGCGTATAATGTTGCGAGTTTACTCGCGCTACTACGACACACTACGACAGACGAGCAGGTTTATTGTGCCGGCGACAAACGTTGCAGAGCACATCAAACGCACGCATTACGCGTGCTTGTTTACGCCATGTTTGGGCGGCCTTGTGTTCTCCAACCTTTCTCTCTCCTTTTCTTTCTCTTACTTTTTTCCTTCCTGTCACTTTCTATACGACTCTTTCCCCTTTCCTTAATTTATTGAAAAGGAAAACAATATTTCGACAAATTTATTTTTGAGAGTAGAACGAGAAACTTTTTAAACTTGTTTTTTGAATCCAATATAGCTTTTTTGCTTCTTTCTTGTTCATTATTTTGACACTTTCGTTCTTAACAAAACACATTAATTATTCTAATCCTTGAAATATATGAAATGATTATTCATTATTCGTTTCTTCCAAGAAGAGGCAAAAAATTGGAAAATTCCCAAAACTAAATTCCGAAAATTCCGCTACTAATCCAACCTCATCATCTGCATATCTCGCCTCAAAACTAAACAATAGCAAACTATAGTTCCTCTAACCGAAATTCCTAAAATCGCCCTTACAAAGCATCTCGACAATCGACGATAAGAACCCAACAATTAATAGCGAAAGAGGCGTGTAAAAAAGGTAAGGGTCCACGAAGGATCAGCATAAAGTCGGGGATGAGAAAGGACCAGGCTGAGTGACAAAAAGGATGGCGAAGAAGAGAAGCTGGCTGGTCCTTTCGGCTCTCTCGCGACGCAAACAGAGGCGCGCCACGGTTTTGATCCTGTAGGAATGTTGTTGGCCGTGAGAGAAACGAGAACCAACCGGGACAGATAAGAAAAATCAGCGAGAGACACCGGGAGAATCTGGCCTCCCTGGCGAAAGTAAGGAGGAGCCTTCGTAATCGGCCTTGAACCCAGCCAGGATCGCTGATCTCAGCCGTGAATGTAGATCCTGATAAAGGATGTGGGCGTTCGTTCGTGAAAAACGAACAGGACAAGACGTCACGCAGCTTCTCCGATTGCCAGCGTCGTTCTGGGAATCCCGAACCTGTATTCTGGCCGAATAGCATCGCCAGCGCCCCCTTTGTTGCCAACGACACGGACCGCAGCGTTGGAATGATCGAACGTTTTCGTTTGTTCGAGTCGAGTGTCATTTGTGGCGGAAAGTCAAGCGTGAATGGGACTTAATGCGTGGAAAGAGCGGTTCTCTTGTTGAAATGGCTTTTAGTGGTTGAGTTTTGGGCTTTTATAACAAAAGGTGTAGATAGTACTTCTTGCTAAGTTGTAAGATTTATGAAATGTTACGGTTGAGTGTAAAAGGGGTTTAATGTATAAAAAGAGCTGTTTCCTTATTGGAATAATACCTTCTGTTGGTTCTACTTGTGCGATTTATTGGTAGAAGGCGCAAAGGATATTCCGTTACCTAATTGTTGAGTTACTAGAATGAGGAAGTCGAGCGTGACAAAGACTCAACGATTGTTGGGTCTCGGAATTTAAAAAGAGAGACTTACAAAATGGTAGATCAAATTCATCTTCGAAATGAGCAAGTGACGAGGATCCACTAAAAATTCAAAACAACTCACCTGTAACAGAGAAAGGAACACCGGTTATTTGATTTAATTTAACCATTTCAAATTATTACTTTTTATTACGCTACACTATCCATCGGAAACTAATAACCAATAAAAGAATCAACCTCAAAAGAAATATCAAAACCTCCTATTGGTCCCTAAAAAGAAACAAAAAAATTGCATAATATGAAACGAACAAGGAGAATTTTATTTTCGGATTGAAGAATGTTCTCTGATTTCTAACACAGTTGCGTTATCAGTGCGTCCTGACGACCGGCGTCCTCGACGTCCTCCCCGTCCCACCCCTAGGCCGTCTGTGACGTAGCTTTTCTCCTTGGTTCTCACCGATGTCGTCCAACAATGCACTCTCTGCTCGGATATAACCTCGCCATTGTCCCCGTGGACAGTTTCAGACACGCGGGAACGAAAGAGGAGAGTTGGAGGAGGGAGGCTGCCACGATATCCCGATGAGATACAGAGTGTCTGCCTTGACTCCGCGCGAGCATAATGCGGACATTCAGACACGTTGTGGAACAACAAGCGAGTAATAGGCTCTCGCTTGTCTGGCTTTTTACGGCCCTATCTTCCCACTCTTGACCATGGTATTTGGTATCTTGGAATTTGGCCGAGCAATGGTACATTCGTGTTTCTTAAATTAGGTTATGTATCCAAATTGAAAAATGTGATACATTGAATGTACTGTAATTTGGATTTTGGCGACAGATTTTGATTGGGCGTTACAAGTAATTATATAGACAAGGTTTTATTAGGTCTCATTCTTCCCTATGGTCACGATATTTAATATCTTACAATAAAGATGCTGAATGTATTATAACTTGGATTTTGATAACAGTAAAATTCGTCTATGTTCTCCGTAGATCTGAATTTGTTAAAACATTCTATAACTTGATTAAGTTATAGAGATCTACTCGTGAATATTCTATATTTAAATAGCTCGCGATCGGAATTTTATCTGTCATTTGAATAATCTGCGGTTAGATGTACTGTGATCCGATTAATCTGTACTAAGGCAATCTATGTTCTGAATATCTTATGGCTCGATATTCTATGTTTGAATCATCTGTAATTTGATTAGTCCTCAATTGACAGATCTATTCCTAATTCCCCACTCCCCGATTTTCAAACTCAAATTATACAATTTATACAATTTTTCCACACTGTGACTCATGTATTTGTTTATATCCCGCCCACAAATAATTGTATAATCTCGCTGTTGGCAAAATCACCATTCTCGAAATTCACGACGATTCTGTGCGTCGCACGTGAAATGCAACGAAAATATTTAGTCTCGCTCAGTGGGGAAGAAGTCGAAGAGAAATTTGGCATGAGCCACGTTATTCCATCACCGTGTGACGTTGCCTCTGACAGATCTAAATTATGCATTGTTTGCCGAGCAGAATTGGTCAATTCGTTCTGGAGATGGTTGTATTTTGAGCTACCAGTCAGTGATGAATCTCGTAGCGAGTTTTATGGATTCTTCGAGGCAACTTGATGGCTTCAGTCAGCCCTGTATTTCGTGCTCTGTTTACCGTGATATTTATCTCGTTTGAAGTGAATTTGGCGTCCAACGAGGGAATAGTTTAATTTATTTATCCAGACAAATAGTAATTAACGAATACCGTAGAAGTTTAGGAAACAGATCGGTCTTCTTAATTATAAACGTTGCATAATATTATAATAGTCACGGAGTATGCAAATCATAGATAGAATTGTCAGCTCATTAATCAACTCTTATACTTATTGAACGTACAACATTTCACCATAGATTACACATTGCACAGACTACTCAATCATAGATAACAGAAATCATAGATTACTTAATCATAGAATAACAATGTCACACAGAATTAAAACATGCAAAACTCAATTAAAGATAACACACATAATGTTTAACCGTAGATGACACGAATCATAGATTACTCAATTATAAATTATCCAACAAAAAGTATAAATACTTTATCTTTGTAGATACAAATTAATGCATCAAATTGGAAGAGTTAATCAGGCAGTATTAAACGCGGACTAAAGGCGTTAACGGCGATTGAACCAAAGGTAAACCATACGCCCGATGTAAGATATCGAGCGAGTGCATTTCTCCTACCTATTATTCCCAGCAAGCTCGGCCTTGCACTATCTTTGCCAACTCTGACCATGCCTATTTATAGGGGAAGCTTTGAAAGTCGACGTTCAGGTCACGCCGGACTCTGAACGCCGAAATACACGCGCGACGAGTGCATTGGACAGTGTCGGGACTTCGCCCTCTTCGGGATCGACCACTGCCAACTGCATACTGACGTAACACCGTGAAAACGATATCAGGTGTTCGATCACATTCTATGCTGTGTCGAGGAACTGTGACGCTGCTTTCCTGCGTTTGCGATAAACCACGTTAAAATTTGTTAGGTTAGTTTCGACTAGACTAGGTTAGGTTGGGATTTCTTAGGTTAGGAAAAAAATTTGTCAGAATTGAAAGCTTTGTTCGACGAATTTAAAACTGGAAAGCCATAAATACGTCGTCTAACGATGGTCGTGGAAGCTTGAAGTCTGAAAGTAAATGATTCCTTTGAAACTTCGCAGAATAGGATCAGTCGATTTCAACCTGTTGAGGCTTCACGCTGTGATTACACAATCCATGTCGAAATTGGTGCACGCATCGACCGGATCTGCTAATGAAACCATCGACCTCGAAGATCGCATTAAGCCTGCTTATTTTCGTCTTTATCAACTGGACGTAACGTTTCATCGTTTCTGGCACGATCAAGTCACAGGCTCCAGCTCGAGACGTGCAATGATCCCTCGACGTTGGCACGGTATTCCTGGTCACGACAGTCGTTAACCAAGATTGCGACACGCGATATCCTCCGTGCACACGTGTTACTAAAAGATCGACGTTCCTCCACCTGTATTCAATTTGGCACCAAGGCGTTTCTCAACAGTCATCTGGCGGAGATCGTTTTTAATCCTTTCGGTGGTCAGACTATTCTCGTTAGAGATGGATTTTATCTGATCTCCTACCCTTTTAATGGTCACTTCGATGGAGTATGTTTCCTATTAACATTTCCAGTCATTTAAATTTCAAATGAAAATTATAAAACGCGCTCTGTCGATAAAGTGTTCGAGAATTGGTGCTTAAAATGGGATATTTTTCTAGATAAAAAGTATGTACATTTTATACACTGGAAACTTATCTTAATTAAATCCATCGAACAGCGATTAATATCTGTAGAAATATACGATCTTTTCGGAGGGAGGTGGAGGGGAGAGGTGGCAGTTAATTAGTTTCTATTGAAATGATCGATGTATTATAAGGACGTAAAAAATGAATAACCAATAAATTTATACGAAGCTTTCAAAGGCTGCAGTAATTGACCTGTTTTACTTCAAATTACAAATTACACCATAGTGAATCAATATCAAATTATGAAAAAGTTACGATTTTAAAAGACTACAAAAGGAATTTATTTTAATATCTTTCTTCGCTTGCGTTCTATAATAGATTTGTTGCGGTAGATTCTCCTCCGCAGAGAATAACAAATTATTCCCGAGCAGTAAAATATATAAGTTACGGTTATATGAAGATTAGATACATTCTGAAGTCCGCAGATTATCTATATCTGTAACGCTATGTCCCTGGGAATTAAGAATGAATTAACTTCACCGAACAATCTCAAGGGCTGATGAACGTAAAACTATCTCACGCTATAGTATACATTTGATAGATTCTTCGTTGAAAAGTTAAAAGCCTCTTTCAAGTTCAAAGCTTCGTTCAAGCGCATTTGATTTAGATGAAATATTTTCTCCTCCCGATCAGACGACTTATATCTGTAAATCTTTCTATTCGTAGCCCACTTCAAATATCCTACAACTAATAATAGACCATCGTCCAGGAATTCACAAGAATTATATTTTATTATGTTCGTTCACTTAATTGTATCGTATTTACAAGAATATATCTAGAGTCCATTATAAAATGTTATGCTTGTGTTATTTATTCTGGTAATTTTGATTAATAACTGTCTAAGAGTATTTCTTACAAACACGAATAAACGATCACTCTCCAATTTGTCATTCGCGATAAATTTCGAAGATTAAGTATCATTAAAATCTGTTCAATTTATTACTAGTATTTTCTCGTAACTCCCTAGGGAATTTATTTCGGGAGCCTGAGCCCGTGACCCCCGGAATACAAAGGAAGATGGCGCTGTATTTTACAGGCAAACAGGGGAACGCGTTATTTTCACATTGTCCGCCCGCAATTACGTCGATCGATAAATCATTCGCCGGGCTCCCTTCATAAATCAACGAACTGTCTCGAGACTGATCTTTAGCCTCTCTCTCGCACTCCGCGTCTGTTATTTCGAGTGGCTCGTTTCCACGGTGCGACGCTTTCACTTTCATTTCCATTTTATTCCCCTCGACTCGTAAAGTCATTTTCTCCTCCTCCAACAAATTTTCCCCTTAATTTCGCTTCCCTCTGTCAAAATTTACCGTTGCTCGAAGCTTCCAATACGAACGATTTTAATCGATTAAAATTTGTTCCCGGATAATGGAACAATGGATTCGGACATTTCGAAATTGCCAGTGTTTCATCGTTGAGCGTAGATTAATTAAGTGTAAAACGAAGTGGACGAAAAGATGAATCGCCTGTAACGGAAGGTTGAGTCGAATTCGACTATTCGTTTCGAGCTTAACTAGGGATTTTCGAGTGGATCTTGAAAATGCCTAGTTAAGCTCGAAACGAATAGTTCGTGGACTGAATCGATGTGAGAAGATTAACGTTTTGTAACAGTTTCGTTTTTCGTTTATATTGACGGCGAGGAATATCGACTTTCGGCTGGAGATTATTTTCGAATGGTTCAATATTTGACTAAAGAAATTTGAAATTCGAAGCGTAGTTTATTAACGATAAACAGAATCAATATGTGCAGATTGGTGGTGTTGCGCGAAAGTCTTTTTATTCAATTTTATTTCTTATCACCTGTTCGGTACTTTTCATCAACTTCATTTTAATTTGCCATTGATGTTCATTAGTAGATTATTTAACGAACACAATCAAGCAGAAAGGTTACGAAATTGCACGAAGCTTTACAGAGAAGTAATTTGCCAAAAATATCGATTTTAAGGCAACTAGAAGATCTAGTTCCGTTTCAAAGAGGCGGAAAAGGCGGATTTTCAATGCAACTTGCAACGAATGAAAGTAAACAGTGCCGAGAAATTAAATATTTTCACAAAAGTTAAACAATAAACGAAACAGAGACGAACGATAAGCAGAGACGAAATTTTTACGTTTCTTGGCGTAGAGATATAAGAAAAGTTGGGAATTGTTTGAATGGAACTGCACGGGAGAGGTTAGAAACAGTTGTCGTCGAAGTGAAACTTATCAAAGCGAGCAACCGGGCCACGAGGAAAATGTCAGTTGGTGCCGTGGCTGACGTAACGAGAGGTAAGGAACCATGTAATTACCGGTCCGTGTAAGTGTCCGTGCAAGGAACGAGTGTGTTTGAGATTTACGCCTGGCGAATCGCGGACGGCTGCCTTGGCCCGCATTCGACGTCCTCCAACGCACGTTCGATGCTTATCGACGCGTCGCCACTGTCGTCTCCGTCAATTAGAATATGGTTAGGATCTCTCGCGCGATCTTGTCTTGTCACATGCTATAAGGTTCATCTTTTCGTTGGATTTATTCGCTACATTTATTCAGACGACATACTTTGCGAGGATAAAACTGAAGTATCATTTAAAAAAAGAGAGATCTACCTTTTTAAACAACGAACGTAAGATTTTGAATTGAGAGACAATTAGAGATTTTAACCGAGGAAAGAAAGAACAGAAAGATTTTTTTAAACTATACTCGGCAGAAAAATCTGTTTTCTTGTCAAACTTGTTATTAAGAAGCGGAACAAATTATCCACGCAAACACCGCGACGAATATATTCCTCGTATAATACGAAAAAGCCTTCGATTCGTCGAAATCGTTGAGATAAAAGGAAGCAAAGGAGGAGGAAGGGGAAGGAGCGGAGAGAAAATAGTGGAACTGAAACGCGAGACTCGAAATGCACCGTGACCTTTGAGGAGCAGGATTACGACGAACATTCTGGAGAACGTGGTCACGAACTTGGAGGGCGAGTATCGATCGCCGTGGCACGCGATGCACCTTTTCCTCTGGATCGCAATTCCTCGAGGAGCAAACACGTGGATCGTTGAAACCGGAGACCCACTTTCTATCCTATTCGTTTCTTACGGCTAGAAGATACCATTGCATTTGATTTCTCCTTTCTTTTTTTAAAGAACAGAATTTTCCGCTCGGGTATAAATCTAACGACAAAGAACGTTGAAAAAGTTTTCGAAAGATCTCGGCTTTCGTTCTAACGGCAGATCGACAGAAGCAGGGAGAAAGAAACATTGATGAAAAAGTCGTCGTGTCCGATGAAATTGAATTCCAGAGCAGGAAAGCAGGGAAAGACAAAAGTGCAACAATTAAAATTTTATTGCGGAACAAGAAGTGGGTAGAGTATAAAATCGTCCGTTATCGACGGTGAAACGACACAATTTCGCCATTTTTGTTGACGGCGCGTGGAGAAATTACAATTGTAGAGAACCCTCGCAATTAACCGATAGGGGATTTTCGGGACGAGGGTTTCATCCCACCGAGGAAGCTCGCGACGCTGCTGGAGCGGAAGTGGTTGAAAAACGCTCTCCAAGGTGGGCTTGTTACCGGGCCTATCGATAACACGGTCTCGCAGCCTCGATCCACTCGCGCTTTCGCGAGACGAAAGAGAAACAACGACCGGTTCTTCCCCATAGCGTATGGTATACTCTATGCCAGCAGGTTACACCGATACAGCAACAACGATCCGAAAGATCGATTCGATCGATCGAGACCGAGATCAAATTGGCGAAAGACAAGTATTTGAATTTTATTTGAAATTTCATTTACACGAATGTTTTCTTACTGTTTTTTGGGTAGAAATGTTTGGTGATTTTGGAACAGCAAATTAAGGTAGCGAAAACTGATATGGGAGAGTAGTGTTTTGAAATCGGAGAAGAGTAAGTTAATAATAATAATTAGATCGTGGCGAAGATTTTGTACATTGAAGTAGCGATGATTTTAGATGTAATGTGTGTGTGCGTGCGTGTTTTTGTTGCTTGTTGCGTTTTGTTGCAGAATGATAATAATCGCGAATGACAGTATCTTGATGAATATCTGCTTGATCATAATATCTATGATTTGCAAATCTAAATATCGTTTAACGAAATCACCATTTTTTTAACAATGATTGAATTCTTTCATTGTCAGTGCAACTACTCTGCGTTCGTACAGTGAACGAAGAATTAAGAATTACAGACAGATCTGTGCATTTCTATAAAATTGAATTTTGCTACAAGAATAATTCGCCTTCGTTTACGTTGCTGGTGCATAATTTACAGTTTCTCTAAATATTAATGCATTCGTCTGAGTGTTTTATCGAAAGGAACGAGGATTAGCGAAAGATCGGTAACATTAATAATATCGCAGCGTTAGCGTAGTGGTAGCTAGTACGAAATCCACGCACAGACCTTCGAGTAATCGATAACCCTGGCCGATCGTATCGCGCCCACGCCGACTAACATTGATGCAATAATTATACCGCAAAATAAATTACCAGCATTATCAAACGTGTTAATACGGTTACACAGTAACCACTTGCGCCGATATCGCGCAGTAAACCGAGCAATCGGCTCCAACTTCGATATCACTTGTCTTAATAAAATATCAGTGTGATATCTTCGAAGCTATCAGAAATTGTTTGAAAAGTATAAACAATTCCAAAGGAATTAACGAATTAATTCAAAAAGATTCCATTGTCCGTTAGAATAATATTTTTGACGGTATTTTGGAGTTAACAATGAGATCTCGATAAATCGATTAACTAATTTAACGAAACTCCGTTGTCCCAATAAAATATTAGAATATCTTGAAAGTTATTTGAGGAAGAAGGAAACGAGAAGTTAAATTAATAATTTTTATTATTAATTAAAGCACTAAAATTCGAAAGAATATATATATATATGTTAGAATAGAATTTTTTAATAACTTTGTTATAAATACAATGGTTACACGGTATCTGTTAATAAGAAATTTTATTCAAGTGATAGAAGAGTCGGTGGAAGTACGGAAGAGAAGGTTCGTTATTCTCATAAATGAAGCAAGTAGATTCTGGTATTACTCGACAGACACGGTGAATCGTGGAGAAAAAGTAATTCCACTGTAAATTAACGGAACGTCCCTTAATCTCGGTAGTGATAGTGCCTACACAAACAAATAAAACTGTATAATTCTCTAATAGAACTACTTAACCCCAGCAAATTCAAAAACGATCCTCGTCAAGCCCCATCATAATCGTAACCATCGTTTGAGTCAAAGCCACTCGAACAACTTGGCTCTATCGACTTTGTAACCAACCGACCAATAAAAGTAAATATAAAAAGAAGCATAAACGTAGGAAAGCCCGAGGAAGATATCGGCGGAACATCGAATTGCCATAATCGAAGCGGTGATTCGAAATGAAAAAAGAATCTACCGCCGAAACGATTGGAGAAACCTGTTCGGCATGGAGTCTGCGGTGAACTTGTTCGCTAGAGAGTAACTCGCGATTAGCGATGGGCTCGAGTATGTCGCGCGCAAGTTTCAACATTGACCAACAAGATTCTAACCCTCCGTAAGTATTCTGGAAATATAACAGAAGCAGTGCTCTCCAGTAGACTGCAATCTAAACGCGACCCTCAACGAGTACTTTGAAAAATACAAAAAAGTAATTTACGAGCAGATGAATACTATTCGAACTCTACGAAGCGAACCTTGGCTCTCGAATTTCATTCGAATTTGTTACGTCCATATTGAACTTGGTCCCGTCGTTAATTAACGCTCACGCGGCGCTACTGTAGCGTTCCCAGCGTCAAGCTTCCACTGTGACCAACCATGAAAAAGTCTATAGCCCCACGAATCCGATATAAAGTTTCAGAGAATTAACGCGCGATGGTTTGTCACAGTGGGACTCTCATAACCTCAAATACATCACGTATGATCGTAAGTTTCAGCCTGCTATTTACAATTACCATTGTAATTGCGTTGTTGATCGAGATAAATTGACAAGTAGAATAAACGAACGATCGCGTCTTACGATTAGCATTCGAAGTAGAACTATGAAGCAGAGCTTCGTCAATTGAATTCGATTCGGATTTGTAAGTACGTATCGAACTTGATTCCATCGCTACTCGCGGTGGCTATTATGGCGTACAGCGCATCGTAACAGCTTCACGGTGTTCAATAGCGTAATTGCAACGGAGTATCGTGCGCGTTACCGCGTACGCGATATTAGCATAATATTCCATGAGAGGCGTCCCGCGTCTAACGCGTTGGCCAACTCTAATGGCAATTATTCGACGGTGAGAGCGAACGTTGGAATCGAGGAAGGATAGCTAATTCGATTCCTTGGTGATCGTATTACGTAGAGATTTTTAGTATTGGAATATTGCAAAGTTCACTTATGGAAAAATTTGCCAATGTCAATAATTAAAAAGGTTCCATGGTGACGAACAAATCGTCGATATCGGTAATCTAATTTCCAATTATAATTTGTGGATTATTTAATTCGTGGATCATTGCGAGTACTTTGCATTGTGAATGAATTGGGGAAGGACTAGCATTTCGATTTTGTAGAAATTAGGGAAAATTTCTTTTGTCTACATGCATGGAAATTGTTGCGCTTGTCCGCGATAGAGACGCGGAACTTTTGTAATAAATGTACGTAGA
The DNA here is from genome assembly GCA_014737385.1 of Bombus superbus. Taxonomy (NCBI): domain Eukaryota; kingdom Metazoa; phylum Arthropoda; class Insecta; order Hymenoptera; family Apidae; genus Bombus; species Bombus superbus. Next base: position 5,348,791 of record JACXIK010000016.1, on the reverse strand, counting down.
ATTTGGAATTTTCGTATCAAATCATTCGTAACGTTTAACAGATTTAATCGAAACTCTTCGAGGAGTTTCCTCAAGAACGAGGAATTTACTTCGGTCAGATGAAGCCTTCAGATCGTCGAGGGCAGATAAAACGGACTATGTAACTTAAATCACGTTAAGTAGCTTGGGCTGTACCGATATTACCGATTAGAGCCAAGAATTACGAACACGCTAGCAATTATGTTTCCCCGCCTTTCCATCGTTTCCTCGAACACGTTCTGTGTGTTCCTGCTGACCCATTAGGGCGTGTGAACCTGACCAACCGTTCAGAATTCCGTTTCCTTCAGATCTCTTTTCCTCGATGTGTAATTTTCAACAATTTTCTAACTATCGATATATTATCGGAATTCTCAAATCCCACGGGTTACGAAGATAATCGTTGGTTTTAGTATTCGCTTCGAGAAATCTTTGCAAATTGACGAGTCAAGTTGCTCGGTCTCGTTATCGAGAGTCGACAATTTCAAGTATCCTCAGAGAAAAGTCTTTATCTAAAAAATTGATAACGATATTAATCGTGGTTCGTTTAAAAGTTTGGTATACCTGTCTCTATAAAAAGTTGCAAATTTCCAACGTTTCCACTGTCGAAAAGGAAAATGATCAAGGACACCAGAATAAATATCTTGTCGATTAATTGTAAAAGAAAAAGAAACAATAAATAAATCATTGGATTATCGAAAAAGAGGATGACAAATATTCGCATATCTCTATCCCTCTTTTCCTTTGAAAAAGAAAAATAAATCTTTGATAATGTCTGACTACAAAAATAAAAAATTGTTCCAAAGGATCAATATCCATATTTTACCAGCCTTTCCCTGTCACATACATTCCTCCCTCCCTCTCTCTCTCTCTCTCTTTTAAAAACGAGAATAAAAATAAATCTCCAAAAACGCTATACACACAGTTACGAAGAAACGACAGCACCAAAAATCGATATCATTACCTCGTCACTCTTTCGCAACAATATATTCTCCCACATCTCGAAAAAACCGAAATACAGGTCTTCTAATGTAACTGAATTACTCGGAAACAATAATCTTTACCTTCATCCAACCACGCTGACTTAAAACAAACAAACGAGATCAAAAGGAAAAAAGAAAAACGTCGATAAATCGATATTAATATTCCACTGTTATCTCATGAAATATTCCTCCGCTCCTCCATCCAAAGATAATAAATCCTGAAGAAATATCCTTTAAAAGGGAAGGAACGGTACTGAAGGGTCGCCACAGGCACTGTATTATTCCCTTGCCTGCGAGAAACCGATCAGAGGAGAGTTCATAGTCCTTAAGGGGTGCAGGATCGTGAACAGGAATAAGAATCGCGTGTTCAACTGGCTGAAATCCTACGCCTCTTCGGTTCGGAATTAACGATTAGGAAACGAACGCGACAGGGAGTCGCGGAAATTCGAAGTGCTCCGAGAGGAAGAAGAGGCGATTGTGTTTCAAGGATCGTTGTAACGTTGCAATAAAGCCGAGAGGACGGGACAAGATACCAGTCGGCGAAAGGTGGGAGTGGCAAGGGTCGTGTAAAAGCCAAGGTAAAACGGAGTTAAATTAATCTTGAGCCCACACTACGAACGATCGTACACGCGAGAGATCTTTTCTCGGGGAACCGAAGACCCGATTCCTCTTCCAAGATCGATGCGCGTCGCGCGATTTTTGGAGAAACTCGGGGATCTGAGGAATTGGAGAGATTCCATGTCGAGCAATATCAAGGAATAATGCCCAAGCGAAGGTTGGTCATTATTACGCATACATACACTGGTCATTGTGATTTAAGAAATTGTTAAACATCTCGTTCGATTCTAATGCACGACGATTGAATCGTTGAATCTGAAAAGTAGACGTCGTGGAAGGTCGATTGTGAGTTTAACGAGACGCGAATTTCTGCTCTTCGTGTCTTCCAAAAGTTCATTCCGAAAGAAGAACCTCCGAGGGATCAGTCGTTGCCAGCAAATTTGCCACGAACCAGTAGAAACGGAAGCAATGGCCAGACAAGGCGCAAAGGAAACGAAATAGTCAAAAGTAGCAGAACAGATCCTAAAAATACGAAATAATTGAATTTCGTGGAACAATTTTTGGGAAATGCACCGTTTTAAGATGAAATCTAAAATCAAACAACAAATTTGGGACGAGCAATTCGGAGGATTAAATATCAAAATTCGAACAAATACATCCGAGGATTGAAAGAATTTGAATGGAGAAAAGACACGCGCCAAGGAATTCCACGGTTCTCGCACTCGGAGGGCGAACAGCCCAAAACAAGTAGATACAGACGCGCGAGTCGGACGAGAAGTCACAGAAGAAATAAAGAGGGAAGCGTCGCTATTATTTTCCAGTGGAGGATGGCGCTGTCGGTCGGCGGCAGGCGTAGAGCGCATTTTGAATAATAGAGACCGCGGTCTATTTATGCTCCGAAATCAATAGCCTCGCGTCTATATCGCCGCTAGAACACACCGGCACGCCGTGGATCGTTCAGTGTCGTTCCTTCGTTGTTCGCATGAATTCACTCCACTTATAAACGCGTCTCATTGTGCTCCAGGGAGACGCTTCTATCGTGGATCGTAAACGGGGAACTAGCTGCCGTTCAGCAGACGTCTTTTTCTTCCCTCCTCCTTTTTCCCTTCTCTCTTTTCAAGAGAATGCTACAGCTCTGGAAACAATATAGCGTCTTCGGGCATCTTTCGACGTTTAGGATACATTGTTCCTCCTTCCGACGGGTTTAATTGTGAGAAAATTCCACCTTCAGCTTAGTTATCAGATATTTTGTTTTTTCATCTGGCTCGAGTCTGAACCTCTGGATGCGCGTCTCGCAGATTTGCAAATGGAGTTGCAAAGGTGAAAGTAGACATCGACGTTCGGTGGTCTCGTAACGTTCAGAGGACGCGTGTTTTCAAAGACCCGAAATTATAAATTTATATGTAAATTTATTTAAGAATTATGACCTTAGACGATATCGGTCGTCGGTCGCTGGTATATGACCAGAGAACAGATCGGGCGACATAAACATTAGGAAACTCGATTTACAGTCACTATCGATCTACAGAGGCTAACTCGAGAAAAAAAGCGACTGAACCAGATATCTGCAAGGGGCCAACGTTACGGCCACGTTCGTGGAACGTAGCGACCAACACGAGCGTTTAACCCAATCTGCCAAGAATCACAAGCAGCTAGTTTAACACTGACCAGATGAAACCGTACGCGATCATCAATACGTATAATTGAGAGACCGGCCCCAGCTGATAAACTGGGTTTAACAAATATCGATATTGCTAGTGAAATAACCAGTCCAGTCTCGTGTAGATCGCTTTTTGCTCCGTTGGGAACGGTCATCTTTAATTACGAGAACTTACTCAGCAATAAGCGAGGCGACTGTCGTGAAAAGGAACCGGTCCCGGGACCACGAAACCAGAATGTTTCGCCAGTAAAGCTTATAAAAGAGAGAGGAGGATGAGAAGATGCAGGATATATGTTGCTTTCACCGCGACGCAATTAGGGACGCGATCCTGGGTTGCAATTAAGAGGCTGTCAATTACGAAGGCGTGCATGAAAACCTGTAATCCGTCCTCCGTGACGTCTACTAAATTCTCCAGCCTGCTTCTTAACTCAACCACGCCGCCACACGGCGTTTCGCGAAACTTTACGCGCGGCCTATTTTACATAGACCTTGTTCGAAGTGAATTTCGCGATCATGCACCGAGATCGTGGAAATCAGACGTTGCTTGTTCTCTGATGGTTCGTACTGTTACATCTCCATTTTAAAGATCGCGTCTTGGTTATCTTGGTTGTTTCTTGCGATTGTTTAAAGATTTTTACTTTGTCACAACGGAACACCGAACGACAGTCGCGGGAACCGTAAAACGACCCAGTGGCACGATCGATTCCCTTTGCGGTCGATTAAAAAACCTGCCGTGCATCGAGTCCGCGCACATCGTAGACTTACAAACCGAGATCCAGAGAGACTCTTTCCTCGCAAGAGATTTAAAAGCCCGAGCACAAACGGACGTCCAAAGAAAGGCAGAAATAGGGAGTTGGGATCATCAAGCGCAGATACGACATTGGTGATATGAAAAGTTTGCGATTTTTAATTTCGGAAACGTAAAAAGCTTGCAACATTTACAGTTCCTAATTTAAACAATCTTTTCCCAACAAATTTCACAAACAAAATAATCAACAAAATTCTCAACAAAATAAGGACGCGGGAAGTTGGCAATTTTTGCAACAGGAATATGAAAAATTTGCCATTTTTGCAACAGAGATACGAAAAATTGAATACCCAAGATATTCGACCTACGACCTAGTAGAGAATCGAATCTGGTTTACCAATAAACGAACAAAACTTTCCAATAGGAAATTTTTTAGAAATTTTGAAAGTCCAAGTACAAACAGGCGTGCAAAGGGAGAGAGAAAGGGACAGAAAAAAGAACAATGATCAGAGGAGATTGAGATCTTAGGATTCATTGTGCGACGGCGGCGTGTAATCCGTGTTAGGCCTGTAAACTGCTCTGGCAGCCAATGGTGCCACCAGAAAGAAAGACAACGAGCCAGAACCAGGGACGATAAAAAAGGGGGGGGGGGAGAAGGTAAAAAAGAAAAAAGGCCGCGGAAAAAGAGAGATAGCGAGAGAATGAGGTAGGTTGGGAAACGAGGGGGTGGTTGGGAGAAGCCGACGAGTGTTGAGACTGTATTGATTTCCATTCCGGACCGTCTGGCTCTAGTCTAGCCCATATCCGGTGTTCTTCGTGCTCTCGCGCCGCGACGCACGTGCACACGCACCTTTCAATCTCCTCGCGACCGTCTTCTGGTCCAGTACTGTTGCGACACCGTGTGGCGCTGTTGGATGACGCATTCTTATTATGGGGTTATTTTAAAAGTAACGCGCGTGCCAAGAAACCAAACGCAATTGGACGAAATGTAATGAGAAACGCGACCAAGAAATATCGACGATACTAATATCGTTTTGGTATTCTAGAAGACGCTCCAGTAATCCCGGTTATAATCGGCAAAGAGATTTTACGTGACAAGTTATTCGTTTTCGATGAAATCGAACTTGAAAATTTGTTAAGTATACGCGAAGCTGATTAATTATCGACCGAGTACGAGTAAAAATTAGCAAGAGATTATTGCACGTGGAAAAATAAGGAAAAATGTAGAATAAGTCTTTTTTTTTAAGTTTCTTCTCAAAAGGACAGAATTTCAAAGCGTTTTGTCAAGAATCAAGTAGACGGTGTGTGTACGAATGGCAATACATTGCATATAAAAAGTCGAATATCTGAAAAGATAAATCACGACAAGAATAAAGTATCACGTGGAAAATCACGATACCAAAGGATGAATCATTGTTCCACGAATTGGTCACGGGCGAGTTGTGCAAAGATGGAGAAAGGGGAGAATCGTAGCAGAGTCTGAGGGACGAAGAAAGAAAGGACGAATGAAGCGATTCAAAGGTTTCCGTTGTTAAAACGAGATAACCAAGACCAAACATGGACTTGCCGGCGATTTCAGATGGAGACCGATTCGCGATCCTTTTACGGCCTGGTTACCTTCCTGTCCCTCGTCGTCGAGTCTTTCGTCTGCGTATCTCACCCACAGATAAAACTATATCCCAAATACTTCGCCTCAAAAAACTTTGTTACGACGTCTTCCCGATGTTTACACGCAGTAAATTTCAACGCCTTACATGGAGGAAAATTCCAAGTAACCTAACCTCGATCTAACCTCGATCTAACCTCGATCTAACCTCGATCTAACCTCAATTTTACTCAAACCCCGTTCAAAGCCGAAAAGAACAATCCACGTTAAGACAAAACAATTCAAACTTAAGGAAATCCGATGCAATCCTTCGCTAGCGAAGCAAATCCAAATAATTCGCCTAAGACATTCTCGCAGCAAATTAAGACGAGCCAACCTAAGCTTCCCCAAATATACCCCAAAACCAATCTAACTCACGCCCTATTTATTTCCTCTACTAATAGAGATAGAGTTAGGTATCAGGTATATTTGGTACTTTAGGACTGTAAACCAGAAGCAACACCTCAAACGCAACAAGAAATACCCCGGTGACCCTGATTGACCCGAACAAGATACCACACGCGCCGTCCTCGTGGTATCGAGACATAGTCAGACGCTATACGGATAGAGGCACGCGAGCAATCGATAGTCCGGTTCACAGGCACGCCCGTCAGTTTCCACGCGGGAAGCCAGCAGGAGTCGAAATCCGGCGCGCGGAGACGCAAAGTGTATATAATCGCAGGAGCGTGCCAACGTGGTCGGTTGCGACACTTGTTTTGTGACCTGGATATCTCCACTCTATACCCACTACCTCGTATACCCAGTACCCAGTTGCCTCCCCGGACTGTCCCTTTCCTCTCTTCGGGCGTCCCGCTGCTACCCCTGCTCCTTCTGCACCGAGAGACAGAGACCCGTCGATGCCATTCGAATATCTGGTTCACCGTGCCTCCCGACCGCATGCCGCTCGTCCCACCCTTCGTCGCCAACCCCCCTGTTCGCCCCAGGAATTCTTGCAGGGAACCCCGTGACCTTAGCTTCTCGATCTTTCTGCAGTAGAACTCCATTTGTCAGAACGAAATTTTAATTAATAAGCCGATTTGCTGAACTTTCTACTGGTTCTGTTCACTTATGTCAACGCGAACTCCTATTACGCGAACGAAAATGTTTGTCCTCCGACAAGTTCAGATAAATGGAGTTCTATCGTACTCGACTACCCTGCTCTAATTGAGTTCTACTGTAACTCATACGTACACTCCGAAACGCATTACAGGCGTGTTAAAAGGTTAGGAGGTTATGTTTGTCTTTCGTCCCTGATTCTATTGGTGAGACTCAAGGATTTATTTAAGAAGTTTGATGGGGCGTAGAATGTGATTAAACTGTAGAGTTTAGGACCAGGTGTAATTTCCTGTTTTAGCGTTTCTTAGAGGTCTAGATCGCAGACCTCTAAACTCATTAAACATTTGACGTTTTATCGCGATTAATCAATACTCTATAGATTAGATTCGGAGATTGTTCGTACGATTCGATTTTAAATATAAAATTTCGTAACTAGCGGTATTTATACGTTGATATACATCTATGAAATTTTCATGAACTTACGCGAATGTTAGGTTAGATTGAGTTCGAGGAGTTCAAGGTTAGATTTAACCATTTATCTTAGGTTATTATTTATCTTCAGTTATTTAAATGAATTTTAGCGATTCAATATTGTAACATCGTATCAGACGTGCAATATTGAAATTTGAATACGTATTTAGAATTTACGTATGTATTTAGAGTAATTGTTGCACGAGAAACCTGTTCTTACTATGTAAATCGATGCCATAATATGTGACACGTGACTCAATATCATAAGGCAAGGGTTAATCCCAAGTTTGCGTGCATTGTAGAAAATTAAACAGAAAAAATCATAATGTACAGCTGCAGAAACTTCTTTTTATTTAATGCCGTTGATAAAAATTAATAGGAGAACGTTATTAAATAATACTAACGTTGATCACGATTAAGGTTCTACTACTGTAACACGTCATTTTTATCAGATTTTCAAATCTCGAAATGATCTACAAGTTCCTTTATTCCAAAAATCAATAACTTACTCTAACATACGTGCACGTCATAAAGCAAAGTTGCAAGGTGATATTCGTTTAGAATATCCCAACTCTAATTTTTGAAGGTTCAGAAAGAAATTCTTTTATTTAAACGAACAAAAAATATCATTTTTCTGCACCTATCCTACTACTACAGTTACTATGATGTAACTCGTCTGATTATTTTCAATACTATCTATTCTAATTGTTCTGCCTTTGACATAAAAGAAATTTACTTTTAGAACAAAAATAGCGTATAAAAGAATTGTTAGAAATTTAATATTTCTAACTAAAAGTATAATATTTCTAACTAGCTGGGGCTTCAAATCAATGTTTTATTGAATTATAATGGCTGGCTCGATAGTATTGCGAACAATTGACCGAGGAGTTGGCGCGAAATCACGAACGGGCTTCGTGGGACGTAGAAGAGGTAATCGAAGCACGTGTGAGCGGACAGCGACGAGAATTTCAACGAGCAACCGATAACTGTAAACCAAACACTTTTTTCTTTCCTATTGTTCCTCTACCGTCGATTCTTGTCGCGATTTTCGATCGCGTTGCTTCTCGAATTGGATCTTTAACTCTACTTTGCTCTTAGCTATCGTTTCATCACTAGATCGTGCATCTTTGTTCGCATATTTTTATAGACACAAGCGAAAAAATAGAATCTATAACAAGTATTATACGCATTTTTTGTATGTTCGAACAGTTGGATTTGAGGTTAGGTTAGTTCATTTGAACATATTCCAAACTGCTTTCGCATTATTGAAGCTATTTTCTAGCCAGATTGCTTTCTCTTAATCCTACTCGTAGAAATATAAGTTTCGTACAAATTCACAGTCTACTTATAATCCAGTTATGATTGTAAGCAATCAAACATAACCTCAAACTGTACGAGACACTCGAACAGAGTCTGTTTCTCAATTTCGAAATGTCCAATGGATCTGCCAACTAGGCACGATAAATCAACCTCCACGCTCTTCCACGTTCCTCGACATCGTGAAAATAGTCACGCGTGCACGAAGAACGCGTGGGAGGAGAAGTGGAAGAAGTTTGAAGAAGTTTAAAGCGAACACATAGCGAAGCTAGGAAGGCAGTAGGGACTAGGCTGTCGAAGGCTTCTTAGAAAGCTGTTAAAATGCGAATAGCGTGGCCGTGAACGATACTCGCGAAGACGAGCAAGCACGGGAAATTCGTCACGTAAACGCCGGACAATGACTCTCCTGCTACCTGTGAGCCAAACGAGTCGCCAAGATACCCGTTAGTTGCTTCACCGTGAAAAAGCCAACGAATCACCTACCGCAGCGCGTGTATCGCGCTTGCACATGCCGTGCATCGATACCTAAATCGCTATGAATTTCGTGTTTTTATATGACCTCGACACGATTACCCCAGCGAAAACACCTGAACCTAGCGATTTACTAGAATGTACTCTCGACCAATATACAAGAAACGCGACAGTGGTTGGCTTTTTCCAAGGTTCAAGGAATTTCAAGATTCATACTCTTCTTGTATATTTTATGTAGGATGGAATAATGACAAAACTACAAGAAAGTGATTTTTCAGCGGAGCAAACTTGTAATTCGATAATGAGGCAAACGTTCTATACAAGGTTGAGACTGAAGCACTTGTTGTTAGCATCGAAGAGTTGCTTATAAGTTTAAATTAGTTACAAACGATATTATCGAAGTTTATATTCCACGCTTGTACGAAAAAGTGTATTAACGAACAAAATTTCATCGTGTACTAACTTTGTGGTTGTGAAAATTGGCGCGGAAAAATTGTTGACAAAATTTTGCAATAATATTACCAACGCAAGATATTAAGACATTGTTCCACAGACGTTCAACAATTAGCTGAAACTTGATCAAAACCTAATAAGATGGACCGAAATTTAATTCAAATCTCTCGACCTTGCCGACTTTATCTCGAATCAGAAAATTTAATGGCTCAACTTAAACTTACTTCAAATGTATTCAAACTGAATTCAAACCCCATCGAACCTAACCAAACCTGCCCAACCCGACTTCATATTTCAGTAACACTTCGATCATATTTTTATCACAGTCTGGTCAACGTATCTACCTCTGTTACTACGACAGTCTGCTCACCCACTGTTAATAATATTTTCATACTTTAATCTTTCTTCGAACGCAGATTTAGGTTAGCTCAACATCAAATCTAACTATAAACTTCGACACTCGTCCAAATCGACGTCAATCATTGTCCCGAGTGAACACAGTGGAAAACGAGGCCAAGAGGGCCTCGCACGTGAATTTCGTACGGGGGCCTGTCGAATAATAGTCACGGAACTTGTGCGTTCGTAAGTGAAAGTGAGAGGCCTGGGTAGATTCGACCGAATGTCGAGCAACGATCGTAAAAAGAATTCCGTAGGATAATTTACGCCGAGCGAAACGAGGGGAACGAAGAGATCGACGCTGCTAGATAAAGAAACTGCGAGAAGGTATCGGGCACCTTTCACTTGCGAGCGTGCGACTCCCATCGGCGTGGATCGCCGGCTTTTCGTCCACCCGTGGCCGCTAATTATCGCGCGAGAATGAAGATTCTCGTTGTAAGATAGAGTCTCCGGTAAAAGTTCTGCCGCTTTCCGGCATCGTGGATATCGAACGTTCGTTAACGAAACACAAGGCTTGCGTTTTCGTGAAAGCACCGCCGATGCGATATCTACTCTCCTGCGTGAGAACGATTTTCGCAACGCGTATCGATCGATTGTAAACCTGTGTATCTTCTCTCTTTTTCGTCGTTTGCGTTGATACGAGCGTGTTTGAATACGTTTGCGAGCGTCTCTCGTGGTTTGAGAACGAGGAACTGCATTCGTTTTGCCCGTGTTATTCATAGTTAGTTACATTGGCAGTAGATGAAAAATGTTTGATGTGGATGACGAGCGTTTGATGATGTTTGATTTAGGAATATGCCCGATTTTCAGCGCACGTCTCGATCGACTGTGAATTTGCGTATGTTTTCGGTAGTTTGCATATCACTCAGTGTGTTTCTCGTGGCTTGAGGACGAGCAAGTAGATTCGTCTCGTTCGTGTCAGACGTTTGTTCAGGATGTACTTTATTACGGCATATTGAGACTGAACGAGAAACGCTCGACCCAATAGTTGAACTAGGTCTGAATTAGGGATTACTGTAATACCTTATTGATTTTTTCAAGCGCTTCTTGAAAAATATCGGCGCATATGTAATAAGTATATAAATTACAGCGAATATACGTTCGAAACTCGGTTACGCGAATTATTTATCCTCAAATTAGTCCAGATGAACGAAATTCTACTCTACAATTATCAATTCAAAAAACATCAGACTCACCTTGATCGTATATGTAGAACAGGCTCCGCGATTGCTGAGTAGATTAACCGTGAAAAGTAGAAGTACTCTAACCGTAGCGCGTTCTAGAATTATTTAAGCATTCACACTCTGTTGTACGATCTTCTTCTCTCTTTCCCTCTTATCAACTATCGTTTATTACTTTTCAATTATTATATACTCTTATCGATATCGTTATTATTCTCTTTGCTCTTAGCTGTTACTTGTCGCCTTTCAACAGGCTCCCTTTTATTATTTTATTACTATCGGTGTCTGTTTGTGTGTCTCTATTATATATACTCATTTATTTATATAATATATATGTATGTATATATATATATATCATATAAATTATTCTTATAAATATATCTGTGTTTGCTGCAGGTACTTCGCTGTCCTGGTTCGTATTAATCGATTAAGGGGCTCGAAGGGGGAGAGGTACCGTTATCAACGAGAATATTCCTGATAAGATCTATATATCGACGCACCACCACGATTCTTCCTCTTCAGATTCTGTCCAACCTTGGACCAAGCGGATCGTAACTTGCTCGATATCGATCTTGATCTCAAGAGACCACTCTTCTCTCTCTTGCATACGTTCACGTCCGTATACATACAGATAGTCACTGGGTTTGCGTATGTTTTATGTGTGTTTGTGTATGTTTGTGACTTCCAAGTCGAACGAAACTGACGGTTATGATTAAAACGTTAAAACTTCTTTCGCCTCTCGTTAGATCTTTTATTTTCTCTGTATAGATTTATATAATATATATATATATAACGTTGCTATTAATTATTAATATTATTATTTATTATTATTTGTAGTCGCGTTCTTCCGGAGGGGCCTAGGCACTATTACGCTGCGAAAAAGAGGTTAAGTTTGAAGGTACTTGTACGCACGAGGTATATGTTCTCAAGGTAGAAGTTATATTTTTTTTTTGTTCTTTTTTTTTTTAATGTACAGGAGCGATATCCCGCTGCAGAAGGAGAATGTCTTGTGTGTGCTCAACCTGGCCACGAGGATGGGATTTATTTCTCAAGGTCTCCCCGCTTCTTTCCAACCCACTTTCCTTCCCTTCAATTCGATCTTTTCTTGTTTTTCTCTAATTTTATGACGTTTTAATCGCGTGTTTCCCTTTCCAAAGCACGTATCCGTATTTCTCTATCCCTCTTGATGTTTGTCTCCCCTTTAGAGCTTGCCTTTTTGCTCCCTCTTTCTCTTTCACTCTCCACCCTTTTCGTTTCTTTCGTCGCCGTCTCACGATTTTTCTTTCGTCGTCGTTTTCGTACTCAGTTCTTTCCACTTCTTCTTCTTCCGCCTCTTCCTTCTCGTTTTCTTCCGAATGGTGAGCCTTTTCGCTTGACGATCGACGGCGGCGCCCTCTACGTCGCGGTACACGCTCTCACGGAAGGTCAGAAGTCGTTATCACCTCCTCGAGCTTTCCCACTTGCTAGCCACATCGCCCTGGGCCCCGCTGCCGCCCTCCTCCCACTGGTGCTCAACTACCACCACCATCTGTAAGCAAAAAAAAAAAGAAGAAAAAAAGATAAATAAATAACATCGTTTTAGGAATATTCTTCTTTTTGAATGGGTTGATACGAGAAGGTTAGGTTTTACAAGTTCCAAGTTTTCGAATATCATTCAATTAATTCCTAAGAAAGTAAACTGTATTGTCCGTTTTTTATTACTGCTTAACCGCTATCGTCTACAATCAGAGAGACAGGGGTGTTACACGATTGACATTGCGCAAAGAGAATTCAATTTTAGCGTCAGTGTTTCTTTAGGAGCATACGTTTTGAATGGATCGTAGAAACTATCCCTTAACCTCTGTACAATTGGATACTGTTATTAACCTTTATTATTGCTTAACCTCTGTTTGTCTAACCTTTGCGAAATTATTATCGCCTAATCATCGTAATATGTACGTCTGACAATGCGGATCGAGAATTTAATTTTGAAATTAGTGCTCCATTAGATCCAGGAATCTTGAACACATAGCAGAAACTATCCATTAACCTCTGCACAATTACTGTAATATTGTCTAGTCGATATAGTACTGATACTCTCTAAAGAGAACTAAATTTTTGAGGTTAGAGTTCGTTTAGAGTTTTAAAAGCTTCGAACAGATAATGCATATCATCCGTCCAAATCTTTCAAAATCTGAATAATACTACCTAATCGCTACAAGATAATTGATAGTTAACGATCCAACCTAAAGAACGAAGAAGATATTTAATAACCCAACGAATCGAAATTAAAAATCTAGAAATTTTCAATTAACGGAACAAACTATCCAAAACGTGGGTGCTTCTATATGATCAGAAATTTCGCAATTAATAATTTTGATCATTATAATTAGGACCACAGAGAAGCCAGGGAATTTTCTACAAGGGAACGTAATATCTTTCAAAATGAAATGGCACGTGTTTGCCAATGGATTGTAGAGCACGTTGCTTTTAATGCACATGCATTTCTCTTAGGAGTCAGAAAATTAATTTTCTGGAATGCGCGGGCAAAGTGGAACGCACAGGCATAGTCTGAGACCCCCGAACGATCCTGGCAAACCCGTCGCGAAGCTGATGAATTTAATATGTCCACGATTACCTATCGCAATAATGAAACATTTCTCTCGTTCCTGAATTACGAGAAATATCAAGCAAAGTAAAAGACAAACCTAACCTAGCAACTTCGATCCGAATCGTTTTTGGAATTAAGGCTATGTTTAAGGTTATGTTACAACAAATCAACCAAATGTATTCATCTTAAGATCCAATAAAATATGAATATGAAAGATCGAATATTTCACGTACTATAAATTACATCGAACATAAATGGTACGATAAAATTGTAGGCCCTGCAATCTGCAAAATTTCCTCGTAACATCTCATCCATTATATTACCGAACATCTTGTCGTTACACTTATGAATTTATGAATACAAAAATAACCTGCGACACACAACGCATAAAATTTTATTTGAGTCATGCAAGAGGGCCTGGTCAAGCAGGATCTTGTAATAATAATACCAAGAGTAATCGTAGCCCCTTCGAGGGCAGCATTAGAACCAACCGTCAAGCCAGACCATAAATAGAAGGGTAAATACCCTATAAATCAGCGGTGTGGCCTCGATCGAGCGGGCAAAAGGGAAACAGGGCTCCGTTTTCGTGCTCGACGGCCCTGAACGCGTCAGAGGAAAGCATAGAGACGGCCTGCAACGGAGGGTTTCACGGTATTTTTAATTTCACCCTCTCTGATCGTCGGCCGAGGCGCTCGTGTGCGCGCGCACACACGCACACACGTACGCAATATTGTATCTATGTGTGGGCATTTCACGTGAGAATGGAACAAAGAACGAGGCTCACGCATCAAGCCTGGTTCGCAACGCGACGGCCACGGCCCTGTGGTGTTACGCATGCGAACACAATGTGCTACAGACAATGCAGCTCCCTGGACCTACGTCAATGCGAAATTAAACTGGCACAGTGGCGACCCTGTCTCTCTTCGATCTCCCTAGGGAACTTGCGACTCGTATATTCCACTTCAAATCGTGACTATACGAGCTATTTTGGGGTACCGTGATTATGATCGCCGAGGCAAATAGATCGAAGAAGGCTCGCGCGTACGGAGCGACGAAACTACTTATTTAGACTTGGATCATTTTTCGGCGAAATTAGGCGCTAAATAGGAGTACTTGAACGGTGACTATATGAGCTATTTTCGGATACGGTGATTATAGTCACTGTGAGAAGCATATTTTTAAATCAGGTGGAGCTAGACCCGTACCTTCGCACTGTTTTAAAACGATACGCTTCAACCACCCAAGACAACTTTATCGAACAACAAACTAGTTACTGGTAAAAATACAATTTACAACGACTATAACGAACAATAAACCAAAAGGCATTTTCTCCGAATTTAGAGGCAGCTTATTAGAAGTCGTATCTTCCACTTCACATCTATTACCAATGAAAATCCCAAATTTACTATATCTAGGGATATTTTACAATACGATGATCGATAAAGCTAGTGACATTGCACGATATATAGCAATTTCATACTTATTTAGGAACTGTATCTTCTCGGAAGCACGCGCGCACAGAGCGCCATTGAAAAATGGCGTCACCTTTGAATTTTTAAAAGACTGTAAGATCTGAGACGCGTTACCCGAATAGCTCGAAGGGAAAAGTTTTAGGAATGTCTACTGTTCCGAGAGAAATTCGCGTATCTCAGGCAACCACTCGGCTCTCGAAGTGGTTCCTCCGTGTAACCGCGCATTTTAGATCGAATCTTCGTGAATCTACGGCGGTCGGCTGAAGCTGGATAAGCGGCCTTTTAAAATTATTGCGAAAGATCGTCGCGGAGATCGCGACTACAAAAGCCAGCGACGACGAACGTCGCAATAGAGAAGAGACAGCCGAATATCGACGATGGTAATTCACACACAATGGCCGGATAAATTACGGAGCGTTTATTAAAGATTCAAACGGATAGCATTCGCGTGAAATACGGATCTAGTTTGAAAGAAAACGGAGAACGTTTCATCCATTGTTTTCGCCATTGTCTTCCTAGAAACGAGATCTCTTTTTGGCAACGAACTTTTTAATAGATAAAAATAGCTTGAAAATATATCAGATACTAATAAACGAACGTATCAATGAAATAGAATTAGAATGTACCGCGAGACAAACATTTGATATATCATTGTAATTGCTTTAAACCGTAAAGAAAATTATCGAACGTACTGAACTTGAAGCGATCGCTGCGCGTCGAATTAAGACGCGTCCTCGACGATCCCGTTTGCCACGGAACTCGACACGATTGCATCGTGTCACGAGACGCGAGCACACAGTCGACAACGTATGCAAATGAAAACGAAAATGGAAGGCGTCTACGCACTTCCGGACAGATGTCGAGGCTCACGCACATTATTCACCCCATTCCCCTTTCCTATTACTCTCCTTCCTGCATTCTTGCCTTCCCTATGCCTGATCTCTTTCCCCCATTGTCCTTCGACCGCTAGCCGCGCCAAGAAGAATAGCAATTGCTTCGATAATGTTACTCGGCCGTGGTACGCCGCACTTGCGCCAGTGGAACGCAATTTTCTTGCACGGAAAAGAACAGTAACCAGCTCCCCGTGAATTTGTCATTTTATAACCAACCGGGTTTTTAACGCCGACCGTGACTATTACTTGTGAAAACGATGACTAGGCAGATTGAACGTCGTAAGTGTGATTGTAACAGTACGGAATACTCGTGCTATTCGTTCATGCGTGACTATAACTGGTCAAAGATAGGAATGATTCTAATAAAAATAAATTACTACCTGCAACCGTTTGTACCTGGCCATTGGGAAACGACGATTACATAGGATGAACGATCGCAACGACGTTAATGTCGTATTTGTAATGTTCACCTATGCGTGATTATTTGACGCGGAGAGGCGATTATAATAGTCGAGCACGGGAATGATCGTAGAAAGACAAAGTAGTCGTCGAAATGGTTCTACATTAGTAGAAAAAGAAAGTTCGACGAAAGGAATTATCCTAACGATCTATGTCACAAAAGCGCGCTCGTGTTACGCCATAAAACGCGTAGAAGGACATGCAACGCAGCACCATTTGGTCAACGAAGCATCTAGAACCCGCTTGGACGTAGGGAAACATAACACCTCTATTTTGCAACAGTGACGGCACAACGTTTCAATGGCAGACAAAACAGGCCCCGTCTCCTGTTGTGATACCCAAGCTGGGAGTTGTGATACACGGGACTAGCCGACGCGTGAAAAAAGAAAAAAAAAAAAACAATGAACATAGCCACAACAGGACGTGCATTCACACACGCGATAGTCAAAGGACACGCTAGCAGCGTGGTATGAGTGAAAATGTGTGGCTGATCCAGACAAGGTCATTCATAAGTAGCTCAAGTTCAACTAATAGTATTGTATTACGATACCTACGGCCCTCTTCCTCCTTCTTTCTCTCTCGTTCGGACCTCCTCTATCGCGCAGCCTTCTCTCTTTCACCCGGATCGTTTTCTTCGTTCACACGAACGAACAATGCCTGCTGATCGCCGGTTAATTAATTCGTTCTGCGATCATCCACCGCTTCTTACATTCTTTCCGCCATCCTGCAACTCCTTCGCCATCTTTCAGCCGATTCCAGATTCTTCCGTTTGTAATACTTAACTGAAACGGGTCTACCTATCACCCGACGAAAAGGGCGACTGCAACGTAATTTTCTCATATTTCAAGAATTCTGCGGGTTCTCGACTGTTGGCCATTCGAAATTTTTGTCATTGATTGAACAAAGCCGCAATTGCGATGGGCCCCATAACGATAAGAATTTTGGCGCGTATCGAATCTTTGCGAATTATGGAACACGTAGATGCAAAGAATTTATTTTATATTTAAATTGTATCATATTATATTTTCGCAGAAATCTTCCTAGAAATTGTGCTCGTAAGAATAAGAATTCCCTTCCTTTTTTTATTTTCCCTTCCATTGCAATCTCACGATGCAAGCCCGAGCTTTCGAATAGCCGAAAACCATTTTAAATACGGTATTCATAGAATTCTACCGATACTTATTACTAAGTGGTTCCTCGAAGAGGAGTGGTTTCTTGTTTAATTCAAGGGGGAAATTCCCTAGATATATTGCCTGCTGTCAACCGAGGAAAGGAGACAGTCTTGTCACACAGTTTCTTCTCTATTCCCACGGCGACGTGTCAATGATTCTCAGACTTGACAGACCTCTCCCCGAGCCTCGTCTATCTCCGATGTTACATAAGCCTCACGGTTCTGTCGAGGTTTCCGCGCGAGTAGACGCCCGTTTCTGACATCGTCACCGAGCCAATCGATTTCTTTTCTACCCGCTCGTCGGATATTATCGCAACCTTGTTGCGTAGAATGTTCGAAGACGTTCGAAGGCTCAGAGGGAAAAATGATATCTACCGTCTCGAATAAATTCTACCGATCGCGATCTCCTTCGTCGTTCGGTTTCACCTACGCGAAGTATTTCCGACCTGTTTGCAAAGTTTCACTGTTTCGTAGGTGCAATGTATTCAGCGCCGCTTAATTGCCCCGTGAAATCTCCAAATACAGCTTAGTATCTCGTTGGAGTTATTTTGAAAGAAATTTGCTGAATCTGCGCAAGTGCGAAGACTACGGTTCTAAGAGTCTAGACCTAACCTAATCTAAACTTCGTTCTTTATTTGCCAAGCGCGTTATAAATTCACGTCTATTTGTATTGTACACAAAGATGGAGCGAGAATTGGCTGCGCGAGATCCAGTGGAAGAAGCATGAAAGTTTATCGGGGATTTTCTAGAGCAAGCAAACAGGTTCACTTTCGTGCGACTCGAGCATGGTCAAGGCTGAGAGTTATTACGCTCTCTCGTTCGCCGGCTGCAAATTACTATTTTCATTTCCTTTTTTCTCTCTCACTGTCTGTCCAAGGAGATCCTTCGCCGCCGTGTCATTGCCGTGCCGGCTATTTTACGTCCTCGCGATCATGCACGCTCTCATTGTCCTCGTAAAACGATGCTTCATGCTCGACCAAACGTTTCTGCGTTCGGCTTGAATTGGCGAAAGAAAGGTGAAAATAAAGCGAACGTCCTTTCTTACTGAACGGACGTTCGAACGTCCTCCGAGGACAGAGGACTGACAAATTTTGTCTTTTCGGTTTCTCAAAGTAATCGTAAAGTTCATGGATTTCAGATCCAGCACGATTCGCTATACCCACGAAACGACAGGATTTTAAATATTTGGCGAAATTGAGCACGCGCAAAGACCGAACACGCAACAAATTATTTCAATTTCAACCGCTTAAATGAAATTCCACATTTTTGTTTTCCACCAATAGTAATTCCATTCTCGAGTAAAATTACCGAAGCTTTAACCTTCCAAATAAGATACTGGATACTAGAGCGTATTTCACGTCGAAAGAGTACAACGTATATATTGATGATTCACGTTTTCTCTCGTGCAAGCAGACCATTTTTTATTCGTCGAGAAGGAAAAAAAAAGAAAAAAAAAAAAGAGAAGGAAAGACGAATAAGATAAGCGACACAAAGAGCCGGCCCGCTTGTGTACCTACGTCGCATATACATACATACGATTAACGGCCGATCGATAATGTATTCCGCTCGAAAATAAACTGACCTATACCAATACCGATGTTACCACTTCCGCCGAGTGACCCCTCGTCTCCCGATAAATATTTACGCGACTGCGAACTCCAGAGTTGCAAGTCGAACCAACCATCGAACGATCTCGTTAGTCATGAAAATTCTACTGATTAACATTCAAACATAGAGATCCGATATACATAGAGGAACTACGATCCGAGATTACTCGATATGCAGACTATATATAGAACGTCTGGACATTCTATGATTTTTATCGTCTGGACGAATTTTGTTTGCGGTATAGAAAAAATTCCGCGGCTTTTATACCTACGATTCGAATAACTCATCGTTGAGGATTTACACGGATATGAATATAAATTTGAATGGAAAATTCGTCAAGTCAAATTGATTCTCAACTTATCGATCGAGTTAACATTCGAGTTAACTGATGGAAAATTGAGGAAAATAAATTAACCTCGTTACGCGTGACAAAAGCAACACATTCTCGCTTCGACGGAATGAACTTTACCTCAAGTGCTTCTTCGACGTGGCGAATTACAATTTATGTAGCACGCAAGATCCCTGATTTACCGATTGGGACGAAGTTTGTGAAATGGAATCGATAGCAAAGCCGAGAACTTCCAAACAACGTATACAACGAACGCAGGATTTTTGCGCAATTTTTGTGTAAGCGTAATTTTCAGGCAGTTCCTCGGCGAAGGTGCGTAATATTAAAAAATTGATGGTACGTGCGTAGTGATATTTGTAAGGGTACGAGTAGAAAGAAACCGCAGAAAGAACGTAATCCAATAAGCTTCAAACCGAGCAGCGAACCCGATGATCCCTGGGGCGAGCAAGAACAAAGGAATTCGAAGGATACTCACCGCAAACGCTGATGGTCGCGTCACGTTCGAGACCACGAGACTACTTATCTAGAATACACCGAAAAAACTGCATCGACTGCGCCATTTGGGCCGAACCAAGTGTTAAGGACACCGGCGTACACTCATCGGCACTTTATCGTACGAACGTGACTTTTTTTACGCTTCTCGAGTCCGTAGTATCGAACGGTATTTTCCAGCTATTAAGATCAATCACGCTTGCATTGGTTAACGAAGGTCCCAGGGAAAAATTGGAATGGACAGGTGGACCGGGAAATTGAATTACTTGATTTAAATAAGAAGAATTTTGAAGAATTTTCTAGAAACGTAGGGAAATGCGGGAGAATTCGCTAAAGTTTGTCGATTCGTTTAGCCAAGGAGTTCCAATCGTTTGTAAGATTTCATAGGTTTCGCAGTCACGTATTCCAAGGAAATTTTTTAGCAATTGTTCAGCAACTTTGCGAGTCTGACGCAAAGTTAACACCAATGCGCTCGTCACATTCTTTCCGCGTGCTCATCGTATAAAAGTTGTAGCTTCCTAAGTGGTTTCACTGATATAAGACGCAGCGTATATTCGACAACTCGTGCCACGTTACAAAAGGGTAAAAAGGGACGAGTTTGTAGAGTTTTTAAAGTTTTCAGTGGTTAACGTAAACCGCTCGAAACTACAAAAGGGCGTTCGTGTTCGTTGCGGATAGAGAGGCGGACGAACGAGACTCTATCAGCTTGAACGTGCATGCCCCAGGAACTCACCCTTGAAAAGGCGAGCAACATGGGGATGAGGGAGGGCGTGCGATCCAGAGCCCTCGGTGGTTGCATAACGCGCGCGTATAATGCAATTGCAGGCAGACTGAAACGCCCATTAGCGTGGTTGAGAGAGAAAAGAAGCGACGGATAACCGGAGGCCACGTTGCGTTGCGTGAACAAGTGCACACGCGTGTACACTGAGGAGAGCACGCGCAACCGGTGTTGAGACGAAACTGCTGGCGCAATTTACGAGCGACCCGCTCGAATTTCGTGGCGCGTGTCCCGTCAACGATCGTTCAACGAACGTGAACCGCCAGGCGAAACTACGCTCGCCGGTTTCGTGATCAGTAATCGCGATACGGTCCAATAAACGGAACCGAGTCAAGAGTTGTTTGTAACCAAGTACTTTCCAGGCTGATTCAGGTAGCCTGTTTAAGTTCATCGACTCTTTCATGAAAAGTTTCTGAAAGTTCGCTAGAGCCACGTATTTGGGGAATTTTTGCGTTCCAATTTTCGTTCAGATAGGAAACGATAAACGCCACTCAAATTGATAGCTGATTAAATGTATCTGGAGAAGGGCAACGAAGAAGCGATCCAAAATCTTCGATCGATATACACACGGCTTGCCAAATATCCAAACGCTTAGTGATTAAAACCTAACCTAATCAAGAATATCCCTAGACTACCCAAGAATAGTCCCTAGCTAATAACTTTACAACAACTTGCAGACAGAACGAATCGCGTGATGATTTTTCAACAAAAAGGAGCAATCGTTAGCCGTTGAACCGCGAGTGTTCGAAACGAAAGGAGAAAGAGCACGTTTGGAAACCCGAGGCGAAAAATAACAGGCAGAAACTTGAGTTCTGGTAGTCTATCGTTAGGGTTGATCGTTAAATCGTCAGATTCCTCATACGAGAGCTTAAAAGCGAAGTCTACTGTTCCATTTAAGCAATGTAAAACCAGCGTAGTGGATTATTAATGCAACTTTCGCGTGAGATAAGCAAACCTAACCTTTACACTCGTGACTCGGCTGCTTGTGCAGGCGAACATCTAGCCCGTACTGTTTCCAATATTGATTTATCCCGGCCATTGCGTTCGATATACGAATTTCAGGGGATTCCTATGATCGAGAATGTGCACCACAAATAATCGGCGCTTGGCGCAATTCGCTTTCGGTTATTGCTTTTTGATTCGTACTAATTAATATCAACCATGCGTTTTATCTGTACCTACAAGCTGTATATGATTATTTAGACGCTTACGTTTATTAATTTAATAACGATTTGTCATGTAAAGACAATATTGTACGAGAATCATTGGAATAGAGTCGCTCGAAGTAGAATAGGACGTCTATACGCAGACAGTATAGTCGACTGAGTTTAACGTGTTTTCGTCCGAAACACGGGAAGCCATTCCGGAACCGGAACATCAGCGACAGAGTAGACTTAGCTTACGTTCCTTTTTTAATTGTCACGTTAGAAATTTTATCGAAGATAGGGGATTCTGTAAGAATCTTTTTAAAACGAAATATTAATAAACCGTGTTAAACAATGGTCGTCAGACGTTACAGGTGTTGTCGGAACTAGTTTAAAGAAAGCGGTAATGTGTCGCGCGTTTATAACGATATCTCGGTGAACGAAACCACTCCCATAGCTATTAGGGATTCATCAAGCGTCCAGGGAACAAAAATGCATCCTCAGCTATTGTCCTCGGTTCGTCCTTACTCCATGCTAGCGATGCACATTCCGGCCACCGTTGCCAGAAACGGCCAATCTCCCGCCATGTTACTTTCGCCGTGATCAAAAATTCCCTATCATCAAGTCACTCCACTTAACCAATAAATATCCCATAAATATCCCTCAAGCTTTCACGTTTAACTGACAACATGATACACGAAGACGACAGCGCCATCTTGATCAATTGAATTAATATTATGCAGGAATAAGGGTAACAAGTTTGATGGTAGAATGTTTCATGAAGGAAGTAAAATCGGGCAAGTAAATTTTAATAATAAATTTTTTAAATAATTCTACGATCTGTAAAAGATCATAAAATTTTACAAATAAATTATATATCGTCAAATAATTGTTGAACAATATTGTTAAGTATTGAGGTATTATAGAAAAATACCTAGAAAAGAAAAATGTGGAAGATTAAAGGATGGTATTTTCTAAAATTATTGAAGCTTCCAATTCCATGGCTTTCCTTGAAACTGTCCCCACGAAAAGCACTCCAACCCTGGTTGCTGAAAGCGTGCTCATTCCCCCATTCATTGCCCACCTTGCTCATCATTTACGAGTTCTTTCGAGGCGTTCTTTCATCGTACGTGCCTCTACGCATTGTTCCCTTTCGTCTTACGAACGTTCGAGGTTATGACACTTTCTTTTTCATAACTCATCTGCATTTCAATTTTTGTTACTCAATTTAAATATTTTGTATGCATAAAATATGAGATTCATTTGATATTTATTTTATTATAGATGATATTTTATTATAGGCATATAAGGTACTTAAAAAAGCAAGTTGTTAGAACTTTGAAGAAAAATTGTGGAAAGTTAAAGAAGTCGAGATGAGAACCACTGACGCAAAGACCACACGAGTCTATCGTCCTCAAGAACTCTCGGTATGAGCGGGCAATGTTTTCAGCTCGGTCACTAGTGCCAAGGGAAAGCGCCCACAATGCAATCGAGGAACCTACCATCTCCCACAAAAACATGAGCTCGTGCCTACACTTGCATCTACCGAGATGCTCCAACAACTCGCGAATATTTCAAATCTGAACAAGTTTGACTCGGTACGTAATCTTTCAGATTATAAAATTATTAATTACCGAATAATTACATTTTACCCAAACTAATTCACGATGTGTTCATTATTACGACTAAAAGGTTAGCAAGACGTTGTGTAATAATTTGCAACATATATAGAAAATCAATTCTAACCTATAAGAAAGTAAATATATCTTATACAAAGTTTCTTCAGGAAGTTCCAAATTATTCAATTCCCTCCACAGAAACTAATATTCTAGCTCACAGGAATCTAATTCCATATTGTTTAACATAACTCCAATTGTTTTAACAACTGCGATACTAATTGGGACCCGTCGCCAGCTGAGTTTGGCTCACCTAAAATTTCCCTAAAAAGTTCCAAATTGGTAGTAGTTCTCGCTCTAATAATTCCAATATTAATCATTCATCCTATACAAAACGTTCCCAAAAGATTCCAAATTATTAACTGTAATCCTACTCAGCCAGCTCGTATCCATTGCTGCATGAGTTTGGCCTATACCGCGCACTCGGTCACTCGCACTGTCCACAGAGTCCGACGGCCGTGTGTGTATTCACCAGGCCATCCGTACACGCATATCCCCACACAACCAACCTGAACACGGTGGAACGACGACGGCGGCGAGGGCGAGGAGAGGACCTCGAGCAGCGCGGCTGTATATGTGGGCTAAAAATGATACGCTGGTTGAGATGACGTCATGCGAAGTTAGTCCGTCTGCCGACGATTGCACTGGCTGCAGCTTCGCAGTTGTTACGCCCGGCAACGATGTGGTTCTGGCCGGCGTCAAAGTCGCCGCGCGTACTATCGTCGTTTTCGCGCTTCTTTATGCGAGTGGCGCGCCATCGGATCCGGTTCTCTGGCTATGCTCCCGAGGATCGATCATCAGGGACGAGTTCAGAGAGAGGCCCAGAGCTTTGTTCGGTTGAATCGATCCGGGTATATAGGTTCTTGGGTGACGAGAATTTGGCTGGACGTCGAGCAAGGTCGAATTCTTTAGCATCGATTTATGAGCCAATATTTTTTCGCCTTTTGCACCTTAGCGCTTGCTTATCGTCGTTACGTGTCTGACTACGTGTCTTTGGTAGCTTTCGGTTAGGATTATTGGGACTTGTATTAGAATTACGATCCGCAATGACCGGAGAAATGACTAGAAAGAGGTTAGGACACGTTTTTAATAGGTTTATTATCCATTTTGGTGTCTCAGCAATTTTTTGATTGGGATTATGTATTAGTTTTAAACCGATATTATGGATTGCGACGATTTCATTGATTTTGAAGAGATTAGGATAAATTTTGGAGACGTTTATCATAAATTGTAAATATTATAAATAAATGGTGCCTGAACAATTTTCGCCTAGGGTTGTGTATTGAGTTCAACATTACTGGGATTATGATTTGGGAATTGTCTCAAATAAATTCAAAATCTCTAGTTTCCCAGAGTCTGAATTCTCTGGGAATCTTTAACATCCAAGTTTGAAATCTCGAATTTAGGGACCATATATCTCTAAATCTGTGTTCTAATATTTCATGTTAGTTTTGAACGCTACGTTGTCGTCCTCAATGAAGAATCGCTCGTAATAAATTTAATCTTGAATATTCGCTGAATCTTGTCACCACGACAGAGATCAATGACTGCCATCATTGTTGAACCGAAAAAAGAGATAAACGAACGATTTGATGACTCTCAAGAGTTAATGAGATTTATCGATGGGACTATTGACCTCCTTTTTATCCATTCTCGAACAACTTTTACAAGCCTTGGCAATTTACAAAAGTCCATTACTTTTTACATCGAAAAGATCGAAGATATTTAGGAGAATCGATGCTTCACGGTTCAGTCACAGTGAATGGCTTCATCATGTTGTTGGACTGGCATCAAACCAACATTTGACATAATTTTATACGCGCACGTTTATACCATGTAATATTCAGATATATTTATTCTATCTAATTTTCGAAATTTTGTTTCAGAATTTCTCTTATTATTATTTATTATTTTTATTTTCTCCATAAATCGTGTCGAATTTCTTTTTAAAACATCCCTTTCTTCGTGTTGAAAACTGTACTTATGAGGGTTTTTAGCAACTATTTGGCAAGGTTAGTTACTAAATTGTAAAACATAGAACGCTAATTTCCTTCGGAATATTCAAAAGTTTCTCTCTTACGGTACGGATCTTATTGCAATAACAAGCTCGAACTATAGTAGAACAAGTTCCAATTTTCACCGATAGAGGTTAGTTTCCTAACTTTAATCAAGATTGTAGTACGCACCGTGGCTTTTTCTCATTTAATTCGTATCGGTGAATCTCGGTGGAAGAATATAAATTCTGCTCCAGTGCCACCAGTGAATATCAGTTGATCGCCACATCAGCTGACTACGAGCCGCGTCAAGGCTGCTGGAGAGATCAAATGAATAATGTACCCCTTTCAGCCAGCTGCATAACACATCTCGGATCATTTTTAAGACTCGTTCGATAATAATGCGC
Source organism: Bombus superbus (assembly GCA_014737385.1). Classification (NCBI taxonomy): domain Eukaryota; kingdom Metazoa; phylum Arthropoda; class Insecta; order Hymenoptera; family Apidae; genus Bombus; species Bombus superbus. The sequence goes on along the minus strand of JACXIK010000016.1, from coordinate 5,322,803 downwards.
GATCGAGCACGCTACAAAGTATCCTCGTGGTAATTCTCGTTTATTCATTACGACAGGAAAGCAAAAAACCATTTATGTATCGTCCGTTGACGCTAGGTTCGATCGAGAATCAACGCGGCTCGATGGATCATCGTATATGTCGTTCGTGGAGAAATAGAGGAAATCAGATTATTGAAATGATGTCACAACGTTAATATCAGCGAAGAAAGACGTTTATATGCGGAAGATATTTATAGACGAAAATAAAAAGTAGAGTAGACTATGTCTAACTCTGTTTGCAGATCGCTGACGCAAAACAAGCTGCGAAAAACTAAATATCTGCTGAGCACGCATGAATACCACTTGCGAGTTGTCTACAAAGGGATCTGTCCACATAGGAAATTCTGAACTAGGTAGAAATTATTTTTAATGCTAGACTTGTGTCTTGTTGGGGCTACGCGTTAAGCATTAACGACCAATTTGTAATTTTTCATAGAATTTTTATAGGTTCACGGCGACGCAATTTCTAACAATCCAACGCATAACCTATAAACGATTAATTCTAACCTGTTCGAAGCCAACGCGATCAATGAGTTTCTCTCGCTCAATTTAATTTATAATTAAATTTACAATAATAAGAGTCCACTCATTATCACCAATCTTAAATCCACGTTTTATATTTTCTAACCTAAAATATCCGAAAAAATTCCTATCACAATGTTTCTTCCTTTTCAATCTACAAACTAAAGAATGAGACACAGAACAAGTTTGGCCGGGAAAGGAGGGAGAATCCACTTGGTTCGATCTAGCGACCACCAATGAACATGTCAGCCAGAAATACCTTGCACCTAGCTATCAATTGCGTAAGTATCTTGCCAGGCAAATAGTTATTGACCTTTATTACCAACAGAGTCAATGTAACAATGGCTCTCAGGTTAAGTTATTAGAAACACAACATTTCACTTTGAGCAGGCCCTCCATTTCTATTTCTATACTCCTTTAAGAGAACATGTTGCCATTTTGTTGAAAGTAAAGCCAACTGAGAGACACTGGGCTCGTTTAAATCCAACAGGCGTCGCGAAACGAAGAAATTGAACAGCCGAGACAGTCGATTGCATTTTTGAAACGCACCGTCGCGGATTTAACCAACTTTGATTCTGTCGTTGCGCAAACAATTACGAATATTTACAAATTTCGTATAAAACTATTAACAATAGGATCGGTTGAATCAATTTCCTATTATAAAACCAATTAAAATTCATAGAAACTTAATCCTCAATGTTAATCTTCCTCAGGCCCAATCCTTATCGAAATTCTTAACAAACTTCGATATATCCGTTCGCAGATCTGAATCTCTCGTGATCTGTTCTTTAAAGATAAGATTACGGGCTCAGATAATATTCTCGAACCTCCACAATCGACGCAGGTAATCAAGTTCTAATAAAGTAAGTTATCGAGTAATAAAACTAACCAGAATTTTCGATCTAACCTAAAACCTAAAATTCTAACCTAACTGAACATAAGCAAAATAATTTTGAGAAACTATAAAAGAAAAAAGGAAAATTCCGAAATCCGGATTTGAAAAAAGTCTGCAAAAAGAAAAAGAAATAAAAATTCTTCAAGCTGAAAAATAAAATTCTAAAATAAAATTTTGAAATTGAAGAATTTTGAAAGTCGGAGCAATAGAATAAAATCTCGCGTTTCGAAGCTTAAAGAAGGAAATCATTGATTAAATCTCGTCAGAAGAATTGCCATCTACGTGTAATTTTCCACAATACCGTGGAATCGAGCCGATAAGGAGCAATTTGATCGTCACACTGCGTTCACCTCGAGCTGGTTTCCGCGCATGGAAAGCCACGAAAGCGAACGTTGGATAACAACAATGATCCTCCCGAGATCCATCGACAATATGTAAACTTAATTATTCCGTACGCCCAACCGTAAATCAGCCAACTTTCTTTTATTGCGTCGTCTAAAGCGCTGTGTAAAATTGATATCTCGAATTTACTCAGCGTTTTTTCGGTTTAGCTCGGATTAATTCGTCAGATCAATTGATCATAAAAAAATTCCCCTTAATAATGTATTCCGAGAAATTATTTCGAATTGCAGAATCTAAGCAATTTAACAAAATTTCAATTTTTATTAAATTTCGTTGGAACTGAATTTAAATGGAATTTATAATTAAGTGAAAAATTGAGTACATTAGTGTTTCGTTTTAAATTGTATTTCTGGATTTAATTGACAAATAATAAAACGAAATGTAAAAGATTTTTATGACTAGACGAGGAATACAATTTTGCCCTTGATTTTATATGAATTTTGTATTATTTTTGTTCATATGTGGATATTGAAATGGACAAAGTTGCAATTTCGAGTTATTTTTGTCGTCGAACAGAGAAAGACTTTATCTGAAGGCAAGGCAAACACGATCGTATAATTTTATCAGACAGCCTGTTACGACATCGGCGAGGTCAACGGAATGCGTTTTCCAGCAGAACGTACGAATTGCAACTTATCGCGAATATTATCTGGTAATTGCATTACGATGTTCGAAGACCTTGTGAGAAGTGTATCGCCAAGAAGTTTACGAGAAACCACGATTAATTTATTTACTCACAAATTAAAGTCATAAATACAATTTACATTATTGTTGGAGATTAACATTCCAGAATAGCTGAGAATAATAATCTGTAAAGTTAGTGGCTAGAATGAAATTTTATTCCAAACGAATGCGATTGTTTCGAAAGGAAACTAAAAAAAAAAAAAAAATGATTGTGTCGTGATACGTAATTTTACTAGAAAATTCGAACTTAACCTAAAATAAATTTAAATATACAACGATATACAACATCTCCACGCTATGTCACCATATAAAAATATATAGCCTTCCAATTTTGTATTACTTATTAAAACCACAATTCACCTCCTATTTGTGTTTTTGTGTTTGATGAAACTTCCTAACCTTAATGTTGAAGATCATCGAGAAATTTCCCGATCGATCACTTTACATATTACATATTTACATTTCAAAACTCACAATATCCTCCATACATTTTTGTTCGAAACTCCTAACCTCAAAACCCAGCACCAACCCATAGAAACCTTATAGCAATACACCATTCCTATTCTATGCCGCCAGAAACAGCTTTTACTCTTCCTCGTTATTTATTTGACGCTGTTATATGATGTTGCACATACTTTGAGATATCGTATGTATTTTATACATTTTTACATCTTTCACCTTTCCACAAACGCATAAAATTTCAAAGTTCAATTAGATGTAAAATTACAAGTAAAACCTAACCTATACATTACCAAACTGAGAATCGCGAGTTTCACTTTTTACAAATCTAATTTATTTATTATATCATAGATTTCATTTTCTACATATGATAGGTTTCGTTTTCTATAAATATTGTTTATTCATTATAAAAAATCCATTATACGTGTATTCTATCCCAATTTCGGCAAACATACTAAAGATCGAATTTCTAAAAATTCTTAAAAATTAAATTAATTCGCAATCTATTTATAATATTAGTTAAAACTCTTGAAAATGCAGCTTTCATAAAGTAAAAAATATATGCGGAAACTTTCGCGCATGACCGTATCTTTCACGGCCAGGTCAACGATATTTCACAGCGAAACACGTTGAAATGTCGCGGGTTCATCGTTTTCCATTCGTGTGGCCACCGTCTCGGATTGTTTTCGAGACGCGTCGTTTTATCGGAGAAGAAGAACCGTGTGGCGACACGATAAAATTAAATGTTCGGTGGCTTGACCCGGCTCGACTTCACGTGATTATTACTCGAGTTGAAAACATTAGGCTCGGCTCGAGATGCACCGCGGCGCATACTGATTGCGTCACGCTCGAAAAATAGGCACGCGTCCCAATTTCGCGAGTGTTTTGACCGGACGTTTCTCGGTAAACGTCCGTCCCCTGATTAACAGACGCGACACTCGACGTCAGGTTGCCAGACCTCTTTGATCCGTCGCCGATTTTATCGTCCATTTGCTTCGTTGGCAAACGAAAATGTTGCTCTCGTTGATAGTACCTTGTTTCGAGATGACGCCCGATAGAATTTTCGCGATAGCTTTCGATATCGAAGGTAGGAAGTTTAATTGGGAATATATGAACGATCTGAATTTAATTCTTGGTTGGTGAACCATGAAGATGAGGCTACATAGACTTTGGATTACAGTTTGGTCAAATTGTACTTAGGTTTGGATTAGAATGACGAGTTCAGACTTTTAAAGTTTGGTATGATATGTGGCAAGAACAGTGAATTCATGACATCCCTTCACAGATGTATGTCTATCATGCAATTTGTCACGAAACTTTTATATTAAACTATTCTCTAACCTCCTCAATTTTACATTCTTCGCCAAAGGTACAAATTCTCCCATTTACCAGAAAGGGAAAAAGTATCTCTTCGCGCAAAAATTCCCTAGAACCGCGAAAGGTAGAGGAAGTTTCAAGCGCGTTTCATGCTCCAGTAAGACATGCGTCGCGTTTTAAAAGGATCGTCGCCGAGCGAGACGTAATCCCTACGGCGAAGATCTGGCTCGCAAATGCCTCGGTGGCCTGGTTAAAAATGCATTTCGCCCGAGAAGGGTTTCCCCGTTCCGGAAGGGGGATAACCTATGCATGGATTCAGCCAATAAGCCGAAAAGGGGTCGGTAACATAGGGAGTCGGGCAACTTCGGTCGGTCAGGCAGAATGAATCGCATGAACGAGTTCGAAATCGAAGTGGTATCGATTCTTAGGCTAGCGAGGTAGCTTGAAAAAGAGAATAAAGAAGTCCTGCTTGCTCTGTCCGGTTAGATAACACAGGGTCACCAGGTCATCTTTGTCTTCCGACAACATATCCCTGTTTTCCCTGGAATAAACTCGCGTATATCATTGTTACGCTCGCATATTTCTGCAGATGGGTCGTCGCCTCTATTATTTAACTACAGATTGCTGGTATATAGTAATGGCCTCAAGTACGTCGCAATCGTCCACTAAATTCGAACCTTCTCTAACCGTTTCAAAGGGAAAAAGAGCGCTACTTGAGACTAGACTCGAACCCGACTAGGAAATACGAATCCTCTACGAGTACTTTGGCAAATAAAGAAGTAACCCCAAGAAGAATCAGATATCGGTCGGTCGAATTGCTTCGAAACATTACGAACACCTGACCAAAAATTCTCTATTCGCTCAAAACTGTTTTTCACGGCTATTATATTGAATTTGGCCCGGTTACTAATTAATGCTCACATGGTGCTAGCGTAGCACCACCAGTCGCCATAGTATTAAGCTTCCACTGTGGCCAACGAAGAAACATCTTAAGCTCCGTTGATACAGAGTTTCACAGAATTAGTGCTGCAGTAGAATTGCCTATCCTGAGTTTGCTGCATACGATTACCAGAGCATTATTGATGAAGATAAATTGGGAAATACAACGAATGAACCATTATGTCGTACGATTAATATTCGAAGTAGACCAGAGTAGAGAATTACGATTAGTGCGATCAGTAGTCGAAGGCACAAGTACAATAAATGAACCATTGTGTCTTACGTAGTCTCGTGTAGTATTCGAAATCTATGAAATGAATTTTGAGCGCTGAGTTTGATTCGAATTTATAGGTACGTTTCAAACTTGATCCCATCACTAGCGATGCACTTTGCGACTATGACAGATATGTGACGCGCAAGCGTGCGCATGCGCCCTTCGCGCGCTATGATTCTTTTCGTCAAATATCTGATTCCCGATTGTACGTTCTTTTTCCTTTTCGGTCTTTTATATTGAAAGCAAACATTGGCGATTAAATATTTTCTTTGTGCACTCGCACGGCCGAGAATAAGCCTAAGAGATAATTCGAGCGAAAGTGGATGAATAAGAGCGGTTGTTTTCGAATTGTTGAAGATTATTGCGGTTCGAGGTGATTTATCAGGCAACTAAGCTTTGAAAAACAAAGAGCCGGAGATATTTCAGATTCTTGGGAAAGGATCGATTCTAAATGTATCGAAGATTTTGTGCAATTCGCGCCGCGTTTGTTAAGCCAGCCAAAATTAATTCGATCGCGGGGAATACGATGAAAAGTTTCTATCTTAAATTTATCCCATATTTATCTTACGTTATCGAATTAGATTTTTATTAAATATTTATTATTATCTACGTACACGTTACTTTTATCCATTTATGATGGTAACATTTAGTTTTACAAATTAAGAAAAAAAAAAAAATAAAAGGATCGCGTATTTCCGAGAAATCAGATAAACAATTAAAAAATTCAACTTTTACCGTTTCAGATACATAAACTGGCCTGGTATTATCTGGGCTGTGAAAAGGAGTCACGTCGCGAGTGATTATTCCGATCTTATTTGCATTTGAAATTTCGCGTTTCGTGAGACTACGTCGATTTAGACTTGGCCTAGTTACGAGTTGGACAAACATCGTTCTCTGAACTTTAAATTACCGCCTTTCCTACATAGCATCCAGTCTGCAATTTTTTCGCGAAAACAACCAAAAAAAAAAAAAAAAAAAAAATGAAAAATTTCCTTTATTCGCTGCTACAAATCTCTGTCAGTTATTATGTACGTTATATCGTCCATAAGTATCCGGACACCTGGTGCAACACGGTTCATATTTTTGTCATATTTTCGCAGTCTCGCTCGTGGAACGTTTCTCTACTGTTAATTCTTTACCACTTGCCACAACTAGGATCAAATGCTCTGCTAAATTTAAACCGAAACTAGGAATAGCTCTGCATAAACTGAAACTGAGAAACTGTACCTGCATCGCTCAGGTTCCATGTTTATCTGTAACGAATGGCTGACATTTCACAAAATTTATAGAAACTTTTGGAATGTAGCTAGAAACATGCGTAACATATTTCAATCGCTTTGAAACCGCAACATTGATTAGTCACACTTAACTCGGATGTCTTTACAGGATCAATTTTCTTTACAGGATACTTTTATTGCTCTCTTATTTATTTATACCGATTAGTATTAAATACCATTAATGTTACTATTAATATCACTGTTAATATTAACTATGTCTTTATCAATATCTACTAATTGTATATGCTTGTTTGCACGCTCATATTTGTCGACTTTGTTGAGCTGTTTGTCGTGCAAGAGTTATTGAAACAGAGTAGTCCGAAGTAGAATAGAACGTTCGTGCACAGACCATATAGTCGACTGGGTTCTCGATCCTCGCCTTCAATTGTATTGCTCTTTTATTTATACTAATTAATTTGAAATATTGTTTTTATCAATGTCTGCTAACTGCATATAGCCGTGTGAGATAAAAAGATCAGAGGTTAAAATTAGGTGTGAATAGATTTTATTACTGGCCGAATAAACGTAACGAGAGGAGCGTGCAGCGTGCGAAACAAATTTCACTCGGAGAACGGAAAACAAAATTTTTTAGTCGATCAAACATCTTGGCCTCGGACGAGCCTCGATTACGAATGTCACAGACATTGTAGAATATACGAGCGACTGGAAACACGGTCATAAAGTACTTAAAAGTGAATATTCATTAGAACTCCCATTCACGCTGAACCTGTCTCGAGGAGAAAGAACATGAAATTTCACAGTGGAATTATTCGAATAAGTGAGAACGAATAAAAGAAAGAATCTGAGAAAAACAAAAAGATTGAAAAGCAAAAAACCTAACAGGAATGCTCCACTCGAGCAAAAGTATGAAAAATATAAAATGCACGAAGGTATAAAAATCTAAACGAGCTTCCTAAAAATCCAGAACAACCGAGAGCTGTTACTCTCGTCAAATCGCGATCCTCTCGAATCAGGAATTTCTCTCCAAAAAACGACGAGATAGAATACGCTATCGAGATAGAATGAAGTAAAGTGTCGATACAAAATGAAACAGAAGTAAGAAGAACGAACACTTTGCACGGTTTTTCAATCCGATGTCCAACTGGTCAAAAAAAAAAAAAAAAAAAAAAAAACTCCTTGAATGCAAAGGCGCGAGAAAACGCATGGACGAGGCGATCGACGACATCGTCTGGCCGTGACAAAGGGAGCATTTTAAATTTCAAAGCGGAGAGAAAAGAAAAGGAATCGCGAGAAAAATAGCGGAGCTGCAACGCGGTCACGGTGTAGAAATCGGAACGCTAAAGGCTGTTTTTCAAGTCGGCGTCCGTCCTTACGTAACTACGCGGCGCGCCGCGTGGTGCGCGTGTGCGCGCAAGCTCGTTCGTGTACGATGCACACCTAAAGAAACAGAAAACTCGTCACAGAACTACAGAAGGTAGAAAACGACGACGCGTGTTTATCGCCGTCTTTTATTCCTTAAATCTGCTCCGCGTACATTTTTATTGTTCTTTCTATCAATTTCTTTATCCTCACTGGTTATTTTCTAATGTTCATTTTCTATTCGAAATACCAATACGTTCCTCGGTCGGCTATTTAGCAAGATTTAATAAGAAATAGCTTGCTTTATCTTCTTCTTTATACCAAACTCAAATATCGAAAAAATTTTCAATTTTTAAAATGTGTATCTTTTCTTTTCCTTTTTTTAACAGAAAGAAAAGAAGTTTGTGATCGTAACCGTACCGTACAATGATAAGGGAATTAGATAGAACAAGATAACGCAACATTTTTGCTTTAAACATTAGGGTTAGGTTGGCGTTCGGTTGAGGTTAGATTACCAACATGGGGTTAGGAGGTTAGGTTATTAAGATGGAGAAGTAATATCATAATATCGGTTTGGAATATCATTGGGAAATTACCAAATCTAAATTCTTATCATAGAACTCGCGCTTAGTTTCGTGCAATTCAAACTTTCCGACGAGACTTATTCATCGGTAGCTTTGGTCGCTTCAAACACAGTATGCATGTTGAGTCGAGTTAAACTAAAATTAATTGTCGATTGGAATTCTGGTAGATTCTTAATCTGAAAAATAAACAAGTATCGTAATACTTATGAGTAATGAAAGTACACGTATCTCCGAGTGGAAGAAGCCTTATTCTTGTTGGTGTGACGACATTGGAGGCCGTGGATGTGCACCGTGATAATGCACGGTTCTTATCAGCCTCCGGAGGAAAACCGTGAGCTGCCTGTGGCTACGCCGCCTTATCGCACCCGCTATCGATGTAACATCGGATAAAACCACGACTCGAAGAACACTTCGAGCTGTTCGAAAGAAATATATCGTTGGAAAAAATTCGAGATTAAAAGAGACGGCTGGGACGACCCCGCGAGTGCAGCGCAAACAATCGTTCTTCTCCCTACTACTTTCTTTCGTCTAGGACGTCGTGTTGACTGATTAAGCAGGCCTTCAGGCCACGTTCGAAAAAGTTGTTAGACGAATTTTGATAACACGCGCGAACGTTACACGAGATCATCGTGCAACTCGTTTGATACACCGAACCATAATTACGACGAAGGTTCGCGTTGCATTTGGTTTCTGATATCGATGAATAGAACAATACTCGGATCTGTGAAGAAAACGAGGAAATAGAAAATTTCTAATCGCCCAATTTTAAGAACCTGGTGCTCTTAAATACTACGTTTTCAAAATACATTTGCAATTCTTTAATTCCTACATTTTTAAGACTGGAGATTTTTCGTTTTTTCAGATTTCCAAAAATTTCTTTTCTTCATTGAAAATTTCTCGTGTTGTATAAATTGTAAACTGCAAGTTAAATTTAAACATTAAAGAAAGAACGTTTTTGTTCACTGTGCCTGAAAATATTAGGGAACGAACAAGAGATAATTTCCTATTCGGCGATAAGCGATTTAAGACAACTCGAATCGAGTCCCATAGCGTTTCTAAAACACGTTCTCTCGTTATTCTACAACGTGCTACTTTTTCTAAAAACATCCACGTCCCATGAGCATGGGTAACTATCTCAGAAAAGAATCCTCATACGATTCTCGAAGAAATGGTAAATTTTCAGCGAAAGATCGCGATCCTCCGTTCCATTTTCGATTGCAACACGTCGACGAATCTCCATTCGCAAAAGCTGAATAATTCTCCAGTTACACCACGCAGCATGACGAAATTCACCTACGTTTAAGATTAACATTTATATCGACGATTTCAGTTGCTTTTTAAATGGACATATCAGTTGAGAAACTGTATTATCGTACTGTGTACTGCTTTATCGATAAAAATCAGGCTCGAAAAGATTCCAAATTCGTTAGTGGATTTTAACGATAATTCGAGCGGAGAGAATGGTTACTGCAAGCTTACGAAACTGTGGCTCGATTAATTTCATTGCGAAAGGTTACGTTTTTTTAGGTTAGATTCGATGTTTTGCCGAATATTGCGACGGAACCTCAAAGCAATTTCGCTCGACCGTAGCCTGTCGGTGGTTGCCAGATATTCGCGAACGATATACGATCGAAATTTACTATACAGATCTAGCGCGAAAATTTATTTTCACAGAAAGCTGGATTTTCGCGTGGAAACGAATTTTGTCAACGTCGAAAAATTGACTCGCAAAAGTTTCACGTTGGAGCGTGATCCGCGATCGAAATTTACGAACATAAGTCTCAACAAAAATTTCAATATTCGATAGATTCGAGCAGAGCTTCCTTTATATTCGAAAGATCCACTTCCTAACTAACTTGCCTCGACCAATATGTAACTGAAAAAATGAAATATTATCGCGCGATTAGTTTCTCCTTTGGAAACCATAACCTCTAAAAAGCAAACTTTGTGCAAATTATATTAAAAACGAGAAAAAGTAAATTCAGAATTATATTTCATTGTATGTATTCGAAAAATTTTGTTGTATTCGAAAAATGATAGGTTACGCGAATTATATTTTCTTAAGGAGGGCAATCAGGATTTTTCTAAAAAAAAATATCCATCGTTTGAAAAATCCATGGCACGTTCTTCAAGAACGTTTATCGAAGAATCGCTATTCTAACATCCGTTCGACAAGCGTCGACCACCGATCTCAATCCAGAGAGCTTGCTCTCGGATTCGTTGCGATCAGTAACGATATCTGTAGATTTAAATTTCCAAGCGACGGCGACCAGTCGTTAAATTTGAATTTGTAATAAGAACGTTGCGAGGGACACTTCCACGCAGAAAGCCCGTGTCGTGTTCCTCTCTACGACCAATCACGGTTATCCATCTTTCTCTCTTTCCACCAAATCGTTATTCTCTCAATTAAACGAACGATTTATAACAAACTACGTTGAATAGTAAAAATACAAGGAAGTGGAATTACAAAGGAAAGAGAAAGTCTACGTTGGAAGATCGACAAAAGCTGTTGGTTGCATAATTAAATTACATGGAAGTTGAATTTCCTAAATTACATTCTTTCGCGGAGTTAAATATCGACGTTACGTTCTGCTAATAAAATGGACGTATAGAACGTTGATTGGTTAGAGTTTGGAACGAGTCGATTGAAATAATATTATCAGCGAAATTCTGCAAGTCACAAGCAGTTACAAGTTGTCGGTCTTAACGCGGTCTATTGTATAAGTCGTATAAGAAACACGTTCCTTCGGAAAAAGAACCTGAAATTACAGATTACGCGCAATAACAAAAAATTCTTTGACCGCTCCCTTTTGACGAGCCATCGTGAAATTGTAAGAGTGCACGAGTGCAGTTTACATCTGCTGGGAATTCGACGATTCCAGGGATTCGGCAATCTGAGACTGCGAATGCGCGAACATTTAAACGTCTGGATGTAAAATCTTGGAAACTCGAGAATTCGACAACTCGAAACGTTCGAATCTCGCGCGTCTAAAATTTGAAACGCCGCGCGCAAACAAAGTTGAAAGATCTGCGATTTTGAAAACTCGACGAGCGAATATTTCGTAAGCTGGAAAGTTCGACGCGGGCAAACGCAAAGGAAATTGCTGCGCCTTTGAAACTTGGCGCTTATGCAAATTCGAAATACCGAAATTTCGAAGGTTGCCGCCGTTTCGAGAAGCAAACTTCCCCCAAATACGAAGTATTCGTTGTCAAGGCCGTCGTTGAAATTTTCCTTCCTAACAAATTCGTACGTTGCACACAGAATATACGACTAAAAGCATAGAATTTTCTGCACACTTGACGCACTTGTTTACTCGGCTCGACTGGCCACTGACCACGGGAAAATTGCGCGCCAGGATGACACGAGCATAATACAGCGTGTCACCGTCTCGCGGTGACACAGTGCGCGCGCGAAAGAATTCGCTTTATGCTCGTACACGTAGTCATAGTTTACATCGGTTACAGTCAGGCCTGTGCACTATTCGTCGCAGATAGGGCCGTATATTTTTAGAACGTATTCTATTTCCGAGAGAGGTGGGCTCGCGATACGCTCGGCCGATATTTGTCGCGAGTACACGCGTCTCTCGCTATTTACGGGAGGAATCGAAAGTGAATCGGAATCCGACTCTACTCTCGCGAACCAGCCACTTTCGTTTCATTCATTGCCATAGATGACGTACGACGAATGACAATTTTTATATAATACGCGTACACGTTAAGTGCGTGGAAAGTCGTTCAATTCTGAAATGTTTGTAACGAGCTGGATCCAACTTGCAAGCGAGTAGTTTCGTTTAATTTTTTTTATCACGCTCTGACCTTTATCTTTGTTGAATTTTTCAGAATTATTTAGAATTTTATTTCTCCGGCGAAAATCCGCGCACAATTCGAAACTCTTCGAAACCCTCGATCCAAAGATTTTAATCGCGAGCAACAACGCGTTTACTTACTTCGTCACTCGGCGTTACGTACGTACGATGTTTGGCGATTAAATCGGACTCGATCTTAAGCCGCGAAATGCTCCTGCCATTTGTAAGCAGAAACAAATCTCGGGCGATATTACTATTAACATTGGATACAAAAAATGAGAAAAAGGGGGAAAAAGACAACCTACGATAATTGCCGCGTTAATATGCCAAAGCTCGAGGAAAACGAAGGGAAAACTTTGCTGCGATCCACCGCGATAAATAACCTCTTAATAACTGATATACCGAACTTCCCAGAAGATAGATATGAAAATAGAACAGAAACTGCCCGAGCGAGTAAACAAATACGAATAACAACCTATCCAATTGCGTATCTTAAAAATCGCATAAATAAATAGGCAAACACGAATGTACCCGTAGTCGATGAAAAATTGATCAACGATCTAATAGAAAGTAAAATGATGGACTAATCTTCGATTCGTCCGTATCTCAGATGCAAAAGATAAATATCAAATGGAATTAATGAAAGAACGGTATCCCGGTTGGGAGGGAGTAAAGCAAAGTTTATCCCGGCGCATAAATTGAACGTGACGAGGGAGAGAGCGCGGTTAGAGTGCGCGCGCGCGCGCGCACCAACACACTGCCGACCCACTCCCGGTCCCCGATCTGACCTCGCGCGCACATTCGTTCACGAACCTACCTCACTTTGCCCCGCGACAGACGTAAACAAAACCGTGCAGCGTCCCATAAACAGCCATCTATACACCACATCGTTATTGAACCACCTCGCGCATCTTACTTCGCAAACAATTAAATAACGCAAAAAATAAGGACGAAACGAGGAGAATCGTGCATTTGCGTAACGACGATTATCTACGCAGATAGTATAGCCAATTACATTTCACGAGGAAAACAACGGAGAAAAAGAAATATAAATAAAATCTTGTTTCGCGTATGATAATTGCCAAGCAAAAGTTATCCTGTAGAGAGGCAATGTATGATACGATTAATCGGAGCACGATGCGTACGCGATAAGTGTATTAACCTACTGAGAGGAAAATACGCGTCTTTCTGCGTCTAACGATTGTCCGCGCGAATAATTATAATTGACGATGATCGTAAATCAGTGGACGATGTTTACGCACCGAAACAACTCGCGCGTCGAACTTGGTCGGTAAAGCGGAAGGAAGAAGGAGGGAAATATTGAAACGAAATAGCGTTCCGCGTACGTCGATTACTCCTAAACGACGATATATGCGCGGCTGGTTTAAAGTATCAAAGTTCTGACGCGCGAGACTCGCCGAAAAAAGGAAAGTAAATGAAATCGCGTGTCCGCGTATAAATGCGATAATTAATCGCGTAAGGAAATACGCAGGCTGGACTTAGTAGTGACTATCGACGAATCGAATGCCACCTATCCTGCGTAATTCCGTAATAAAATAATTCACTGATAAAAGACACACATATATATATATATAGTCTCGTGAATGATAACTACTCACATAACGAGGTGTACAGGATGAACCGACGGTGGCCAGCGAGCGACACGGTCCCCTGGAGCACAGGCGCCAAATCGAGAAACACTTGCACTGCGTTATTACAAATACACGTGTATCGCACGTCACTGATTTCCCGGATCAGTCTTTCGAGTACACCACGGAAGAGAAAACGATGCACGAAATTCTAGAAGACGATGAAAAATTAGGAGCACCGGGATCGTGGAGCCTCGCCTCACCTCCACGAAAACCACCACAGTCCGCGCGTCGTTTTCGTCTGCCTATTAAGGGAGTGTTCCCCTTCGACGCACCACCTCGTCGATATCTCTTCTCCTTTCTTTCTTTTCGCTATGTTATTCTCGCCGTCGTTTCACTCTCCGTCGACGACATTCACCGTGTGGTCGTGGTTTTCTATGTATCGGTGAAAGGGGAGCGACGTTGGTTCGTGTCTCGCGCGTGCACGGCTCTTTTTCTCTCTATACGCGTGTTTCTGTCTATCCACTTGTCTAGCTGAATTATATTATTACTTCTTCGTTTCGTTTTGTTCGCAGGCTCAGAGACACAAAACACGGGTTACGGGGAATATTATATACACCGGGCGGCCGTATACGCGAACACGGCCAAACAAAACAGACCAGAAGACGTTTTCGAGCTATTACGCACGTTACAAACTCCGCTCACCGCTGAGAGTGCAAGCGCGCGACTGCGGCGCCCGACGCCGCTTATGCGCCGGCCGACTGCTTCCTGACTCGGCCGCCGTCCTCGACAGTGGCGCCACAGGCGAGCCACTGCCCTATCACTGGTCGCGCACCGAATTTTGGTGCCTCGAGGCACGCAACGCGTCGCCGCGTCGCGCGACTCGCAGGCCACCGCTCTTTCTTTTACGCGTTACCGCGCGACGCGATGCGACGCGACGCTTTTCGCGACCCTTCGTCGGACATTGGCGGAAATCGAAGTAACAGCCGCCTACACGACTGTGGGCTCGTATATGAGCGAACGATTGCACGACACTGGAAATAGCCAGATAGGTTAAGTTAAAGGGGAATGAGGCTTCGGAAGTCGCTCACTGCAAGGTGGGTTAATAGACACGCGATCGGTTTGCGACTCGTAAATCGCCAGCTTAAATTTTTACGATAGCCGATTGAAAGATTTTTTCAATTCAGCGATGTATGGGTAGATGATCGGATAATTGGTTGGTTGGCGTTTATTGTCGACTTTTAAAAGAATTTCTAAATTAACCGTTCTTGCGTCAAAATAACAACCTTCGCAGAAACGATAAGCCAGTATCAAAAAATGTCCTGACGACCACAAATCGTATTCTCGCGCTCGTAAGACGAGTAAAACTTTATGCGTAACGAAACTACAACTTACGCTGGCTTTCAACAAAGTTTGAACGAAACAATGTGCCGTCGACTATTCGCACAGAGAGCACAAAGAGTCCATCATTCGCCTGTCTCGTATTCTGTATCGAGTTCGATGCTTAGTTAGCTTGAAAAGTGTCGACGATGCCTATAGAGACGATGAAAAAAACAGCCGCGAAGGAGAGACGGCGATAAGGTTTCAGAAATTGTGCGACACACCGCCGGCAGCCGAGTTCATTGCTTTGCTGGTCAATAGCCATCCCGTTTCACCGTCAAAACAACCGGAGCCTTTATTAATTTATAGCGAGTGACTCAATGGCTCGAGCGAGGCTACTCAATATCACCGTACGAGTTCTCTGAAGCTAAACGGATCCTTCTTTCCACACCTGCCATTCGGACGAGTCCCATAGGCTCCGCAAAGTTTCCATGCGAATCCCGAGAACGCGATTTCGCTAATTCGCCAATTAACTCGATCGCTAACGAAACGTATCCTTTAGCTCGTATTTTCACATTTCGATCATCAGGCGTGAAAGGGGAAATTAGAATTTTAACGTTTCCAGTTTCTCTGACAGAGGAACCAACGATGTAAATTTGTAACGAAGGAAAGTTAATCGCGTCGAACGAATCTTACGCTAATTTTTCTAATGATTTCCACGCGACAATGATGCCAGCAAAATCTCCTCCTACGACAATTATCGACGAGTATATTTTGAAGTAAAAAAGAAAAAAAAAAAAAAAACTTGCGTACGCGAAATCGAAAAACACAGTTGCCGATATGCAAGAGTTCAAAGCCTGAGAGAAACTGCGCCACGCGTATTATCTCATCGGTCCCCGAACCCACATCGAGCCCCAGCTCCAAACAAGCTCGTTCCCCGAAATAACCCCGCCCCTCCTAAGAAATCTCCATCCAGGTCCGATATTCAAGTGGCCACTCCAGGTGGCACCCGCTGGTTCATTCCCACTATCCAGCATCGTTCACGCGAGCAGCAGAAATTGGGCCAGTGGAGCACTTGGCCTCTCTGACATAATAAAAACCATTCTCTGACTCCCTCGTCTACCTAAATAACAGCCTCCATAAAAACGAGCCACGCGAGGCGCCAAGTATGCAGATATGGGATTCGTTGTCGAAGCGAAATTTCGTGGCCAGTTTCGTGTCTGACCGGCTCCTCTGACGAGCAGGAGACACGAGCGAGTGGAAGAGGAGAGAAGCTGCGTGGAAGGTTGCCTGCATTCTCTCTGGTAGGCAATCTGTGGTAGGAGGCATATAGGACGAACGGATGGAGAACACCAGCGCCGATGTTCGAGCACGCTGCTGGAAAAGGGGAGACCAAGAGTTGAAGGGGAGGGGGGAGGGCGAGAGAAGCGTGATGCAGAAAGAATGGCGAGCCAGCGGCTGTGCAGGCAAATGAAGAGAGAGAATACAGGGTTTGCTAGGTGAAGAAGGAAGAGACGAAGAGACGAGGGCAGGGAGAGAGACTGGTGAGTCTCTTGGACAGGCAAAAAAACAAAAGTGCATCGCAGCAAGATGGCCGTCGACTGAACGACTCTCAAGGTTACGCACTCGCATAGGGGAGAAGCCAGCGAATCAGCCGCTTATGGTGTATGTGTGCCAGCCGAAACTTGGCCGAAACTTCGTGCCCCGTTATTTATTTCGCGATTTTCGGCGAGGACGATTTCCCTGAGAATCGTCGTACTGAGAAATTTCTAACGGAGGCATTCGATAATCGTTGCCGGAACAATTGTTCCGTATAGTTACATGGAATATGTATACGTGGTTTCGTTTTCGTTACGCGAACAACTTGCAGGAAGTGAGAATTTTGCAAGACGGATTTATCGAGAAAGTACGATTTTCCAATTGGGGTTAGGTTTGCTCGTTAATTACGTGGCTACGCGTCACTGGTTCGCTAGAATGGTTCGCTAGAATGGTTCGCGAAGCGTGTTTATCCTAATAGGCTCTATACCGACTCGAGCACTTATTCTTATGACGTACTACTCTAACTTACCATCCCCCTATGCCACGCCATCTTCATAGTCCTTACGTTGTTCGCCATTTAAGCTCTTCGATTTAATGAACATCGAACGAAGATGACAGAGATTTTGCTGGCGGACGACGACGAACGCATCTTCGTCCCAGAACACGGTACCCAACACGAGCACGTTCACCGGAGACGGAATAATGGCCAAGCAAAAAGGACGAAAGAAAAAAGGAACTCGTTGGCCGGTGCATTGCTTGAAAGCTTCCACGGCCGCTTCTTACGGAGCTATTTTCGCCTAGCTGCTGGGTAAATTTAGTACGGGCAGACCAGTTTCTCAGGCATAGTACTCAGGGTTCGGTCGATTTCTCCTCTTTATACTTCAGCCGAAGAGACGCGTCAGGATGGCCGAGCGGTCTAAGGCGCTGCGTTCAGGTCGCAGTCCACTTCTGTGGGCGTGGGTTCAAATCCCACTTCTGACAAATTTTTTTTACCTTCTCACACTTAGAACGAGCCTAACCACCAACGTTCGTTATCTACGTCTGTCCGCTGCCAATTATTCGCACCGATAAAACGATTTAAGATTGTTTCGTGTTGTTCGTCTGGGGACCAAGTGGTACGAGACAGTTTTGGTGAGAAAAAGACGTCGTTCTATCGAACGTACACGCTCTAGGCTTAATTTTCGGGACGAGATAAACGAATATGTCAAGTTATTCGACGGTCCGAGTCTTCCGATATTCCCATTTTCTTCAAACAGTGGAAAAATGATTTACGGAATATTCAAGATTTAAATCGGTAAATATTTTGTTTCGCCTAAAAGCTTGCGTCCGTAAAATAAGTAAAAAGATTGCATTTGAATTTTGAATTTGAAGATCGAAATTGGATCGATTGAATTTTTGCATCGCTGGTAGATATTCCTTGAAAAATGTTCCAGAGGATATCGAACAATGTACACAGTCCAAAAGTCGCTTAATCGACTTTTATCCAGTCTTCTATTAACCCCTTTAGTTTGTATATACTCTTATCTGTTCGTCAATTAGCCCGACTATGGTTACGTAACCGCACAGTAGAAACGGATCAGACGTCGGACAGTGGTAGGTCAATTCTACTTACTGTGAAATCCTAAATATATACTTTCGTCTATTCAAATACGGTTCGACCATACTTGAGATATATGTGTCCTAAAAAATACACTCATCTATTGGTACGTGATTATTACACACCGATGCTCTAATCATCTGCAACTAATTAGACCAATATCTGTTATACGCCATATACGCCGCAACGCCCTATAACAGAATGTCTCTTCTCTTCGCAATTAATAACTGGAACGTAGAAAAATTCGCGGTGTCTGGTCGATTCTGCTAAAATCCCTATATCGGAAAATCCTAACTGTAACCATTGAACCGCGTGGTGATCGGTCAGTGGCGCCAGTGCCTGTTGAATTATTCCCCAGTAGCCTATGTATGTAGCCTGGAACATGTCTGTGATCCCGGTTGATTCCCCCTCGCTCGTAAATTCGCTTGTTCGACGTGACGATTTCGCGAAGGCGAGGCAAGTGCACCGATTTCCAGTCTCTCGGCCACGTTTCGTTGCCCATCGTGCATTCCACGGCCCGTTTCTCGCGCGGACTGTACACTCTCGTCCCGTGTAAGAGTCAGAGCAGTACGAGGAGGCGGAGGAAGAGGCGGTGGGTAACCTTGGTTGAGAGCGTAGACGAGAATAGGGGTAACATAAGGCGAGAAGATAGGTGAAACCATACGTGTGTGTGTGCGTGTGCGCGTGTGCGCGTGTGCGCGTGTGTGTGTTGGTCGAAGCGAGAAGAGGACGGAGAGTGGCTTTATGCAACGCATACTCTCTTTCTATCCGCGTGAACAATAACCTTAGAGCGTGACGTGTGCTCGCGCGAGCACAGTGTCACGACGCGGGTCCATGTTTCCCGTCACGCAGGTCGACACAGTTTTCTTAGCCTGTTCTTTCTACGCTACGCTGCAACTACGTTTATCTAGACCCGTTCGAGGGGGACAGTTCGCGTAACTGGATCGTTCATGCACAGTGACAATTCGGTTTCGACGCAGCTGGATCGTTTTTAGGAAGGTTCTAGTGGTTTCAGTGACAGATGTACATGGAATTCCTGGCGAGTAGACCGACGATTTTTATGTAACTTCGTGTCTTTATTAACGCAATTAAAGGGACGAAACGTACGTTAGGATCTGTTCCATCCATTGAGCGTCACGACAAATATCGACGAGCTCCTGTTATCCGATCGAAGAAGGTTAGAAAGTAAGTCCTCGATTGTTCCAACTCTTTCGAGGGATTGGCAGCGTATATCTGGTCCGTTATGATTATTGATTGTCGTGATGGTTAGCGTGGTACGTTTAGAGCAGGAGTTTGGTACAGGTGTGAGTTAATTGCGGGAAAGTCGCGTGACTCGCGTGATCGAGGACTGAACGACCGCAGGGTGCGAAGTCTTTGTATCGTGATTCCCCTCAGGAGGATCGAATAGCAATGTAATTATGTAACAAGTAACCGGTCGATACGAAGCAGGCCTCGAAACGATATGAAAACGCCAAAACGTCCAAGGGCTTGAAATAATTCTAAATTTCTTCCGATCGTCCCTCAGCCTCTCGTCGCCCATTCTCGTCGATATCAAAATAACCAGAATCCTCGTGACGATCGAAAAACAGTTTCCGCCGTCCTTTCGCCGCTTCTCTCCCATTCGCCACGTCCAAAGGCCAAATAGAACCAGGCAAATCGTTTGCCGCGGCAGAGAACGCACCGTCCAGTTTTATAATGCATCCGAGAGGAAAGGCGCGCGCGCGCGCAAGAGAGAGAGAGAGAGAGAGTTGCGAGCGCAGTAGAGCAGTTTCGTTTGAAACCGCGGTTATACCAGCCTCGCAAAAGCGAACGAGAACGAGAACGAAAACAAGGATAAGAGAGAAACTGAAACGAGGAGAAGAAACTCGTGTAAGAAGAAAAGAGCGACGTACATAAGCAAAGAGGTTAGAAAGGGAAGGTTAGGTAAGGAGGAGAGGGAGAGGGAGAGAGAGAGAGAGAGAAGAGGAGAAGGAGGGATCACGGAGGCGAGCACGGAGATGCATACGAGCGAGGACGAGAGTTTGGGGGACAGAGAGGATGTTCGGGGGCGGAGGGGGACTTAACGTCGTCCTTAGTTCTCGGACGGTCCGGCCTTGAGACGCAGCGACGCTCAATGCGAATACAACGTCGCCTGCTGCACCGGAAACTGCAATTCTAACTGGCTGGCTTGAGACTCGAGAAAGTCGAGCGGCTGCTGGACCTACGTAAATCGATCGAAACCGACTTAACACATTTTTGCCGCTTATTGACTCGAATGGCGCCCTGTTAATTGTCCAACTTGTCTCCTAGCTTCTTAATAACAATTACCGACGCAGTTGTCGGATCTTGTTACCGGACGATCTGAGAAATGTTATTTTCGTTTTATCATTACAAATTAAAGACACGCTGACCTTCGTAGGCGCGCGTTTGAACGATACGCGAATGTTAACAAAATATATAAATTAATGGAAGATTCAATTAATAGAAGATTAATAAGAAAGTGGCTGGCTACTTGCTGTCTTTTTATTCCAGGGATACGTCCATCACAATACGAAATATAAATTGTCTACACATGGGCTGGTCCAATATAAATAAGTCGAAGGTTTCTAGTGCATTCTTTATGTCACTGATCTTAACGTATCAGTGCGGTGATTTACCGATCGTGACGCAGTAAGAACGCGAGGGAAATGCAAGATACCTCTCATCGATGAAAAAAATATGACGTGTCGTTGCCAAATAGAATCTTTGCCTT
This sequence comes from Bombus superbus, assembly GCA_014737385.1. Classification (NCBI taxonomy): domain Eukaryota; kingdom Metazoa; phylum Arthropoda; class Insecta; order Hymenoptera; family Apidae; genus Bombus; species Bombus superbus. The sequence continues at coordinate 5,301,509 of JACXIK010000016.1, read as the reverse complement.
CGTTTCTCGGAATGCAGAGCGTTTTCGCGCGGGACGACTGAGTCATCCTCGTGTAGGAAGTAAGGGCATCAGTTCGTTAGGATTCCTTACATGTCACTGGGTTACTATACTCGCATTCCGCGCATAGAACGGAAGTCTTTAGTATGAAAGAAACTACTTCAGAATCTCGAGCGTCGTTCGTCACACTGCACACCGGCCTGTGCTGAAGGGCTTCACCCATTGTGAATTAATTTCCTGTTTCTTTTGCTGGCTCTCCGCGGCTCTGTACAGTTACACTCGATAAGATCAACCGTGTCGCGTGTCCAATGGTCGGCCGCAAGCGAAATATTCAGAGAAATATGGATCAATCGTATGAATTGCTCGACTTATCGGTAGAAGAAGGATGTTCGCTTGTTGCTAGTGGATTATTGGAAATTCAACGAGGGAAAATTCTGAAGATGGACAGAATGCATGGAACGTGCGAACATGCGCAAAATGCTTGTAACACGCACAAATTTGAAAATAATCCAAAGCATTGGTCGTTTCAGGTCCTACGATTTTCCAACGTTCAAGAAGATTTTCTTGGCTCAAATTTCGACGTTCTTTCAGACAGATGGGTTAGGTTAGGTATCGATCGATGTTCGTGAAATTTGTATTTGATTAATAAAACCTACGTATCCGATTTTCTTACAATCGTACGTATCGCGATACGTCGTAAAGCGACCGAGTAACGCGGTAATTATTATTACGTAATAACCAAACTATTAAACGAAGAATTAGGAGACGAACGAACGATTCGTTCGATTATTAAAAAGTCAGCCGGAGGATCGTGCCCGTCTTATGCAACAAGGCCCTCGTAACCGCTTCCTGGAAGAGGCGCAGAATTCATTAAGGGTAATTGGAGGAGGAACAACCGCGGCCAGGATTAACTCTGCCAAGGTCAGCTTTCGTTTTTTCGCGAAACAGGTGCATGGCATGGCGGCCTGTGTCCAAGGTCGCGTAATAGGGCGACTCGAAACACCAAGATTAGGCTAGAAGCGCAATTCTTTCGAGGCATCTGTGCCCCTTGGCCACTTCTCTCGGCAACGTATCCGGCGCACCTTGCTCCCCTCTTTTAATCCTCCCATCTTTAGCCCACGTGGCGTATCCGCGTGAGAAGAATTCGCGAATTTTTATTCCTACGTTCGAACGAATTTCCTTTCGTGTTAAAGTGGAAACGCCTGAACCGTAATGCGAATAGCCCGGCTGCAGGAAATGCACTGACGCTCAATGGCGATATTCGAGGTTGAGAAAAGGGAAGAATTAGGTTATGAAATTCGCGAAATGAAAGGAACGAGGAGGTTGGACCTTACGATTCTGGTTCTGGTATATTCGTGGCACTGTTTTTTGGTGCGGCTGTGTTTTCGCACCATTGAAAGATTTACTTGAGAATAACTGTTTTTAACACGGTGATCATTTTCCTCGCGTTAACAGACCGAAGAGGACGCGTTTCTGTGACGAGTCGCTAGACCACACATGCACCGCAGCGAATCAGAACTCTGAACGTTCTACTTAAAAGGTTAACTGCCTCGATTACGAGGAATCCAGCGTGGAAACGAGAAAAACCAACGGCACGTGGCGAGCCACGCTTTTCGAACACTTTCCACGAACCATTAAAATCCTCTTTCTCCAATGAATGACAGAAGAAAGATAATTTCATCGGCACGGTGTATTTAGCGTGTGTTTTTCTGACATACCATTTCTATCCTATTATTACCAGACGAAAGAAAAGTTACAAATTAGTTGCAGACTTGCGTAACTGAGCGCGAGCATTTTTTAATTCTCAAAGAAAAAGGCGGGCGCACGCCGCGTGCCAGAACAGATCGAAGATACAAATCGGCGAATAAGCCGGCAGACTGCTTGGCGAGGACTCGGACATTTACATAATTTTCCCATTCTTTGAGGAGAAGGACGGTAATGCCAGGAGAGAAATTTCACTGTTGATAAAAGAAAGTGAAATTTTTTTTATGCGACTCTCGAGAAACGCATTAAACCTGCTTTCACGTGCAACGCGTTGGCCGATTCGCGGATTTCTATGGTGTCTCACATGATTGTTCTCGCTCGTACTACCCTCTACTATAGGCGATCTCTACAACCATAAACACACAATTAGGCAGAATAATTGGCCGCGCGAGATTTTACGAAATTGAGATTTAATTAAACGGACGTTCCATGAATTTGTACTAATTTTTAATTCCTCGAGAACGAGACTTCCTTACGAACAAGGAAACATCGTACCACCTTCCCGATTAATGTTTAAACATAGAATCACCTCGGACAGCTCCAATTTCCGTAACTAGTCTACAAAAAAAAAAAAAAAACTAAACTAGCGAAAATCAGAAAATTGAGCGTGTCAACGATAGATCAAAGGTCGATCTTAAGACTCGGTGTTTGCGTTAGGTAAGAATGTGAGAGCAAGGTGAACCATTTTACGCAACACGGTCAACCACGGCGTCGCATTTTTCGCGAGGGACCGGTCGAGCCGGGTTTTGGTTCTTTCCTTGATTTTCGATGGACGTGTGCACAACGAAACACGATTTATTTATAATCGCGGCTCAGACGCCGAGAGAGAAACGTTGAAGGATACAGGATGACAGGAACGGACACGGAAAGTGAGAACGTGACGAAACGAACGAAAAAGATGCTATACTGCTTCCCATAAATACCATACCGCCCGCTAGTATTTCGACATTTCCAGATTATTCCAACAATAACTAATTTTAACCTCTGATCCTATCCTCTAGACCCTATAGCCACGGTTGGTGGATATCGCCGATAGAAATTGTTAACGAATAACCGTTAACAGCGAATTAATAGTAAAAGATATTATTGTACTAAGAAGCAACGACCGAAGACGAAGATCGACGCCGAGGAGAAACGATTTAATTCCGATTGAGGCGTTTTAATTTTTCCTCCATATCGTCTCTCTTATTTTTCATTTATTTTTCCACGCGGGATCTCCATCTTGCCGATTGCACCATGACGACCGGGACCCCGCTATTACGTCGAAAATATTCCGACTGTTCGCATACTTTTCGAGCTGTGGTGTACGTCGAGATAGAAGCGGAGAGGGGGAAGCAAGGTGGGAGAGTGAAAGAAGAGCGGAGGGGGGGACAATATGTGCAACTGCAGTCCAAGGCCAAGCGATCGTGACTGGTTTAATGGCATTCGAGTCCCAGCCTCGAGTGCAATTATAATACACTCGGGGAATGTGCATCCACCTTTGGTGCTCTGACACACACGCTAGTGTGTGCACACACCTTCTTCTGCCGTTTCTCCGTCTCTCCTCTTTCTTCGTCCTCGTTTACTCAGCCTGTGTCAGCGATACGAGTTTAGGAGCGTGAGTTATTCGCAAAAATGCACGGCTCAAGTTACGTGTACCAATAATCGTATGCTGTGAACATTCGTATTGCTTTCCGTGAACAATCAGCTGTGATCGCGGCTCATACTGAGCTTTAACTTTTGGTGTTTGAGAGAGATCGATGGTTCGAGGATGTTCGCCTTTGTGTCTTGGTTATGTTTGGTTACGTCTTCGTTACTGTACGTATCGATGTTTCACTTAGGTTTCTATAACAGCGACTATTGACTTACAGCTTCGTATCCTCGAAAAATTTCTTGGTATTTCAGGGAGATTCGTAGGAAATAGTAGGTTCTATTAGCGTCGGACGATGTTCTTGGTGTTCGATTTGGATTTAGGTTAAGAATTACATGCGCGTGTGACGTATTTGAATTTAGGTTAGGTATGTCCGTACCTTTCTTGATGTTTGATTTGATTTCGCTTTGTATTAAGTATTTCCAAGAATGGTCTGCTTGATATTTAGGTTAGATTTAGATCGGCTGTTTCCTACCGGCTTTTTCTTCTTTCTTTTTTTTTTTTTTGTATTTACATCGGATTAAAAATTCAGGATTTGAAATGATTTAACCATGTCTCTACAATGATAGATTTATATTGTCAAATATTTTTAATATAAACTTTCGTGCTGATTTTTCAGTGGAATGTTACTCGCTCTTACTTATTTGATAAAAAAAAAAAAAAACAGGCATAGCAACCTGTGAAACGCAAACCAAATATTTTAAATCACCGTCGGAGCTTTTTAATTCCCCGTTGGAACTGCAAGATTCGAACAACGAAATTGACGCGAAAAAAAGAATGATGAAAACGGAACTCGATATAGCGGATCGATTCGATCATCGTTCGTTTGATTTCCGTATTTTTCAATAAACGTACATACGCATAGTTAGGGGGATAACACAGTAGTTTCCAAAGCGAATTAGATAAGAACGAAGATAAGATTAACCCTTTGGACGCTAGAGATCGAGAAACCGACGGGTTCTTCAAAAAATTTTTATCTACTGGCAAACAAACGTTATTTCTCCAGAGATAAAAACTTCAGTGTAAGAATAACCGGAGACCCTTTCTACCGGACGGTAGACAAGACTTTGAAAACAGATATAATTTTTCTTCCGTTTTAAAAATTTCTAAAATAGAAGACTTACCAAAAAGATCCAATCATGGGAAGAACGCCAACAGACATCTAAAAAATAACAAGAAAATTATAAAGTTAGATTTACAAACGTAATTGCAATTGGAAATTAAGGAGCACGATTGGACGGATAAATAGGATCACGTAAAAAGTTCTTAAAAGATATTCCACACATGGAAAATCCACGAAAAATACTCATCGATCCTTCGAAATCGTGTAATACGATCCTCCGCAATTAAATAGCCAACCAAAGAATAATAAAACCACGATAAAAGAAAAAGTGCAATATTTAGAAAATCTTTAGGGACGAGAGGAGCGTGAAAAATCTACAAAATCGAAAGACAACGTATTATCCAGAGACGCAAGACCTACGGGCAGAGTAAGCGGTCGAAATTCGCGAAAACCTGTTTCGGTGTGTGCATGTGTACGTGCGTGTGTGTATATGCGTGGAACAGCGGCAGGCTGCTTAGAATTCTACGCCACGGCGATACGTTATTCCGGTTTCTCTTTTGCCAAACTGCACGCGAACTGGCGGAGTCTCGGCGAGCCTCCCCATTGGCGGGAGCATGGCGCAATCAACGAGCTACGATCTGAGCGGTCCGCTCTTTTTATTTCGCGGATTAAAAAGGATTTAAATGTATCATTTGCATTGCAAAGAGTTCCGTCGTAGTCTGACGGCCTAGTCATTCTCTTCTCCGCCTTTTACTCTTGGAAAAACGAACCTTCGATCGCGATAATTTTTTAGGTTATGGCCGTTGAATTCTCTTTTTCAATTTTCTTTTTTCAAAAACTTACTACATCTACGGACTGCTTTTGTTCGAAAAAGTTACTTGTCCATATATCTCCTTCTACAAATCGCTTCGTTATCTCCTTGTCCTATAAACAGACGTAGACGTATCTGTCTCTCTCGCAAACTCTCGTACGAAATAAATGCAAATTTCCTACCATCGTCGTAAAGTGTTTTCAAATTTCTTACTAGTTGCACAGAATATCTGCAAACTAGCTACCAATATATAAGCACGATTGTTTATGCCCAACTTCTCCAAATTCCTTACAAACGTCGTATCTCCAAATTGCACGCTAACGCTATGTAGTACTATCTAGCATTAACTAGTACTATCGGTATCGCAACGTAAAAATGCCCTAATTTATTTACTAATATTTCAGCAGACACACAAATATGGTCACGACACACATACGTTCGACGTACGCGTCTAGAATTCCTCGTCCCAACTCCACCAATCAACGAACCCAAACAAAAACCGAGAAAAAGTTCGATTGCCATCTACCGACCTCCCCAAGAGACCAGCCAGGATACCAACAAGCCTCCGGAGGATATTAAAAGAAAGCGTGCGCACAGCATTTGCCCGCCGGTTCTTACGAATTAATTGGCGAGTAAGGTGGCTTGTTGCATGGTCGTGTTTCATGGCCGTGGCCAGTATAGGACAGCACAGGACAGAATGCGGTGGCCTAGGCGGCGCGCGTTCGCAGCGACGCCGAGCGTCGGTCTGCGTGCGTGTAACGCCGCACTGCGTTCCGAACTCGCGGTAGGACGTAGAATATCCCGCTGGTATTGATCAAGGAGTGGTAGCGGGTGTTCTTGAACCCTGCTGCTCTTGCTCCCACTTTACGATGCGAGGCAAAGCACCGAGGCTCGGCCATTACCTGTACGCTATGTGCCTCGATGTGTACAGCGTGTACCATAGACCCGACATTTATACGTCGCGTCGTTTAAACCGATTGGAGGAAGGACTCTCGACGCGTTCGTGACAACGTGCCACTTTGTCTTGCACAGGGCGAAGTTATTGGGACGACTTACAGTTTGCCGCCGTGCAACTAGAAAGATTGCCTTTCTAGGGAATTTCGTTCTGGAAAGGCGAGTCTCGTTGTTCTACGTGAAATATATGGGACATGGGGAAAATTGATTGAAACGAGCCAGGCACGAGGAACGGTGCAACTGATTGTTTCGCTACAGCAAAGTCTGTACTTTGTTATAATTAAATTAGGATATAACGAATAATATAAGAACAAATATATTGTCTAGCTAGGCAAACTTTGAAAATTATCTGATACAGAAAAAGGAATATACGCATACTGAGATCTAACATTTCTGAAAATAACGGATTTAATCTAGGGAGATTAAAATATAGCCAGACTTAAGAAAATCGAAGCGACTTTGGTCAGCTTTTCCTATACAAAGGGCGGTTGGATGACTATGAATCGCTTGCAATAATGAAAGGGTTAAAAGGATCGACTGACACGTACTCTGGGCCGGTGTCGACTGAACAGACAGCTCGTTCGTGCAACGATATTTATCTGTGCCACGACAAACGGCCGTAGGTGGGCACGCTAAAAGCATTTACGAGCGAACCATGATGCGTGACCTTGCTGAGACATTGCACCGGCGTAAACAGAGGCCGCGAGCGCAGTCGTGGGCGTGTTTTATAAATTCGCTCTATTGGCACGCCTTAAAGGCAGCCTGGCTTCTCGTTAAATCAACGCAACGTGACCCGATTGCGACAAACCAGAGCAAACAATCGGTGTTCGCTTCGACCGTACGCTATAAATTTTTCTTTCGGATGTAGAACGATCGAAACTACCAAAATCTCACGATGCCTGTTTTTCTCGAAGGATTTTTCTCTCCCAAAGTTGACAACTGTAGCACGAATTCTCGGTGCTCTTTCACACGCGTCAGCGATCTCGCGCAGGATGTTCGATAATTGCACCACGTCTCCGTGAAACTTACAATTCCTCCGTGGTTTTGGAACGCCTTCGAAAAAAAAAAAAAAAAAAAAAAAAAACGAAGAATACGTACGCCTCCAATTATTCCATTACCCAAGATAACCCGAAGATTATATGTAGTTTACGCCAGGATCAAGCACCGTGCTTTCACGGAGATTAACAATAGGAATTCAATCCCCTAGAAAGTGCAGCTATTTTGTAATAACAGGCTGGCCAACGGTGAACAAAACAAAGAACCGAACGACCGATGTAATCGGGGCTTGGCTCTGACGAGCAAAAAAAAAGAAGAAAAACATGCTGAATAGATCGGCCATCCGCTGACGCGCAATGTGCAGTCTCTCCGATAATTTCCAGCCGAAAGCTCGTGTATACACGCGGAAAGGTTTTTCTCTCGCGACAACGTAACAATTTCGCTCGATGATCGAGGGGTTATGCCAACGTGAAACGCTTGATTAAAGGTTAACTTGGGCAACCGACGATGCGGGTACTTAACCGGCTGTCTAGTGATTTTTACGCGACGATGTTTTACCAGACTAGCCACCATTGACCGTTCACGGTTACCAGCAACTTGTTAAGAATCGGTTCGACGATTCAGAAATTCCCTGTCGCGAACCTTATAGGTAAGATTTGGTTTATGGCACGCTTTCAAACGAGTTCCAATCCGGAATTCCGTAACAGGGGAAATTAATCTGTAAACCGAGTCACTTTTTAACGAGAAAGCTCCGTAAGCATGAAATTACTTGCAAGAAACAGCGAAGAGAGGTTCATTTCGCTTAGAGGCGATTTGACGGTGAATCGAATATGACCTTTGTACGTTTCGCTGTAATCGACAACATTCGAAACAGTCGTTGCCGTGGTCGCCGCGCTTTCCGTCAGGGTATAACGTCCTCGTGCTAAAAACGACGCAATGTCACCGCGCGCGAAAATACGCGCCAGGTGATGCACGCCATTCGCGGAAATCGGTCGTACTAAAAATACCAGCGAAACGAAAGTCAAGTATACGCAGCTGTTCGAACGATCGCCCCCGTGTTTACAACTTTTCTACCGTCTCGTCGATATTAATGACTTCGATTGATTCCGCGAAACCCTAGGTGTTCTAGGGAATCTTTGCTGCCAATCGTAAGCCAGTTTACGGTTTCAAGGAACTTTTCTTGAAATTCTGAAAAATTCTGTCCGTGTAAAGAAACCACTTGACCCATCGTACAGCGTGGCATTTAAACGAGGCTTCGGGACGAAAATGAAAATTTGCTGGCAAAGTTCGCGGATCGAGTTCGCAGGTTATGTTCGCAGGCTACGTTCGCACGTTCGCACGTTCGCGAGCCACGTTCACGCGTTCCACGGTGCGGTATTTGAACGAGAATTCGGGACAAAGATGAAAAACAACGCGTATAATGTGCAGTTTTCCTGAAACTTGATATGAGAGGATTCGACGCGAGCAAAAGTCTGTTTATCAAATCTTTGCTGGTATTTTCTTTACACTTTGGCTCGCTTGAAATATCTCGAGTGTTTATTTCTTTGATTAACGCCACACGGCAACGTTTAAGTAAATAGTTCCGATGTCGAGACCAATCCTCCCATTCTTCGTAAGTGTCGCGCGCAGAAATTCTTTATCCTTGTTTCCATTTTGTTGGATATTGTACCGAAATTTAGCAAAGAACAGACATTTTGCGTAGCTTTACAAATTTTCGCGGAACAGAAAATTTGTAAAGATGATCAGAGATCTACTCTTCGACCAAAACGGAATTACGAATGGATTTTCTGAAGGAAGTTAAGGACATTCGGTGCAGCAGTTTGTGGCAGAAGAAAATTATATAACGATGTAACGCGATACAATTAGTTGAAATTTAAAATTATACGCATCTTGGTCCATACGTAGCAAACGCTACTTCGCTAATTACCAATCGGTTTTTGAAGGAGACTTGTCGTTTACATTTGTATCGGTTACCTACAGGCTGATGATATCATCGAACAATAAGATGAAAATAGGACAACGATTATTTCGATTTTTGTCCACTGCATGCCGCACTGTGCATCGTACGAAACTTTGTGTATTTTAGACGACTTTGTCGATCGTAAAGGTTGTAGCAATGCAGGTTCCAGGAACTTTTGTGTCTTTTAAAAATCTTTGACGGTATAGTTGCACGTTCTAGGAAATAATAGCGTTGAAGAAATTCCAATAGCTGTGCAAGTGCTGAGAAACGAAAGGCTTAGCCTCAAACACATGCTGAACGAATCAACGATCACGACAATCAGACGAAACGCGAGGCAAGAAAGAGGCAAAGTCTCAGTTAGATGAGACCTAATTACTGAGAACACGTATAACGTGGAAACGAAGGGAACGGGCCGTCAGAGAAGAAATAAAAGGGAAAGTCAGCAAAGAAGGCAACGCGCGGTCGTCTTTGTCGTTCTACCTTGCCGTGGAAGAGGACGAGGATCTCGGGGAAGGCCGCAGGAAATTGCTCGGGAGCAATAACGACCCGACTATAAAACACCGAGGTAAAAAGGTGGATCGAACCGGAGAACAGCAAACACCGGAGGAAAAAAAAGGAACGATCGAGGAAGAAGGTTTCCAGAGGCGGATGAAACGCGATGCTAGAATTTCAGGAAAAAGTGCAACTTGGGTAAAGGACCGGAGAGAATGCAAAAAACAGCCATTAACGGGAAGAGGAGCAGCGAGAAATATCAAAGATGATATTTCTTGATTTTCTTCGTGAGGGAGGAAGGGCAGAGAGTGAATGAAAAGAGGGGCGGGGGGGGAGAGTGGAAGAGACGAGGAACAGAAGAGGTTAGGTTTGTCTGAACGACCGAGTTTACTGGCTGAGGGTTAAACTCCGTGGAACTGATCTGGAAGCGACTGATAGTCGATAGAAATTGTCACTAGGAGTTGGTATTGTCATCTTCTGGAACAGTGGTAGTCCTGTTGCTTCGCTTTCATCAAGGGTCGCAGTAAATAATTAGAATCGTCGGTATCGACGTTTCGTAACGATTCGCTAAATTTCAAAATCTGTAAAGTTGTACTGATCGTAAGAGGAAATGAATTTGGGCCCAATGTTACGAGTGACTAGGACCTTTGCGCGAGTTGACAAATTCATTCTCGGGGGATGAACGTGTTTTCTACCGTCCTCGTAAATATGCTAATATCTTTCATTACCCATCATAAATATGCAATAGAGCGAAATCTGCTAAAAGCGTATTGGAGCCTCGTTAATTCGGCCACCTGTAACGATCGTCGTCCTTCTCCTTCCACTGTTCGCATATTCTCACTCGACGTTTCTTTATCTCTGCGTGCCAATTTATAAATCAAACATTTTCTTCCTAAACGTCGCTAAACTGTCCCCAAAATTCTCGTTAGAACGATCGTTCCTAAATTCTTTCAAAATTATTACTAATACCAATCCCAAGTTTATGACAGAAACCTAACCTAAATTTTCGCCAGGCCATTCATAAACCGCCGAACGGTATCAATGGCAAATTTATATCAGGAAGGCTAATTGAAATTTCCATCCAAACTTTCGCTGAAATATTTATCCTCGATCGAAGCAGATATCTCTAATACCAAATTTATGATAAAGACACGATCTGAAACGTTTCAGGTTTTTCTTGAAAACAGTAGATCAGAAACGAAACGTCTAGTTCTCGGGGACCTTTTCGTCCGATCGGACCGCGAGTCCTTTTCCAGAAGGTTGAATCCATTACGGCCGAGGCACGATTCGCTTCTTCTGTGTCGTCGACTGGAATTAAGAGGAGGAACAGAACTCGCCGAGGAGAAGCGACGCGGCCACCTCGGCAAATAGACCGTGTTCCTTTACGAGCGTTGCAAACGATCCGCTTCGAGTCGATCTAGGAGAGCAAGGACGCCGACTATGCTATCGATGCCACACTACCATCCAGTCATCGCTACGCTCGATTGCGCTCGCGCGTCCATAAACCAGACACGCTAACATCATTACGCTATCTGGCGTCGAAAATGATCGTTCCAGTGAACGATGACACGTTGAAGCGAGAGATGGTGAGATTTCGATGGATTTAAGTTATTCCGAAGCGATGGTAGGATTTTCAACGATTTAAACGTGATCTAGATCGACGGCTCGTTAGAAAACGATCACCTGCAGATGATGCACTTTGTATGGTAAGAAGAAGGTACGTTGATCGCGTACTGTGGTGCGTGTAAATGGCGGAGAAATATTGCGACGCAAATGAAAAGTCAAGGGAAAATTATTTTTCGGTTCTCTCGGTTTTTATTTTCATGTAGATTCGCGTATAAGATCGGTTTCGATCTATCGCTGTGTACTGCGATAAATATAGATGGCGGAGAAGTATTGTGGCTCGGCCGAGACTAACCTAAAAGACGCGCATCAAGTATTTTTAGCTGTTGATGTAATTTCGAAGATTAACGCGAATTATTTACTCTTGAACGAGCATGCACATCGTTGCGTTACGATTATCTGTATTACTAATCATTTTTGCCTCATTTATATCAAACTATGCCGCATATAGAAGCTAGAGAAGCATTATGACGAAAATCAAGTTAACCTAAAAATTGCACGCGTATATGGAATACTTGGTTTCCGATTTAACGAAAAAGATCAATCTAAACGTTTTAATTTTTAAATAAATTTCCGTAGACCAGATTACTGCTGGTCGCGTCTGATCTTAACGTCGCCTCTCGAGAATCATGAATGGTTTTCCCAATCGATAAAAATCCGAGACACTAGATTACTCTGTCTGTGCGTGGAATAGCGTGTTCGGAGGATGTTGATCGTTTCGTCGGAGAGCATTTTTCTGGGGATCGTATGTGCGTAAACGGTAGAAGGAAACGTCGACTCGTTCCTGCCTGTACAGTACATCTCTGGTATCAATGGGGTTTTTGCGCGTCTGTTGTCATAGAAACGGGTGTGCCTACCCTGTCGAGCGACTCGAACCATCCCCAAATACCAGGCTCGACGCCACGTGGCCCTGTACCGAAAGGGGAAATCCTCGTGCGTACACATGGAGAGCGCAGACGTCCAACGTTCCATCATTCTTCGTCGTTTGATGTACGTACACCAACCGGGGAACCATGGGATCCTGCTAGATGCTGCTGATATATTGGCGTGGCTGGGATTTTGAAAACGTACCAGTTATGCCACGAAACATTGTACTCGTTCACGACACGCGCGACGTACGGATCGTGTTCCGTTTGGCTGCTTGCAGGTGGCTGATTTCGAGGTGGTTTATGGTGGTTGGTGGTTTCGCCAGATCAGATTGGAACATTCAACGGGATGGAAGAAACTAGAGCAGATCGATGTTCGGTACAATCAAAGATGATGCGTGGTTCGATATCTACCCGAAGTAATCAGTGATAGAAAATGATCCGAAGCCTAGAGCGAGGCTAATCCCCAAATAATCCAAACGCGAGCCAAATTTAATACGAGCCTAAAGCAAACTTAAGCCAGTTGAAACTCAATCAAACTGCAAACCTAACCCAAATATCCACTTGCCGTCCGAACAAACGTACGAGCAACACTCGGCTGGCTTTCGTCCCAAGTACTTTTCACCCAATTCAATTTCCAAGCATTAAAAACACTCTGTACAGGCAGCCGGCCGAGTGCACTTCACCCAATTAACGTTTTTGATGGGGCCAATTTAAAGATCCAGCCGGTCTGTCATGCGCTCGCCAATGTGTTTATCCTCCGTGTGGCGATGGGCGCGGCGTAACACAGTGTGAAACTCGATAGGTCCGTGTTCGGTTCGCGTTTCTCCGAACCGTGTGTGCATGTCATCCGTGGTAATTACCCGATATATATCCAACAAGCCGGTCTACGCGCATCGTCTCATCCATTTCAGCCAACGACGCAATTTTTCCATCCGCCCTGCTGTTAAATGCTTTCGGTACTCTTCCTATACGTTCCATCAGCTTCTCGTTACGAGGTTCCCCGAGTTCCTGGAACAACCCTATCGCGTCGTTTCGCTGTTTGCAGCCCCGGGTAGAGTGCCGATGCAAATAATCCTCTCTGCCGTTGCCAAGTTTCACGATCGAATCATTGCTGCCAGGATTTACTGCTTAATCGACGAGAATCCTCTAGGTTCTGTATGTTTTTCAACGAGTAGTTTGGTGTTTGGCGAATGTGCAGGGCAATTGGAAACGAGTTATGGATCTCCCGTACCTCGGTACATTTTCCAGCGTCTATTAGGAATTTTTATTTGCAATATTAGATCTTGAGTTTATTAAATTTCCCTGTTTACTTCAAACAACGTACGTCCTTTGTCAATCGTCCCTCGTTGTCTTTTCTTACTACGTAATTTTTAATACGCGATCCTGTATTAACTTTGTTTCCTCGGAACATATGCGTTGCGTCAAAGTTTGGGTGTAAATAGAGCTGAGCGTAAGGAATCATCTAATAGTCGAAACGTCTATTACAGTTCGTCTTCGTTGACAAATTTCTATTCGCTATCGGTTTACGATGCACAACTGCAATTCACCTTGCAACCCGTCGAATCCCTAAGATAAACTACCACCTTAAAGTATCGGCGAATTGTAAATCCGGCGAGAAAGAAGCGAGATCGAGTCTTTACTTGGCAAGCTCGAGCAAAATCATTCCGACAGACAGCATCGACGTATATTGATTATTTAGGCAATAAAATTTCAAGCCAACTACCGTAAGAACGAGACGGGCAGGTGCGTAGGCGTAGCGACGAGGGGAGAGTATCGATGGTGTTCGGAGGTACTGAAACCGGGGTTGTTAGCCGACGACGACGACGACGACGACGACGATTCGAAGCACGTCGTCGTGGCGACCCACGCGTCGGACCTCCCGCGAGGTTCTCAACCTTGTTTACATAAATCATCAGAAACGGTCTGGATCCTCGACAGACGCGGCTCTCGCTTCGTCCTTCGGACGATCCAACGACCCCGCCTCGAATAAACCCAACCGCGAGAATAAAAGCGTGCCGACAAAGCGAAGAAGGACGTATACAAGGCTGGCCCACGGTTCTGAACCGAGTTCAACGAGACTAACGGAGCAACGGTGCCTGTAAACCGAGAAGACAGGGGTTTCATGCACTGCATCCGGTTTAAAGGTACGTCAAAAAGATTTCAAAGGATCGGGATGATGGTTTGGTCGAGGTCTATTTAGGATTTCTGCGTGGAATATCGGGCTTAATTACACTGTGCTTCTCCAGCTTTGGACGATACTTTGCAACGAAGCCTGGGATCTGCAAAAGGGAGGCTTCTTGGAAATCCCTATCCTGCGAGTGCAGATTTTAAAACAGAATTTTTACGTCAGCTCTGCTACCGCCTACTGGTATCGCCTGTAGAAGCGAGGCTGCTTTAAAATTCCTATCCTGCGAGTGGAAGTCTCTCTCTTGAATTTCGACCTTCCTCTAGGTCCTTAATGGTTCAAACCGATTAGGCTAATTGCGAGAGGCGATAAGCATCGAAATATTCTTAACTCGGGTACGTGGATAAAGACAGTTCTTCGTTGAATATGAAAGACGCCGATAAGTAAGCAAAGCAGTGCATAAAAGCATCGGCGAGGGGGGGGGGGGGGCACGATCGCATAAAATATCGCTTGTAACGCCGAGTGTCTGAACTATGCAACGACGCCGGACAGGCTGTGCCGCGACGCAAAAAGCCAGCAGGGAAAGGACGCGGGGCGTGACGACGAGACTGAAAAGAGGATGAGAAACGAAGCGACTGGACGATAAAGAAGCGGCTAGAACCACGCTATCGCGCTGGAACGTTTTCGCAAACAGTCCTCGAAGCCGTTTCGTGCAACCGGGACACAAATAACACGAATCATTCGCATGAAAGACACGGCGCTTTCACGGCCCGCCCTAAAAATACGCGTCACCGCTCGACGATGCGTTATTTTCGCGAATATGTATCCTGCTGCCTCTCGCGAATAACCTCGATACGAGTCTCGTCGAGACTATGAACAATCCTGCGATTGATGATCCGGATCTCGTCAACTCGAGGCTTTGCGTGTGTACGCTTTGGAGAAGTTATTGCCGCACTTTGCTTGGTACGGAGCATCGAGTTTTAAAGAGACACGCCGCGTCTGTAAGATCGCAGGTTTATATCTAATCATCGGAGGATTTTCGAAGAGTCATGGGTAATTGGTTATACGAGATGGGTCGAGACTCGAGCTACCAAAATTATGAAATAGGGTCAACTTCTGACCTAACCTACCGCTAAGATCATTCTCAGACTCGATCTCTTATCGTTTATCGAATAAGAAAAATTTGGTAATTGGCCGGTTGCGTTTATCTTCTTGGCGCTCTTACTAATTTTCGACGAAGGAGTTTCTCCAAGGTGGCGGCGATTCTAATTCTTAAATTCTCCGCGCTAGGCAATCCTAACCTAATTTCCTATTGAAATTCTATAAAACTTTTACCGATCTCGAGCTGTTTCGTCCACATTAATTCGTATCATCTGGTATCGATAAGTACCTACGGTAAGTATCTCCTACCTGCTATATGCATTCCCACGTCGCCTTCAAATTTGCCCAACAAATTCTAATTCTGTCGTCCTAACAATCGGATTAATCGGCTCGTTACAACGACAAAGTTTCCCATAAATACCCGAGAACCTCCATAAATCACTGTACACGTACCTGCACGCTACCTATCACCCGATCCAACCTTTCTCTCTCTCTCTCTCTCTCTCTCTCTCTCTCTCTCTCTCTCTTTCTTTCTCCCTCTCTCACGCACACACAGAACCCTATCATACCTGTGGCAACCTACTCGTCGCTCCCACAGCCTCGCCTCGTCTTAACTAGAGAAAAGCGTCGAGGAAAACTCGGACTAGCCGATGGTGGGGGAGTGTGGTGGGCGATACGGAAGAGCCAAACTGATGCCAGGGACCTGGAGAATCGGCGTACGGAGTGCAGAGGGCGCGTCGGGAGGCAGGAGGGCGCGGTCTTGCACGGAGGGCAGCGGAGGGAAATCGTGGAACGCGAGAAGGAAGGGGCGTCTGCGTCTGCGACCTTGGTTGGGGTCGCTCCAAGGTCGCCAGAGTGCCTCCTACCCCGTGACTCCCCTCTCTGGCTGCCGAGACGAGGCTGTGCTCTCTTCCCTCGTCACCCGATCGGCGGGCCACCGCTTGAAACGGGACCGCAACTGCGTACGCACCGCACGCGGCACCGCCTCGCTCTCTCTCTCTCTCTCTCTCCCTCTCTCTCTCTCTCTCTCTCTTTGTCTGTCTGTCTTTCTGCCTTTGTGTCTCTTTCTCTGCTAGCACGAGCCTGTGTATGGTGTCGCGAGATCAATGCCAGGGTCAATGTCACGGCTACCACGGAGCTACCGTGTGCTGGGTCGCCGGGTTTCGGCCAAGCCCCGGGCACCCTTCCCACCACATGGGACACGTCGGTCAATGAGCCCCATCATCGCGATGACCTGGACAACTTTTCGTGGGTTGTTTGCTCTCAGGTGGAAGAGATCGTTGGACGCGACTCGCTGTCACGGTGCCCATCCATGGTCCGCGTTTTACCAGATTTTTCGCAGCGATCGAAATGGGATAAATTTCGTGAACTGAGAAACAGTCGACGACGCGAACGACTTGGATAACGCTGTGGAGGAACGAACACGCGATTACGTAGCACGATATGTTGTGGCTGCAAAATGAGAATCCTCACCCTCGCGGAAGAAGAATATGTAAAATTCGCGAAGCAGAGGTTTTGATTACGGTAACGAGTGTTTCGAAGAGTTTTCAACGAAGAATACAGAAACAACGATCCGATAGCCTGGTGGTTCGATGGCTCACGTCGGCTAGCAGTTACGCAAGGCCGAAGAAGCAAGGAATAATTAGGTTTGGACGAACGAAGCCCCTTCGACGACTCTGACACCCCTACTCGCCTACCAGAATCGCTTTAAGCCACCCTTTCGAACTTGTTTAGAAAGTTTTACCAGCGAAAGCTCGCACGGTATAGCCAACTATTATTTTTAGTATCTTATGCCTGACCTTTAAAATACAATCTTCCGATAATTCAAAGAACAACGACCTTTCGTCCAACGACAGAAGTAAATTTACAAAAGTAAATTTTTAATTTTAATTACAAAAGTAAATTTTTCCACGTACGATTTCTTTACCTCGGAGCATTGGGGGACAACGCGTCCTCTCGAAATCGCGAGGCAAACATTAGAAACCGACTGGTGAGAAGCTCGATAAACGAGTAAACAGGACTAAGATTCCACGTGCGTGGAGCCATCGACCTGCCGCTTTTCTTACAAAAGAAACTTGTTACGCTCTGTCTCGATCTTATCTTCGTATTGTTGTGATTCGACAATAAATCTTATCAATACGCGATATACATCGAGTGTTTCCTGCTGTTGTCACCATACGGTTCTCTTTGAAGTAGCTCCAACCACTTGACAAAATACGCGTATAATAAAAAGAGGAGTAAACTGAATTTTATGAATCGGCGCGTTTTTCTCGCCGTCGAGTAGTACGATTCGATCGAACGACCGCTACGATACTCTCGCGATATAGAAATAATTCATTGATTCACTTATGCGCCGAAATGGTACGGAAAGAAAAAGAAAAGAAAAGAAAAAAAAAATAAAAAGAAAAAGACGATATTCTTCGGATTGGAAAGGCGTGAAAATGAAAAATGTAGCAGCGGCAAACCTAACCTAAACCTAACGCGTGGACGTTGAAAATCGTTAATTAAAGAAATTTCAACGCGTGTTTCCGATCACGAGGCACCGCGTGCGAACTCGTAGAGCGAACGCTCTGATAAATTCGCAGAGCCGTGACATTGACACCTTATCAAAGAGCGGTTGCTCTTATCAGGGCTGGTCGATAACACGCGTAAAGAGCGAACGTTCTCGTAAAATCTCGAATATCCAACCGACTGTCGCCCCGTTAAACGACCGTAATTCAATTTCTAATAAAATCTTGATGGAATGGAAACCTGAATGGAAATGCAAACAATCGTTGTAATATACTTTTCCTTCCTAAAGTGTATCCGACGCGAGAGTTAAAAGGTTATTTCCTTGGAGTATTTCGATTGGGAAAATTGAGTTTTCTTGTACGTCGTGGAGAAGGCTGTACGTCTTGGGACGTATTATATGTACGTTGAATAGCATAGTACAGTGCGTCGAATGAGAAATTTTATAGAAAATTTAATACGGGTTATTTCTCGGCAAAATAATTCTTAAACGTTCTCCGAGAAGCACTTAATGTACCAGAAAAATGTCGAGTTTAGATGCTTCGTAGTTTCTTCGAGAAAAAATCCCAAAGATGGCCAAGTTTCTCTTGAATAAGTAATTTATAGCTTTCGACGAGTAGTTTAACGAGTAGTTTCAAATAATCGGAATTTCCTGGCCGGTTATGAAAAATTATATTTTTTCTAGTAAATACCATATTACGCTAATATATTTTTCGCTAGCGGAATAAATGCTGAAGTAAGTCACTTTCGAAGTGCAGAACGAGACGCTTGATCTTGAGAGCTGACGTCATTTCTCGCCGCTATGTTAAGTGATTATTCCTAAACAAGCCAGAAATAAAGGGGTATGTACGGTTCACAGCTTATTGAACAATTCGGAACGGTTCGTGCATCGGCCGCCTGACGTAAGTGTATTTACATCGGCTTTTCGAAAGATACGACAGCATTTAAAAATACGCGATCGATCGCGGTTCGTGACCTTTCCCTAATATCTCATCCTTCGTTTGGTCGTTGTCAGCGCCAGGTATGGAAATACGGAACGACAAAAATGCACCAGAATCTTCGTCGAACGTTCCGCAAGGATTTTCACGTTGCGAAGAAAACACCGAAGAAAATCAATTTATCCTTCGCCTGCGAAGCTCCAAGATAAAATTCAAAATTCCCTTCTACGCGATATCGTGTTTGTGACGTGTAGTTGGATCAGAGCCTGCCACGCGTGTAACTCGACATTACGATCTAATCGTTTTCGTGTCCATTCCCATCGAACACAAAATACAACGATCCAAATTTAATTACCTCAAACACCGAGCAAAAGCAAAAGCGAGAGCCTCAGTCCGTTAAACCTCGAATGTTACAGAGACGGTCGAACTTGAGATCGAACGACTGCTTATGACGACCCAGTCGTAGCGAAGCACGAGTATACGAAATACAAGAAGCCCGTCTCACAGTCACAAATAACCGAATAATTATGGCAAAAATGAAGCCACCGATCGAAGCTCGGCAACTGCTGACCTTTCCACGAAGAATTGCATTAGGACGAAAAGTTGGGCAATGTTCTTCCTATTAATCGAAAGCACGCGATCGAAGAGGCGCAAGAGAGGAGGGCAACGAGTCGCTAAACAGGCGCCACGATCGTCCTTCGACTCTCCACGGCGAGAATGAACGGGTTCACGGTTCACCCCTTCTTTCTATGCCAGTTCGTGGTCACCACGTTCCCCTTTCTCCCTCCGTCTTCCTCGACCGGGGTATATTATGATCTTGTCCAGAGGCAGACGGCCTACAGACTCGACGATCGATAGAGCTTTCCCCGTTCCCGCCTCTCTTCTGGAGAACGTTCTCTTTCCCTTGTCCCGCGCCGCTTGCGCTTCTACCCCCACCACCGGCGCGTTCTCCCTCTACGCCAATCGGCCTGCGCCAGGCCAACGATGGCGCGTCACACGCAACGCGCTCGCAGTGGCGTCGACGCGCCATTTAAAATATTTGGTACGTGCGTCGACTTTAGTCGGTGAAACACGAAGAAGCAGGCGGCTGAAAAGTATCCAAACACTTGATACTTCTTTTCCGGGTATATTTCAATTACAAAGCACGATTTTCTTCCTCGTGATCATTACAGCTACGTATAATAGCATACCACAAGCCGGTTAAACGGATTGTCGAAAGTCAATACGAACCGCGCTATACGTGGTATATCTACGACGATAAAATCGGCGTTTGCAATTAACGAACCTTATTCGACCATTTTGTCGTTTGACGACCTCTTTATCTCCGCATCCTTTTTGCCTTTTTAAATATCATAATTTTTGTTTAAATATCATAATTCTCGTTTCCTGTGGCGATCCTTGACGTTTTCCTGCCCATTAATAATTTCGCGGCCTTCTAGGTATTACCAGGAAAGCGTTATAGAAAAATTGTTACGACGCTCGATAACGTTTGGCGGAAGATGGCTAGGCGATAGAGTACGGACCTGGTTCGTTATTTCGGACAGTATATTGGTCGAAAGCGTCGAAACAACGAAAGCGTGCAAACAACAATCGCATGGTAACCGAGAGGAAATCACACAGCGACGGAGTGGGTGGTGATCTTGTCTAGTTGTGATCTCGCTAGCCATCTTCTCGTATCGTCGGTGCCTCGTGAAAGTATTCAAAGGCTTACTGAAATACATTGCTTGATAGAGAGATTCCGCGTCTATAAATCGAAAGCAATTTTGGACACACGCCCACAAGTTCCCCACCCTGTACGAACTCGGTTCTGGAAGAGTATCTTCGACCAATGCAGACCTGTCCTCGCGAAATTATGGCCTAGGTCGGGGATGTCACAACCGCGCCACGCGTTTGCATTTCTCCGATTCGATGTCTTACCCTCGAACTCCTCTGTTTTTATCCTCTCCGGAGGAAAAATAAGGGACACACAGGGTGCAGTCAGTTTGTTTACCTGACAGTGGGCAGTTCCTTATCCTCGTGGAGATTTTAGCAAAAATTGGCCCGAATAACTTCCAAACTACGACTTTGGCGGAAAACTGGTACGCTGGAATTACGTGGTCGCTGTATGTATTATTTAAGCGTGAATTTGGTATTACGAGCAAAGTGTCTTCGAGGTCGGTTCTATCCCTTTTTTCTTTTTTTCTTTTTTTTTTTTTTCTTTAGAATTTGAATGCAAATGTAAGACAGAATTCAAACGATACTAGCATTTTATGGTTGCATCTACCAAAGAACAGGGCAAGTTTCCACCTTATTTATTAAATAAAGATTAAGAGGGTGGGAAAGATAAAAAGCTACGATACAATAGGAGAAATCGATCTTCCAACATCAGACGGCGTACACGAAGACAGAGAAAGTTTCTTTCTACGTCGCGCAACGAAAATAACCCTCCGTAATGCCACGTAATTTCCAACTTATATATCTACATACATACATAGATATACGTACACAGGTTTCCTGCGTTTCGTTTCATCCGCTTGGACATCACTGCTCCATTCTAGTTTATTAATAAACTATGTGTCGTACGCTATAGTATGGTCATGGTACACGCTACGTACGTACGGTACGCTGTAGCATAGTTATCGTAACAAAACCGTAAATCTTTCTTCTCTGCTATGAACCATACACTCTCGTTCGTCGCTTGTATACAAAAGTTTTCTGTCGCGAGTCGGTGTAACACAGATGTCATAACGAAGCGAATAAATTGTCGCTGAAAGTCGACAGCCAATTAAAATCAATCTGGCTTCTCCGAGAGGCTCGATTGACGAAACCAAGTGGCAAGGCACGGTGGCTGTGAAGAAAAATGCAGGTTTCTGTGGATTTGGTATAGCGATAGTTATCGACTGTGCGAGGCAAAGTCGGTCGAGCGTGGCGTCGCGACGCGTCCAGCAACGAAAGCGCGTCCGGGTTGGCGGCAGAAAGGGAAAGAGGAGCAGCGAGGGAAAAACGGGAAGGCTGGCGACACAGTGGCACCGGTGCAGCGGCCGAAATTTAGACCTGGCCCGCGGGGCGTCGCGACGCCTAGCGCGCGGCCAACTGCACTACCGTCAGCCGCGTTTATTGATCGACCCGATGCAACCAAGCTGGGCCACAGCTGGCCGGGCTTACCTCGTTCGTTCGTTCGTTCGTTCGTTGCAAGTTCGAACCGTCTCTATGCCGCGCTGCCGACATCCTCGTCTCTATATATCTACGCTCTGTTTACTCCCTGTCGGGAGACCCATTTTCGAACCACCCAGAGCCAATTATCGGGATCCACGATCGAAAACACGATCCTTCCCTGGACAAGGCTTTTTTCCTTTTTTTTCTTTTTTTTTTCTTTTTATAGATAAAAGAGCGGACAGGATTGACGCAGGCAAATCGTTGAATTTGTCGTGCTTCGATATTTGTGAATTTGCCACGAGGTTTGCGAATGTCGAATTAGAAAATTGTGAAATTTCAATTTAGGCAGACGTTGGAGGATCGTCAAAGTCGCCGAATTAGGAAAAACCGCCAACTGTTCTTCGATCGTCGTTTGCATGCCGCGAACAGGAAAACTGTTCGAGTCTGTTGGCTTTCGTTGAGAATGTTTCGCCAAGATCGATAAGCTGGAAATTTCGAGGCAACGTGTTTTCCTAGAATTACCGCAATTCAGAAGACGTTTTAGAAAATTGTGTCCAACGATAAATGCATCGTTCTCCGTAAATAAATAAAATCCGGGGGAAATGCCTGGGCAACATACCGGAATCCTATCAAAGAACGCGATCGTCCCCTGAAAACCGTGAATCAGAAGAAATCGCGACAGATGACACGGTTTTGCTCGTAGCGGTAATAATGGCACGTGTTCGTTC
Source organism: Bombus superbus (assembly GCA_014737385.1). NCBI lineage: Eukaryota > Metazoa > Arthropoda > Insecta > Hymenoptera > Apidae > Bombus > Bombus superbus. The sequence goes on along the minus strand of JACXIK010000016.1, from coordinate 5,278,815 downwards.
GGGGTATGCGACTGTTGCAAAATAGAGAAAACGTTTCAATGGAGGAGTCTTCCAGTAGTATAGCACGCTAGTGTCTGACTATACGGCCGTTACTACTGTAGAGCAGAGAGTCTATTGTGAAGTAGAAAATAATCGACAATAGCGGACAAGCTGAGCGAACAGACTCGGCGGTGTCTGACTCGCATAGGCTGCTTCTACTTTACAATTCCTACGCACTACGCGGCCTTTATATTACGCTCCATAACTAGCGTTTTTTTCGTCGTAGGAAGAATAAAAACGACGAGCTTAAAGAGAAATTTTAACGAAGATTGAAACATTATAAAATTTTAATCGAAACATCTGCATGATTTCATAAGTTATTCGTATTTGTTTGAGCGATTGTTTAATCCGAATATTTCCTGGAAATTGTTCGTAACTGCGAACATTTTTTTTACTCTAAACATCTTCCGAGAAGCTTTCCAGTTGCAAGTATTCCCTTGCCAGCATTTCCCGAGAATTTCCCTAAATATTTTCTCATCGCGAACACCTTCTCAGAAGCCTCTTTACCGTTCCGAATATTTTCCCAATGTTTTCCTCGAACTTTTCCAATTCTCGATATCTTCCTCCCCTAAATGCTTGCCGACAATTTTCCTAAATATTTTCTTATCCCGATTAATTTTTCCACGAATCTTCCAATTTTTCATCACCTTCCGACGATTTTCCTCCGTAGTCGCTCGCTCCGTAAGAATTTTCCCAAGGATTTTCTTCCAACCAAGTTCCCACAGACGTCTCTTCGATCGTTCGTCCGCTCTCCACATCCATGAATAATAATTTATACGCTAAACATCGAATACTCCAAAATACCTCGCACCGCGAACACGCTCGTTACGAAAATTAAATAAACGGATAAACGAAAGTTGGAAAAGGCAGAATCGCAACGACTCGGTTGGTTAATAGCAGTCGAGGAAATCGAATATTCGGATGGATTTTGGAGCGGCGCGCGGTCTATCTAAATATACAGACGTGTACCTTGCAGGCACGTCGACAGTCGTACGTATTGATTTAGACCGATCTGTATGCGTACGAGGAGAGCTTTGTGAGGAGACACCGCTCAATAACCACCCCTTTACACTGGCTTTGGCCTTTGCCAGTCGACTTACATTTCCCTCGTCGTTGTCGGTATCGTTAAAGGATCGTCCCCATAAAATCTGCCCATTGCCACGCCTCGTTGCCAATTACGAATTCCATTCTTCTCGTAAATCTTAACCATTAAACTGACTTTTAGTATTTCAAAAAACCATCGCTTATTTTACTTCCAATTCATATTTTTTTATAGGCAACATTTTTTTCTCTTTTTTACGAGGTGAATTTTATATTCCGTGTTTAACGCTTTTACCGCCGGCGAAATTTCGTTCTACCTAACCGGAAATTTATACAGGTGATATTTTCGCCAGACATATTTTCCCGTTTGACTTTGTGATAGATTATTATTAGCTTTCGTCGAGCACGGTTACGAGTTATCGTCCATCGCCATTGTTAACTACTGTTCGCTGTTATCAATTATTTCAGTCGATTATCGCGAAACATCATCGTGTACTAGGAATATTTTTCTCTAACTGCACCACAGATTATTAAACTATTGCTATCAATTATCAATAATTACCAACTTTTACCAATCGTCATTGGCAACTACTGGCAATTATTCCCAGCTACTATCGATCGTTATCAAAAATTGTCAATTATTGTCGCGAAGCATTTTAATTATTCGGACTAATTTATCAAAGAACGACAAGTGCGACAGCTCTTTTCGGACGCAATTTTCGGCGCGAAAATTTGAATATTCAGATCAATCCGTCTAAAATCCACGATTCTATTCTCGAGACGAATAATCTAGGAAGACAGAGAATACTATACGAAATTTTGTTTGGTCGATTTGAATTGGTTGGTTGAATTGATCGGTTCCGAGGAACACGGGAAAACGTGACAAGCAGGGAGATAGAAACAAGCAGAAAGAGAGTGAAAAATTCCATTGGCCGTACGCGTCCGGTTTAATCACCTGAACCAACAGTGTTTCGCACTCTGTGACTCGCGTTTCGGCATCATCGAATACGTAATCTGTTGCGTCGAACCTCTTCCTAACCTCTTCGCGCGGAACCTAACCTTGTCGCTTCTTCCTTTAAATCGATTCGACGTCGAAAATTCGAAACCAAGTACTTGGACGCGTTTACAGAACGCTCGAAGGATGGAAAAACGCAGGCGATCAGTACGATTGGCGAATAACCTCAAATATACTCAAAGTACAGTATTTATTACGATATTTCACGGACGAAGCAACTTTCGATTTTCGTTGCGTTTTATTTACGCGTATAAGCATATAAAATATGTAACAAATACATATGGTAGTACGTAACGGATATACAATAAATATAAACATACAAAAGTGCATGAAAATATGCGGACTCTTACCTGTCGGATTATTACGATACTTTCGGTTCGCCGACGTCTACACCGTTGCGCGTCACGATTATCGATCGACGAACAATTCGAAATCTAACGGTTTCGCGCCTGATCGGTCGATCGTCGACGAGCGATCGGCAGACTTCTTCGGTTTTTCCGTTTATTTCGGTCCCTTGACCTCTTTCCTCTTCGAAGCAGCCATCGAGACCGACTTTTCTTTCTCTCTCCTGATAACCTGACGATGGACGTGAACCTAACCCGGACCGGTGTATTCTCTGTATATACGCGCAAGGCATTAGCGTCATCGTACGAAATGTCAGGGTTGAATCGCTGGTAATAACCTGGTTCTTTAACCGCGCTACTATGCAGATTCACGAGCACGTATACGCGAGCAGGCGACCCTGTTATCGGCCTCGTTAACTATCACGTATACATCGCTGAGCCACGATCTGACGCATCACGTGACTCTGGATCGCCAACCGATCGGTCTTCGAGATACACGTTTACGACGGCGCAGCTCCGTTCGTGCGGCAGTTGTTTGTCGCTTATGGAAAAAGAAAGACAGCGTAACAAGTGCCGATGGTTTGGCGAATCGATCGATGTTCACTTCGCCTGAGAAAAAGGGAAATTTGTGCGCTTTGCGTTGCATTTCCCCGTGCACGCTATATCGTTCGCGATGGTCTTCAGCGTTGTTCAAATAAAAAAAAGTAGCTCTAGCTATAAAACGCGTGTTGATGGAAAGGAAGGAATTCCGCGCTGCTTTGAGAGTCCTCAATTTGACAAAATTAACGTTCGACCCCGTGTAAACGTCAACGTATAGCTTCGCAATCGATAAACAAGGAAACTGTAGGAAATAAATTTGTTATCCTTCCTCTCGTCCCGTTTCAAATTCCTCTCGGTGACAATGAACGTTTCGGCAGGCCTTTCCGCGTATCCGTATTTTTTGACGAGATATCGCCTTCTATAAAAAGATCGTTTATACGTAACCATCGACAGAATCGTCTCTTCGTGGAACTATAAAAAGGTCTCGGCTAACTCGGCCGTTACGATGCAATTTACGTCAACATAGACGTGATATTCAATGATTCGATCTATCGTAGATCACGTTTGACGCAGACGTCGCCCTTTATAAATAAGGGAAATTCTAATTGTTCGAGTAGATACTGTGCCTCCCATCTTCGCGTCCTATCAACTTGCGTAGTTATATTCTCACCCGAACCAGCGTGAAAATAAACCGAATTACCCAAATAAAACAGTTCCAAGTAAAGATACTGTAAAAGCTGCTGTCACGATTAAGATATTATAAAACGGGACTATTTTTGCTGATAAGAAGTTCATCGACCAACGAGTAAATAAATTGAAAGTAAACTCGAGGAATTCGATTTAATACGACGTTATACAGATTGAAATTAGACTTTTCTACAGAGATTCGTATCTTAGGTTAGGTAGGATAAACTTAACCAAAATGGCTTCCTCGTTTAATTGTCGTTGTTGTATAATTAAAAAAAGGAAAAACTATGACAAATATTACGAAACGCGAACGTTTGCGCCTAATCTTTGCCGAAATAAATAAATAATGTTTCTCGTAACGTTTGAAGAAACGTAACCTATATGCCAGTACGTAAATTCGTTCCAAGACCAATGACCTTGATAAGTTAGCTCATTTTTGAGGTTAGATGTCCTAATTTCAACTTGAACTTGTAACACTCCGGCGTAGACAGAGACTATCTGACTCATTTCGATTACTCCTATCGAGAGATAGCTCCGACGGAGATATTACAGGCTGGTGTTTGGCAAAACTTCCTGATAACGAGCCAACAATAGGAAGGATCGCAATAATCCACCGGACGCGAAATCGTGCCGCGATCGCGGCCACAACAAACTCCAAGAAACTTCATACGAACGTTTATCGTTTGAGTCACTCGACATTCTTTGTTCAGCTTGGGCTAATGAATCTCCTGGCTGTTGTTTCAGGCACCACTGTTCGCTGAACTCGCCGCCAAAAACGCCCTTTTCCTCTTTGTTGCTAATGGAAAAGAGTTTCTCGTACCTTTCTCGGTCCGTTTCGAACTTTGTTACGCCTTCGTCGATTCGCAAAGCAATTGCTTCGACGTTTATGGAAATATTATTTGGCTTTTGATCTCGTCTATCAAACGAGGATATTTGCAAACCATTCTCTAAAATTTACTTGCTTTCGCGGAGTACGAGAACGATTTCGTAATAACTCGGTCGTAATTTCATATAATTTCCTGGATCATCATTGCGTAATTCCAATTGCAGCCTAACCTAAAGGTCGACTAGCTAAGCAATCCCGAAGTCATTTAGCTCCATCTACAAATGCCAATCTTTAGACAATTCCCCAAGTCGTAATGTCCCTAGAATATTAATAGAGCTTAGTGTCCTCGACATTTCGCGTTCCAAATCAGTTCTACCAATTATTCCATCGATTTTGCAAACAATCGAAATCAGTTCGCGCTTCTTTAAAAATCTCGTAATTTCGTCCAGACTATCCCGAACGAAATCATCTAAAATCGATCTGTACGCGTTATTTTTCGCTGTCCAAAGCAAAAGAAAAGAGAAAAGGAAAAAATTAAGAGAAAGCTCGGATGTCGAAAACATTCCAGAGTTTCACGAGAAACCGTTTTGCCGCGGCGAACGGCGAACTTAACAAAAATGTATCCGGTGTCGGCCGGATTATTTCTGTCCGAGTAGCCGGACGGATCTTCGAGGGCGTAAAATCGAGTGCAAGAAACCCGAGGTCCCGATCGTTGACTCAGAAACACGATTTTCGCACGCGAAGCATTGTTTCCTGGTATTCGATTACGCGTTCGCTTATGCAAACAACAATCCCGCCTCTTATTATCGCGTCTCTGTTCGCGCACGTGATAAAAGTTCAAGGTGCCGGATCTCTGATGCATAACGCACGCTCACGTTCCTCCATGCTCGTTTTATTTCTGCTTTTTTACGAATTTTTTATCCCTATTTATATACGCGAAGTTTTTTCTTCTCGCATTTGTTTATATAATATCTTTTTTTTATAAGATTTCTTAGAAATATGTATACCGTTCTTCTATAAACATTGTTCTATTTCTTACAAAGAACCTCTGTTTTTCAATTTACCGTCTTCTTGCCTAATTATAAATTAGACGAAAGATTTTACGAAAGATTTTACGAATTTCTTCTAAAATTTCTTATATTAAACTCTCCATCGAAACTAACCTCGTCCGTATACATAGCAAGACTGAAAATTCGTACCTACAACGTTTACGCGTCGAATTAAGTGGAAATGTTGGAAACTGTGCGAGAATGCAAAGAAATTTCATTGCCCCGACTTGCTGCACTTTCCCCTAACTGTCCATTATCTAACCAGCGTCTAAAAATATTTCCCACCGCTTGTGCCAACCTTGAAAAATTAAGAAAAAATTCCCCCAACATAGTTCTACGTTGGAATTCCCTAAATTTCCTCGATCAAACTACGCTTAACCTATACCCCGATTGAAATTTCCTAAACGAGGAAACCTTCTTTCGCGTCGGTCGACGCATCAAAACTGCGAGTCCAACCAAAGCGAAGTTTCATCGAGCGCCAAAACGCGAATCGATAAGACTTCCGGCCTCTGTGGAGCGAGTGCACGCAGCGAGCGAAAGAAACATATAATTATTATCATCGAGCCACGGGGGACTTTCAGGGGAACGATGTAAATAGAGGCAGAGAACGTGAACGAAGACAGGGAATCGTCGATCGAAGAAAGATGGCTCGCGCTCCAGCAACGTGTTCGAGGAGAGGGAAATGGTCTGAAGAGAGAGACTCGAGAGCAACAGAGAGATGTATAGAGCGGAAAGTTGCAATGCCGACCGCCGCAGCAGTTCAAGGCCTCCGGTTTCTCTCCGTCTCCACTCTTCTAGCTCGCTCTTCCTCGCTCCTTCGCTCCTTCGCTTACCCGTCCCTGTTTATTTCCTATATTCATTCTATTTTCTGCTCTCCCTTCTAAACCCTCCTACTCCCCATCCCTCATTTGATCCAGCGAATTTCGCATTTGCATCTCCTGCTCCTCCCTGATCGTCGTCATCCTCCTTCTCCCACTCGAAACCGATATTATACGAATATCTCTCGGAAGCCAGCAGCATTCTGTTTTAATTTCTTCGTTTAATTACGTGCAGCGGCTGGCGAAAATCCCCCGACGCTCTTGCAAATCTCATTAGCAGCGAACAGACCATCGTGATTAGACAAAGTTACCAATGGGTTTAAGATATATTTTCGCGGCGTAGGCTTTGCGAACATCGGCAAAATATTTGAACAAAATCGATTGTTCCCTGTGTATAATAAGCCACGATATGCAGCCAGACCGACTCCAGCGCCAATTGTACGTTTGACACTACTGTTCATGCGCTATACTAATTTCTCGCTGAGTATACGCATGCAGCAAATATCTCGTAATTCCTATATACACTTTCGTGCGAACAAATTTGACAAAATCTCGCCAAAAGATTCCGCGATAAGCGTTGCAATACTTTCCCGTATACCTTAAACGTTTCGGTACTTGAATTGCAACGGCACTTATCAACGATTCCTATAACACGTATTAAATTATTTCTAATTTAACAGCGCTTGTTCCTTCGGGCCTTCCCCCGATCCCACGGATTCCACATCGTCCGCCATCCTTCTCTATCTCCCACTCTCTCCCTTTCTAACCTTTCTACTAGTCTCTCTCGGTCTGCTGGCCTCTTTGTCGTTGCATTCGTTCCTCTATCCTCTCTCTTGCTCCACTATACCGTTGTCCCTCGCCTTTATTTCCTACTCGGCTCCGTCCTGCTTCTACTACGCTACTCTCTCTCTTCTATCGATCCCCCTCCACCGCCCCTTCGCCCTTCCGTAGCTAACGCCGAGTTAAATTGTGCTGATTGATACATTCTCATCGCGAACAACGTTTCCTCCTTCCTCGCTGTTCGCTACGTTTGTGCAGCGCTGCTCACAGATCGCAGCTTACTGGCTCTTTAATCGTTTTCAGCGAAATGTTTCCTGGTAGACGACGGTGTGCCACGATCAGTCGGAATTTTTCTTAATTATCGTCTTTCTCCTTCCTTAAAAAAATTTTGTTGCGCCAGCGATCCTTTGCGAGAAATTACGGGGTCGAACTTTGGAGGAAGGTTTCGTCCCTTAACCTGGAATTACCGAGTAGCTAAAAGCAAACACGTGCCATCTTTGGCCGTTCTTCGAGGCTGCAGACTTTCGTCCAAATTGGATGTTCGCGACTCTGTCTCTGTCTAAAGGTAATCGCTGATCGTCGGTAATCCGTATTCGCGCTTTTGTCGGATCGCGGCGAAAATTTTCATTTGCAAACGAAGGAATTTCGAAGGAATTTCGAAGGAATTTCATGGTTTTAAAATTAGTAGGCTGGGATTGGGATATGCGCGTAGCTGGCTACACACGATTCGATCCAATCGATTCTTCCTGCTTGCCTCGTTAAATCTGCCGGCTCATCTCCCTCGTACAGGATAAAGAAACTTGGGATACTTTAGAGGTTGTTTCTCGAGGACTTGGAATAACCTCTAATGCCAAGAAAGAAGGGAAGTGACCATACCAGTCGGTGGATATAAATAGCCGAACCAGCCCTAGACTCACCCCATAAAGGAGTTCTACGAAAGTACCACGATACTATATTAATTGGCAGACGAATCTGAAAACGTCTCGATACGCAAAGAGAAACGACAGGGTTACCAATCGAATATCGAAATGAAATTTCTATGAGGTGAAATTTCACTCGTCACAGTCTTTAACAGGTTGACTGCCAACATCGGTGACCCATCTTACCTTTCCGTGAACTCTTTAAAATATCATTATTATCAAATTATCGATTTAAAGAGTCGTTAAAATAAGCTAAGCTTCACGAACAAAATTTCGACAACGTGAATGGCAATGCGCTGTGAGAGAGAAGGCGCGAAAATACGAAATGACGTTTTACGAAAATTAAATGTTTCTTTATTATTATCATTTCTTATTACTTAGTTAACCGTGTATAAAGTTTGCGTAACAGCGAACGTGTTAAGGACTAAAACAACGAATTTGCTGTTCTCGCGAACTGGGCTGAGAATACAGAAACAAATGCCAAAGACACTTTCGAAGTGCATAGACGCGTCCTCGAAGAGCGAAGAGGATATTGTAGGCGGAGGTGGAACGAGACAGGCACGCAGCAAATGTGAGAGAAGAGAGAGGGAGAGAAAGATACACAGAACGCACGCAATGGGGGTTTATGTAACTCGGGCATTAGTGACTGTGACGTCACGACACCGCGACGCGATGCAACGGTCGCGCACGGTCGATAGTGCAGTCAACTACTGCATTATACGCAGTCGATCATAGAGATCCATGAATTTCGTATCCGATTCTCTGTATCGATTAGTCCATCGCAATTTTACAATTTTTAACCTATCTTCGTTAACTTTCAACTCCGTGACTATGGAAGCTTTAAAATATCTCAGCGCTTGGAAATTATTCGCACGTTTCAATTTCGCTGTAACGCATAGCATAGTTGGTCGATACAACGCAAACACGGATTAAATAGAACTATAATCTTAGGACTATGCGACATTCTCGTTCGTTAAAACGAAACCGTGTTGAGCAGGGGCTGAAAATCCTTCAACGCCACCTACCAAACCAGAGGACTCTTTTACGACCTATAGACAAGGAGTCTCTCTTTCTCTGTCTTTAATTAGCTATATACGGATGTATATACGCCGGTTTTAATAAGTTCGCAGTCACGAGCGACAATGCCCAACCACGTCCAAGTTTTCGCGTTAAAAATCGTCCTTGCAATTAGTCAACCTAGCGATAACAATCGTTATGTTTCGTATAACGCGCTCTTCAACCGTGATACACGTGGGATATAGTCCTGGGAAATATAGAGTTCAGCACTTTGTGCTGATTTTTATGAAGCATTGTTCGATACTTTCGTGATTGTCCGTAAGAATGGGTCCAAGTGAGACTCGTTTTTTTTCTTTTTTTTCTTTATGCTTTCTACTCGCTCTATTGTCGAAATAATTGAACGAACTTGTTCTCGAGAGCATGGCTTAATGAAGGAGAGAGATTGCATCCTATTTGCGAAAACTTCCAAATAATGGAATTCTATGACTTTCGTAACGACGGAAATTGAAACGTTGCAAGAATATTTTTCAGAAAATTGGATTTCTCGAAGGAATCGTTTCAAGTTACAATTATCATGGAGAAATTTTTTTCGAAACATCATCCGATCATTTCGATTAACTCGGTATAGAATCGTGGTGTTAAAAAGTAATGAAAGTACGAATGACTCACCGGAAGACGATGAGGCAGCAGTGATTTTGTCTCCTCCTCCTAAATCGCTGACTGTGTCGAGAAACAGGATACTGTAACACAAAAATTATAAGTGATTTATCGTATACCCAATTCTTAAGTACAACTTTAATGGGCTATAAAGTAGCCAAGGCAATAAAAGTAAAAATAGACACACTGTATTTGAAAAATCGAATATATAGAATGCGGAAAAACAGTTTTGAATAGGGAAGGTTAAATGTTACGGCCTCATCGAACTTGGTTATTTCGCGGTGTAATTCGAGTTTCGATTTAAGACTAGCTCACACCAGGCCTCATAAACCTCTACCGTAATTACGCAGTCGGACGATAAAATGAGACATGAAATATACGATGGATCGTGACAAACAGTTGCAGAGCATGAAATAGAAGTGACCGATAGAAATCGTGGTAACATTTCGTTCGAAAAGCTTAATACCAAATTCTAAGAAATTCTACAAATAATTTTATATTACGAACGAAAGAATAAAAATAGAATACATCTGTGTGTGTGAAGTTTGAAATTACTATTAGAAATATTGTATTAAAAAAAAAGTATTTTTCTATGTGATAATAGATTATAAATTAATCTATACATTTCGGTGTGACTTTACATGTACGTATTTATGGGAAATAATATTTGAATGCATGAAATTCAAAAGGTGGATGTAAATGAACGCAATTATATACCATCGGTAGAGAAACGATTCAAGCACTGTGACATTTATCTACAGATACACATACGTTTACCGACAGATGCTGCTTATCTACAGCATACATTAAATTTTATCATTGTTTCCTCGAAGAGTTTGAAATAAATGAAATCTAGAATATACAAATGAAAATTATATTACAGACTTATCGCGAAAAATAAAATAAAAGTAAAATATTAATGAATCATTATAAGAAATTTATTATAAACATTTACTTCTACAAAAAATGAAACATACTTTCATTATAAAAAGAATGTAAAAATGAATAGTAAAGTTAATAAAATCAATCGAATCAATAAAAATAATCGAATCAAGCTAATGAAGTAAGTAAATCATGTAATGATCGATTAACTGAAAAACATTTAAATTGATCCATTGAAAAGATCTTCCATAAATTTGATAAATCGAGCAATCTATAAAATGAATTAATATTTTATGCAGTTATTGTATAAAATAGGACTAATTAATTAAAGCATTTAAAACTTAGAGTGCATTGATGATTCAAAATATACAAACTAGATCTGATCCTGATATAAATTGGCAATTACAGTGGAGGGTAATGTAGGATACTATCCTCTGTCGGTAAAGCGATTTTCTAGAAGAATGGCTACCATAATTCTAACTATTAGATAACATTTAATTAAAATAAAATATCAAAGATATTTCATTTAACATAAAATATCTATGAAAATATCTTTTTCTACCTTGATCTAATCATGGAAATAAAAATGACACTAGTATTTATAAAATATTAGAGTAGAATAAAAATAAATAGCAAAAAAGTATGTAAAAAATGAGGAACAACTACTGTTTCCGCCCGGGATCGAACCGGGGACCTTGTGCGTGTGAAGCACACGTGATAACCACTACACTACGGAAACGCTGTTGTCAAACACCTTCTCAAAGTTAAAAATATACTACATTTTAGTTCCTATTTCTTTGTTCATAAAATATATAAAATTATTTATCATTACAATTTACTATAAATAGAAGATATGATATAACACATAATACTATATTCAAAATTTTATATTTTTATATTATATGTAAAATATATACGTCTATGTCTATGTTTTATATGTCTATATGACATATAAAAATGTCACAATATTTCTGATACTCATTACTGTAGTAAATATCTATATATCTATTCTAATATAGTATATTTTTATTATATTACGAATATTACGTAATGTAGAGTAATGAAAAAAGGTATAATTCTACGCCACTATAATATCAGAGGTATATAACATGTTCCAAATAGGAATACACTCACCCTTCAACTTTCCGATGCTCGAAAATGCTGCAGTAATCTGTCAACACGTCTGATTATTATCATCACTAACTCAAAGCACATAAATACTCGTACCACAATGACCATTAATATTATTAACACTCATAAAACCACTAATTGAACCAAAAATATCACAAGATTCCACGACGTGTGCATTTCCGAATCAAACTCAAACGGAACTAACATGGAGTCGACACAAATGGTCAATTGAGTGTTTTAATACAGATAGAAATAATTCTTTCTAAGATATTTCACCTCCAAAAAAAATCCACTTCTATCTATTTATTAATATTTACGTTAAAATAACTTTTTAATATAATAATGAAAATTTGTAATTTCGAAACAAATTTATCTATGTACTGACATTTGACTTCATCAGTATTTGAATTTATCGTGTGAAGAATAAGGAAAAAGAACGAGAAATTTCTATCCTTTGTGATTTCTCATTTTATAACCCGATTTGTTTATGAAAACTACGGTTGCAAAACTATCAAATGACAACAATTATAACGTTCAAAATGTCCCTATAAGATATGTAGCAATAAAGATTTGAAGTATTGGTTTAAAATAGGGAATGTCTACTTTGTACTGGAACAAAGCACTGATAAAAATTATGAATATTTTATTAATCGTTCTTTTTTATGATGACTAAGGTATAAACTTCATTTTATGAACAACGCAATTGGATTCATTGAATGCTGTTCCTTTCCTAGTAGTCTAAAATATTGAAACTTAATTATTTTCGCAATAAGACTTTTTAATTCTAATTTTGTGACATAATGGTATTCCTGCTTTTCCCCTTACCCTTCACATTAAGAAGAACATGCTTACTTGCCTGTACTTATGTATGTATGACACTTAAAATATTGAAAGATATTCCCAGTGATTTAAAAACAAGTGATAAAATATTCTTTTACACAATAATCATTGAAAGTAATATTATAAAACAACTATCCACTGATAATAGTGAATATTACAAGGTAATCAACACCTCGCGATACGCGTGTCAACAAAAGACTAAATGTCCTATCAACATTTTCTTTAGACCTTTTGCGTCATGTTACTGTTCATTTGTTTATAAGACACTTTTTATTAAACCTATCTTTATTCGAACCAAAACTAATCTGACTCATACATTACATTTCATTTCTCTGAAATTTGAAAACTGTTACATTATATTACACATTCGCTAAATTTTGAAAACTGTTATTAAATTCTATTTTCAGCAGTAATGAATGTGTGAATAAAAATTCACAGTATCTGCCATCTCTTTTTTTTTTGGAAAAAGAATTTGTACCTTTCAATACTTTTACCATAAAAATATCACGAAGTTAAGTCAGATGCAAATTTACGTAAGTTAAACGATTTCCTATTTTTATCAAATCTAAATTTATTTCGATATACATTTTAAGCTTATTTCCGATTACAGAATACGATTAACGTAGCGCGAAAGGAAATTATTTAAAGATGATGATAATTTCTGAGTCGATAATGTTACGCATCGCTCGGTTAATCGCAGAATAGTGTTATCGTCTGAGAACAAGACAAAGTATGTCGATATTATCATTACACGTGATAATTGGACCATCATAAAAGGCGAGGTAACGAAATGTAAACAAACATTGAAACGCTCGTCAATCTGATTCGAAAGGCGCAATTCGTCTTGTCTCCTATCATAAAATGGGAAAAGCAAGGCATGACATCGCGGCCAGTGATATATCTGTCGATGGACGAAGAAAAAGTGTTCGAGAAGAACAGAAAATCCGTAAGAAGAAGAAGAGACGTAAAAGGGACTTGACAGATTTGCATCAGAGAGTATTCAAATCGAAAAAGGTATCAATACACGCATCCGTGCTCGTTATTATCACATTTTAATAGTAGAAATTGTATGTTTCTTCTTAAATATTTTATATATTTCCATCTACAAATCAAATATAGAGATATATGTAATATTATATCCGATAAAAGTATATTTCTAGTTCTACGACAATTTTGGTTATGTCAGGTGATTGACATGTGTCATTGAAGATTTTATGAGTTATTTCAATATTTCCCCCCTTATTTTATTAACAGATATTGAATAATAGTTGGATATTTGAGAAGAATGTTCCCTAGACTACTTTATATACATACATATATAAAAATAAATATATACATTAATACTTTGTTATAGAATCGAATAAAGAATAAATTTTAAGTTAAGGCTATGCATCTCGTGAGATATAAAATAAGAAATGACGCCATTCTTTCTATTTTTCATCTTCATTATGCATATCACGAAAAAATATGAATATATAAATCTTGTATAATTTAACATGGTTATTCATCTTGCTACGATATAAATTTTAATAACTATTAATTTTTTAATGCTTGAAGCTTGTCAAAACTATTATATAAATTACTTAATAAATAAATTATTCTATATTTAGTTTAAATAACAAACTTTGTTATCATTGATGTTTGGAAATAATTTCTGAAATCGTAATAATATACGCGCAATTTTTCAGCAGAACCGGATGATATTCAAATTTTGGCCGAATAATTTCGCTAAACTTTTGCAGCGTTTCGCGGACATACGAGAAGAATATGTATAATTGAAAACTTAATTTACCTTCATTCCTCCACTTTTATATTTATTATTTGTGGAAAATCTCTTTCAGAATAAAGAAACGAATATCGATGGAAAATTGAACAAGGCGCCAAATTTAAGAAGGGTGTCCAACAGAATTCTTCCGAGACCTGTAAATGTCATAAATAACACACTATTTAGAAAAAAATTAACGCTATTACTTTACATCAATAATAAAAATTATAATTTTTTTATTCCAGTTGGCTGGAATATACAGAAATGGTGCTGCAGGAAAAGAAATAAGAAGATGTACGTCTCATAATTTATAAATATATACGTTTTATCAAAAAAAAAAAAATTGATTAAATATTATAATTATTTATAGGTCAAACGAAAGCAACTTTGAACGATCTAGACAACGCGCGTCTACAAGGAAACGTGCTTAAACTAATGGATGGTTATGACTCGAAATCAGAGTAAGTAAAAACGCTATAAAAAGTTATTCTCGCTCTAAAGAATGTATTTTTTAATTCACAGAGACGTTGTAGTCGAAAATGGCAACATAGAGGTTCAGAAAGAATTGCTACTCGATTCTAATGTCAAAAATATTCTCCAACCAACTCCTCCTGGTGTCCAAAGCAGTCCTGTTTTGGGTAAAGTGGATGGGTAAGTCTCAGGTAATTTTCATTGAATCTTTTCACACAAGATACGTACAACAACAAAAGATGTAAGTCTATCGAGAAATTGGGAATCAGATCTTTTAATTTTTTTCCTTTTTGTAAAATAAAGATGA
The DNA here is from genome assembly GCA_014737385.1 of Bombus superbus. Classification (NCBI taxonomy): domain Eukaryota; kingdom Metazoa; phylum Arthropoda; class Insecta; order Hymenoptera; family Apidae; genus Bombus; species Bombus superbus. Next base: position 5,263,686 of record JACXIK010000016.1, on the reverse strand, counting down.
ATTAAATTATTATTATTATTATAATTACATACTTTTTATAGAAGAAGAAGAGTTGAAAATGAAGGACACACGGAGTTCCCTAAAAAACCAGCAGAAAAAAAGAAAACGATTGATTCTGAAAATTTACGAAACTTCGCATTAAGCAAATACGAAGAATTATGCAGGGTTGTTTGTTCAGAAAATTTCGAGGCACCAAATTTTCCAGACTGTTTTGCACCAGGTATCTTATTTTACCATTTTTTAGTTATTACAATATTCTCTTTTTCATATTTTTTCTTCGACAGATCCGCTAACGAAGGTGAAACAAAAATTAAGAAATATTTACGCAAAATCATTTCAAAATCAATTTTTACGAAACATGATTAAACGTGGTAATATTTTGAACGAATGCGGTACACCAAGTACTTCGATGGATGATTCTTTTCCTCCAGACACTGCATATTGTTCTTCTGGGTATCCTCAAGAGGCGAACTTAGCATCTGTAACTATTGATAATCCAGACCGGCATATCGATCTTAAAAGTAACAAGGATAACGACAGTTTACAAGAAAGGCAAAACCTATTTTTAATACCAGAAACAAAATTCAAAAGAAACGAAATTAACATGTCCAATTTATTATTTAATTCGTCTTCATTAAACACTCTTGATGCGGGAATGAAGAACAGTCCTGAAGCGGAAATATCACACGAAATGAGTAACATATCTAACGAGGATGAATCGACAGATGTAAGCAATCATACTTCTCTAGAAATAAATCATTCTGCAACTTCTACACGCAAGAACAGTATTATGAAATATTTTGAAATAAATAAATTTGATTGTGAGAGGACAAAGGACAAGAATAAACCTCTCTTATTTGCACAAACAGAAGCAGGATCTCAGAATAGTTTTATTGATAAGAAACGTTTAATAAAACACAAAACTCAACGTAGACAGACAGTGCGTCTTTCAAACAATGGATTAAAAAGACACGCGGGGAGACAAAATTTTAAAATGATGCAGCAAGTTAAAATGAAGAATTTGAAACATATTCCTGCTATATTACGAAGGTGTAACAATGTTATGGCGAGTAATAACAATCGGCTAAATTTATTCCAAGAACCGATGCATATTAATAAAGAGTCTCGGAAAATGTTGTTCGACGTTGCACCGAAGCAGAACGTTCTTTTCACTTCGCAATCCGTGATAACGGAATCGAATGAAGATTCAAAGAGATTGGAAAAGTCGAAGACTGTAAACACCTTATTCGATAATAGAAAAATGAAAGATCTGAACGTTCAAACTTGCGTAATAGATTCACCAAGTGTTTGCAACGATGATGTATATTTCACGAAAAATTCTTACTCGAAGCCAATGGAGTCCAAACACAACCAAATTCAGCAGAATCTCCATGTGAATGACGTTTTACTGAACAAAACAAATCCGCCAATACAAAAAACAGTAATGTTCACGAAGAAAGACTCGCGGAATATAGGGCACTGTTTATATATAAACAATTTAATTGCAGATGGAAAGACCGATAAGTCGAACGTCTGTATCATACGGAAGAATGTTCCTTTGCAGCATGAAATATCGAAAAATAATTGTACTGTATATAAAAATTACCAAGAAGTGCCAGGAAATTGTTATAAAGCGTATCAATGCTCGCAAAATTCTGATAATTCCAATTATAATAGCCAAGAATTTAAAGAAACAAACGCACCAGAAGTGCAGCACGTACAGATACATCAAAAACCACCAATGGTTTGTGAAAAGATATTAGTAAGAAAGGTCAAGCAACCTTCTAAATGTGGAAACAGTAAGAAATACCATAACGATCAACACGTTTGCTATGTGGTGGTAGATCAATGCGATGACGCGAACGACATGCAAGAGTATTCTTATGATAATGTGCCTGAAACTGAGAAATCTAGAACGGTGCAGAATGGACGATTCTGCCAAGAAGATATAGCTGATGTTGGTATCCTCAAAGGCGTGCAGAATTTAAAGATCTTGCCCATGGAGGAACAAGAGTCTCAGATAGAAGTCGCTAACAATCAGTATATCGAGAACGCAGTGATACTGGAGAAACAGCCGATTAAGTATTTGGCATTTGAAAACGATTCTAAAACTCAAAAAATTCCTATATATATGCAAAGGAATAAGCACGTTGCTTCCGTCGATAATATAGAACTAATTAACGCAGGCGTTAATTATCGCGTGGTATCGTATCCGCAAGAATCAACGCAGAAAATTATTTTCGTGCCAACATGCGAGCAGAACAAAGTCGTATATGTGAAACAGCAAAATTTGCCACATTCGAATGTTATTTTTGAAGAATGCTCGCATCCCAGAAAGATAGTTGCGTGTCGACCAGAAGTACAATGCATCAAAGAATCTTCAAACGTATGTGAAGTTCACCTTCCGAAACAGAATATGGTAGAAATAGGAAAACCAGATTGTGACACGATTGTTACTAATTTGCAAAAGGCGAAAAATATGAAGAGTTCGAGGCGGGGTGGAGTGAATTGGGAGGGACTTCATTATCGACCGAATCATGGTAATTGAAATTAATTTTTTAGTAAGAAATTCCTAGTTTGTAACAGCACTTTATTTTAATTTTAATTAATTTTGTTCATTCTTTTATTTCAGAATATGATGCTTGTGCGAGGAATCAGAAAATATTCTACCAAAAATAAGAATGCTGTATTAATTGAAATGTATGTTAAATACATTTTTGCTATTATATCTTAATGAGGTATGTAGAATTGTTTAGCTATAATTTTATGTATAATTATTCATTACTATGTATTGTGTTTGCCAGTATTCACAAATATTGTATGAAAAATAGCGATACAAATAATTGTTATTAATAATACGCTTTAATTGATTATTGTATAATTGAATGTTTTCAGGTTTATTACGTATATTTATACAAGTGCGAGATTTACACGGATAAACGGGAATTGTCTTTGGAAGTTTATTTAAAGCGTATTTTGTTTTGATACAACTGTGTTTCTTATAAAATATAGAAAACAAACAGTTCTGTAATTTTTGTATGTTGCGTATAAATCGAATTTAATGTAAATTTTTCGTTACGATTACAAATTACTCAAATATTTGATATTGATGTTTGCTTTGTATAATTTCTCAAATATTAAAATTGAATGTTTAAGAACATCTAAATTTAATTCTAAAAATTAAAAATTTCGTACCAAATATTAATTTTTCTATAATTAAATTACAAGATATTGCAAATTACTATGTCTTATATATTTAATCCTCCAATAATATCAAGGTAGTTTTTAGAACATTGAATCCATTCATTGAAATTGTATTTTTGTTTTAACAAAATTGAATCGAAAAGAAATGTTGGAATTTACCTTATACAGATAGATATGCTGTGAGTGCAACCATTCTGAGAACAATCAACACTACTTTCACAATAAATTAATAATAAAACTACTTTTTATTACCACTTTTGATTTTCGTGCGGTCCTTCTTTTTATACTTTCATAATACGCGACTGCGCCAATCAAAATGCTTTACCGGAAACAGTGGCGCTGCCTGTCGCATTAAAAATATTTGAATTGTACAAATTAAATTAAATTAAATTTATATCTAATATAATCGATAAATTATATTCCATAAATTACTTATTAAAATTCAATAACATTTTAGCATAATACAATTACCTACATGAATGTTAATTATTTCATTCTTAAATTATAATTTTAGTATTCGAAACGTCACCGATGGTAGATATTTAAAAAATGAGCTGGCAATAAGTATGCATTTCCGGTGTTAGTTGCAACGATGTTTTATTTATAGTTTAAAGCAAAAATATGTCATTTTTAAGATTATGGCGTTTATCATGGATAGAAGACGGAAAAATGTTGATTCATTGAAGGAATTTGGTAAGTTCTATCTAATATTCTATTTAATAGTTTTATTGTATTGAATAATAAGTTTGTTCGTGAAGTATACATTTCGAGAAGCGTTACAAAAATTACAAGATACGTATATCACAATTTTTCGATGAAAGATATATTTATAAATAAAATACTTCTTTATTAAATAGATTTTACGTAAAGGTAATAACAATTAATACAAATAAACTTATTGCTTAACCTAAAATTCAAGTTTGAAATTTTCCTGCATTTTCGTGAATTAACATATCCTGACACAGAAAATAATTGCAAATGTAATATGCTATAAACAGGATTAGCTGATAATAACGTTGCATAAAAGTGGATGACAAAGGAATAATTGCAAGCCATTTTAATCGGCTCGCGGTAACATTTTACAGTAAGCTAACGAAAATTGCCACGTTAATAGATTTTATGCTTCATTATATCAGAAATACCGACACGTTTCGTAATAATTACGTTTGAACAATAACATAATGATTATTCGCTAGCTCACGGAAGAATTATCCGAATTTTTTAAGAAATATATGTTTGTAGTAAATATCTCATTACCTCACGACTGTCGTTTCTCATTACAGTGCTAATGAGATATTAAAATATTTTATGTAACATGTACGTAAAATGTTTCTAGCAGTGTTCAGATATTTTCGTGAGCTTAATACTGTAAGTATGAAAGCGTGATGTCGTTTTTTGCGAAATATTTTTCAAGAACAACAAGTATAAAACGATTTCATTCGTGAAAATGGAAGGTGATAGTGACAGAGCCGCGTGTAAATCGGAAGAAAAATAGTCGACTATCCCTGGGACGTGAAAATATTAAATTGTATTCCTATGGGTTTTCGAGTCGATGGAACGGAAACGGAGGGGGGTAAAGGGCATCTGAGATCACTAACCAATATTTAATCAACTTTCCAGGAGAATATTATTCTCCCGACAAATCAAGGACATATGTATCAGACCGCTAAGGGGGGTTGACGTTCTCTCACTCTATTGATATAAAAGACGAAACGCCGTTTATGCGAGTGTGCGAGTGTTTACACGCGCACGCATGTTTGCCCTGTTCCCATAGACGTAGGCACTAAAATTATCTTCGTTACAGTTTTCCAATGGATCCATCAATTCACTTCCCTTTTATTTATATTTAATTTACACGAATAAGTCGTAGATTTTTTATCTATGATTTTTCACCGTTGAATCGTACAAGTTTGTTCGTTATTGTGCGATAAAATTAAATTATGTATAAAAATTATCTTTAAATAATTGAACATGTATCATATAATTTTCTACCAATCAAATTTACCTCTATTTAAAAATATGTTGTCACAAAAATCCAGTTTATAACAATCGACTAAGAGGATAAAGTCGGTATCTTTATAACGTACAAGCGTAAACAGATGCAACAGTGCAACAAAAAGTTCATATTATTGTATCTTACGCTAACATAAGCTTTTATGCAAGGTACATGCAGGTTCGAGTTCCTATTGCAGAAGCATGGAGAAATTGTGGGAAAGTCTACGCCAATGGATGAGTCCGTTCCTGTGTGTTCTCAGTATACACACTATGGACGATTTGGTGTTGCACGACGTACTACGTTCGCGTACCCTGGAAGAGAATTCCCCTGAGATCAGACACGGGGAAGAGGGTCGCGCGCCAGGACTGCTCTCATCGTGGCCCTTTCGTGAGAACAAGTGCGAAACAAGTGTCGCACAGGTTCCTACCACCTATCTAAGGTCGGCCCCGTGTCATGTTTAGTCATGTAATTTCTCTATCTGCAGATAAATCATATTTCATGCTCTCTAGTCCCTTGGCCTTTATGTATGCGATATTTGATGTTTCTACTGCCTTATGTAAATGGTTAAGAGATGTAAAAGCATGGCAATTCCATAGGAATATTACCGTGAATTTCTTTTATCAATCGTATTACCACGTTATTGTCTAATAATCGTTTAACGTGTTTAAACACAATGAAAGATTGTTTGTGTTTTGTACTGCTTAAAACAGTAATTTTATTTACAGCTCATGTTTTTAGGAATGTTATCCTTCGAGTCTAAAATCTATTTATACGAGTTTTACGATTATCTTAAGTCTTTAAAATGAATGTGTCTTCTTGGATTTTATATACAGCTGATTTTAAGAAATTTTACTCTTCGAGACTAAAGACACAAGACCTGCGTTTCACGGTTCTCTCGCGTTTTTAAATCGACTATTTGTACGTGGATTTTAACTTTCCAATTTCGTTGATCTTTCAAATAATTATTACATTTCAGTTTCACTCACAGCTACGTATTTTCAAATTGATTCTCTCTTGAAATTTATTTACAGCCACGTTCAAAGATATTTCACAGTAGATTTACAAAACTAAACATACGAAATCTGTTTCAGGCAACCCAATCTACGTTACAGCCACGAGAAATCTCTAATTAAAGAACGACTCAAGTTCAGCCTACTCACCCCTCACCAGGGTAATCCATCATGCTGAATTCATGTAAAGACTAACGATGCCTAACATCAGCACTATCGTCCAGAAAGCGAAACACTCATTGTACCAAGGCAGCCGCAAAAGGAGCCAGGCGTAAACATACGTAGGATGGCTGAAGAGAAGCGTGGCTCTGGTGTCCAGCGGAAACGGCCTGCTGCGGAATCGATCGTAAAATCGAGACCAGGGGAGAGGGCTGGCATCATCGAATGATAGCGTTCATTCGGGCTGATGGCTGTTAGGGAGAGGTCGCCCGACGAACCGGGGGTGGCACACCGACGGGGATGAACACAGAGATTCGGAGGGCGGCGACTGCTCTCTCATGCAGCCGAGGGGTGGTACCGTGGATCGACGAATCAGCGCCCAGAGAACGTCAGACAGTGACCAAACCCGTTTCTCCGTAACCGACCGGCGGCCACACCCCCGGCGTGCACCCTCTCCGTCGGTTATTGAATTAAGCTTATCATTTGATTTTGAGGAGACCCACCAGTCGGTCGTCTCGGGCTCTCTTAAGCGGGCCGAAAAACTTCTTTCTATCCGCGGCTATAATCGCAATAATTTGATATCGCTGATCCGATTACGCGTCATAAGCCGCTATCGAGCAACCGGCTGCCGCCCGCGTCCCTTAGCTCTTGTCCGCGATCAGAGAGAATTACGTGACGCCGCCACCGTTACTTGTACACCCTGGCCTTCTGATTAACCGAGATTTCCACGACGGAAGAAACACGCCGCTGCTAGGGCCAGAAGCAACGCCGCGGCTAAGGCCCGGCTGGGGCCCTCAGTTTCTTCTCTTGCGACACTCTGATCTTCTTTTTAATCCGGTCTACGCTCAGATCCCTCGAATCAGCATGTTGCAGTGAATGGAAGAGCCAGCTGATCCTGTTTAAAGTCGTGCTGCTGTCAGAATCTAATCTGTCAACGACTCGGTGCTACCGAGATCAGCCAGGATCTACCAACAGCCAGAAGGATTCGGTTTTATGGGATTCTGATCGAGCGAAGAGTCAAGATGAGGAAGAGATAAGAAGATTCGATGAAACGTCCAGGTGTTTCGCGCACAGTGCCCTCGTCTATTAGCCTCTGACAAAGTCAGACACGCCTGTGACGAAGGAACTCTGCACTTTTGTCTTGGAATTTCGGTGCTACGTGTGAATCATGGATTATTCGTACTTGAACCAGGCGGCTGCCGCCGCGGCCGCCGGTTTCGAGGCTTCTAGCTGTGCTCTGGCTGCCAGTGAAATGCAATGTGGATACGGGGACTTGAGTTCTTGCTCGCAGATGAGCCAAGCTGCTTATCGATACACGGCTGCGAGGGCTGCTGGCTATCCAGGCAACGCGGGAACTACGAGTACAGGAAGCACCACGCCGTTGGGGGCCCATCACACCACCCATTCTCATGCCCACGCGCACCACGGGGCCCATGCAACCCCCTGCTCGGTAATGGCCGCCAGATCTCAAGAGGTCCACCGACACGCCGCCTCGATCTTCCCGTCTGCCATTAATCTACAGAGTGAGTGCTTTTATCTGTTCTTTCAGGAGGAGGGGAATAGATTGCCACGAGCTTTTCCTGACCGAGAAACGTACTTTTCTATTTTACTTTTGTTCTGCATTATATTTGGTAATTGTGTAACGATTTTAATTTAGTTCTCGTTTAAATATGTTAGGGATTGTTTAGGATTTTGGTAGCTTTTATTCTGTTTTAACACGATTTAGTTAGTACTTGAAGATGGTTGTTGTATGGTAGAATATTTGTAAGAAATGTTTAAGCGTCGAGGAATATTTTTTTGTACATTTGTGCAGCAAAGAGAATTTGATTTGACAGTGGCCCCTCTCTTCTATAATTCTAGAATAATTCTGTTCCATAAGTCTGTATTTGCTTTGTGACGCTGTCTTCCATATTCCTGCGCCAATATTCTATATAATTGCCTCTCTTTAATTCCGTAGCTCAGCTTACGTTGGTCACTAGAAGAATTAACCAAATTCATTGTTCATAAGCAATTTCCTTTTCCCATAGACGGTACAATTTCTCTTTTACTGTCTGAAAAATATCCTAATAAAACTTCACAGTGAGTTTATGTATCGTACCTCACTCCTATCCGATCTCTTTAGTAGGAAGATAAAAGATTAACATCGCTGTTTGTTCAGAGATTTAAAAGCGCCGTCGTTCTTTAAAAAATAGCATCTTCCTGTTTATCTCTACTATTTATACAATTTCCAATAAATATATTTTAGAACGTAACCATGAAACACAACGTGCGGAAAATTCCAAAGCACCAAAGTCCGTACATTTAATTCTAAATAAATGCTGCACAGCGAATCTAATGAAATTCTCTCTTCGATCCAGCAAACTCCCATTCCTCGAAGACAAGCGAACAAATCAAACACGCTACGTCGTTAAAACGATAGAATTTACAAAGGAACGATCAATTAGAGGTGCAGGAAGGCAGCTCTGAAAGGCGCAGGCGGGGCGAAGAAGACGGTCTTTCCCGCAGAAAAAAAGAAGAGGGTGGTCCTTCTTTTCTCAAGGGAAAGTTGCCATGGCATGGTCTCCATGCTCGAACCTACCACTGTGGTATTTCCTCTGGAAACGACGACAAGATGGCACTGAAAATCAATGGATGTGTCTCGTCCTCTCTTTCCCTCTCTTTCGTATTCTTGCTTTCTCTTTCTTCGTCTCTCCCTCATTTACCGGTTCGTTCATCTGGTACCCGCTCTGCACTGTCTCATCCCACGTTTCCTTCACCCCTGGCCTCACTCTTTCTCGCCCTCTCCCCCTTCAGTCACTCATTGCTATGGTTACGTTGCTCGCTATCCCAGCCATCCTCACCTATATTCTATAATCTATAAGCTACCTCGTGCTCACAGACACAGAGCCCTTCGTGCAAACGTCGCACCTTGGACCAAGTAATTCGACCACACTGATTTTCTTCGTGTTTTATCAGCCTCGCCAATGTGTGGCTGATTTAGAGGAACCCTGGAAGTTCTGTCTCTGACTACTGATTAAGAGAAAGTTGGGATAAATCGATTTAAAGAGTTGGCGCAGTAGGTGAATGTTTTATGCTGATGTAAGTTCGTCTTAGCGAGGTTCATATCGGATGGATCAATTTTTCTCCTAGATCTCCTAGATCGAACCATGGATTTGGTTCTGAGATTTTGAAAACTCATTTTAAACAGGTTCGTGGACGTTTTGGTCGACATTTTGTGGATTTTCTGATGCATGGCTTTGGGTTAGGTACATGTAGAAACATGGAACAGAAGGTAGTTGGGAAAATATACCGAGAAACAGTTAGAAAAATTGAAGATTCTGTAATTGTACCGTTTGCAGTTAGAATCGTGGATTCGGTTGAAGATTTTAGAAATACGTGAACAATAGGTACATGGCTAAATTGAAGATTGTGTAATAACTGTAACTGTTTGCGATTAGAATTAAAGAATGTTCGATTGAATTCTTGCTCTGAACAATTTCGTAGCACTGTTTTAATAGAGTACGAATCATTTTCACTGATTCTAATTCCTTGCTTTTCTTATTTTCAGGTGGATTAGGATATAAGGCTTACTCAGGACACGATGGTTTAGCGGAGAAGAGAAAACAACGTCGGATACGAACAACGTTCACGTCGGCTCAGCTTAAAGAATTGGAGCGTGCCTTCCAGGAGACCCACTATCCGGATATCTACACTAGAGAAGAAATTGCCATGAAGATCGACCTGACAGAAGCTAGAGTCCAAGTAAGTGGTGTTTTAACTCAAAGAAAAAAGATAGTGAAACCTACGATAAATTGGTCAGCTGCAGTTTCTGTAAACTGAAATATCTATAAATTCAATCTTTTAGTATTCAAGAAACAGGTGATTTATTTCTACAAATTCGTTCATTGTGAAATTGTCACGAACAATAGTATTATATAATTTCTAACATCGTTATCTTCTTTTATTTTCCAATTTATAAAGTTGATTAGTATGGCTTCTGAATAACTCAATGTTGTACAATTCACTATCATTTTCCTTTACTGTCATACGTACAATAGTCATAGTCTCAATTGCTGTTTGAATATGTCTGTCTTCTCTTTTCTTACGATTCCGTGGTTTTGAAATACAATTATAATTGAACGCAACGAAACTCGACTAGTCGATAACGATAAAATTATATTACTCTCGTATAAATAAAATTTGTGTAACGATCAGCGAAAAACGAAATATTCTACAAGGTATCTTACATGCTATGTTATTACCCTAAAGAAATTCTCAAGAAAGATTTTCTCGTATAACTTTTGAAACTCAAAGAGAGAATGCAATTAACCCAGCGACTGTCGCAATAATAAAATTGATACTATTCTTTGAAACAAGTGTCAAAACTCTAACGAATTTTTCCTCGAAAGAGCGTTTCACTCTGATTGCAAAGATGCCAATCAAGAAAAACTGGAAGAAATAAGCTGAACAATTGATTATTCTTTCGTTGACTTTTACTTGGAGATCCTCCCTCTGGCATCAGCTGAAATGAAGCGCCGAAAACGGAGGGACAAGGGCGATGGTGGAACCCGGACGCTATGTAATTGCATTACAAGCCCCATTTTCGTTTTCACCATTACCTGCAAGTTGCTGCTTGATGGATTATACCGTCTAATGCATGTGACGGATTAACTTGAACTTCTTGCACACTGAAGATTCTGCAGGGAGATCTTCGTGTCTTCCCGTGATGCAGAATCGAACAGGCGATATTTATGATCAAATTAACGCGTTTTGCATTTTCCGCGGCTCCAGCCCTTGTACGCTAAATTGTACCACTACACAATACGATTTATATAAAAAGTATTCCATGTTTCTTATTATAATATTCATTGGCACTCGTGTGGATTATATCATATTTATTTTTTTTTTTTTTCTATGTTATATACGTTCTATGGATTTTTGCATAAACGTATTCATTTTTCCCCAAATCGGATCCAAATAACATCCATTTCACTGAATATTTCCTGCTCGTGTCTATTTCAGGCAACGAATCGCTCGGCTTATCGAGTATCGGTGTTAGTAATTGGCGATGAATTTGGAAATCGGATAAAATTCATACGCTGTTGTCACAGATCTACCAAAGTGTCGGGAAACTTACGAGGCAGAGCCGTTACAACATTTAATAGGCGAAACAAATTCCAGCTCTCAGCTTCTCTTCCTCTAATTGGCCTGGTGAAAACATGAATTTGATCCTCCTCGATTCTACCTAACAAAGTTCGCGCTTTCAATAAAATTTCATGCAATATGAATGGATCCTATCTGAATGACTATTCGTACCTATATCTTCTTACATTCCAAATAACTGTATTTCTCGTAATACCCCGTTTAATCGTCCCTTCTGACATCGATCAATCTCACCCTCGTAATTTTTAATCTTCAGGGTCTCCCTGACGGAGGAGAGGATTATTTCAGTAATTTTGGTCCTGGAGATCGATGAATCCAAAGCGAACGACTCTTTCGTCTATCTTCTTACTTTCTATTTCTCGGTTGAACTTCGTGAATATAAGGATACCAATCGACGATGTATCTACGTCTTAAGGAGACGTCTGGTCTCGCTTCAGGAATAGATGGCTTTCGATAGACGAGGATCGTGTCAAGAAGCAACGTCTTTCTTAATCTTGATCCTTCTGTAATAATAATGATAATCGTGCTTGCCAATCACAGAGGCTGCACGTTAACGACCTGGGAAAATAGTCATAGTGCGCTATAGTACGCCGAACTCTCGCGTCGGATTAAATTTATCGCATCGTCCAAGTGACGGGGATTGCTCGTGCGACGATCATTGAACGACAATGTGAATGGAACTGCGATATAGCTTGTTAAACAGTATTATTATAATCGAACGTTGGTATAACCGTAGCGAAGGATCTAATTTACAGGGGCCGCAGAAAGTTTCCGGATAAATGGATTTCTTTAGTTTCTGTTAGAAAGCTGAAACTTTAGGATTTTTGTCGTTTGGCTTCTCGTTGTTACTTGTCTTTCATTACAGAAAGATTTCTGCGAATCGCTTCTATGAATAGGAAGGATTTGTAGCAGTAGAAAATTCTATAGAGTCCATGGTGAGAAAAGACAGCAGTAGACGATGAGAGGAACATTTCTTTACAGATATAAAGAATAGTATGTAATAAACATATGGTAGATTTCATTTTATTGGCGCTACAACTACCGACGACTACAGTGTAAAGCTTGTAAAGATTACAGATTCGTCATTTTGATCACTTGATCGGTATCGGTGATATCAATGTACTGTTGCTGCAATGTCAATAATAGACTTTTGTATGTACATTACTACATGTATCCGTGGGATTGCAGGAAACTTTCAAAAAAGTATAGTAGCAAAATATAGTTGCTGTTTCAGACATAGAAAAACGTATATACGTTTATCAATTAATTTAATAGAAATTTAATTCATTGATAAATAGCTACTACAAATAATAAATAAATAAATAAATATATATATATATATATATATATATATATATATATATATATTGATATAATATGTATAAATACTAAATCCAACGTTTTCAAAGTTCCACTATCAAGAAATAATTTATCGATTTAACAAATGTTTCTTTCATCGTGCTCTGTTCTCTGTTTTTTGATTGATATGTAATTCTGAATGCCACGATATACCGTGGCTAGTGTAATATTTTAAGAGCGAAAATTGCAGCTGCTCCAACAAGTTTAACGTCATAAAATCTGTATTTTCCCTAATTGCGAAACAGGCTGTTCACTTTTGACGCTTATTGCCAGCCGGTAAATTCAGTTAGCTGGGAACTTTATTGCTGGTAACACTAATCACCGATGTCCCAGTAACATATTCTGAAAACGTTCGGAAATTGCATTATCAGGGAAAATGTAATCTCGTCGATGGGAACGGTGCAAAAATACGTCGGAAACAAACGAGCTTAAGTGTTTCGGAATACTATATCGTCGGCGACAGTTGTTTGCGACGTAAATTTCATGAATCCTCTGACTGTAGTACTAATAATTGATCCTCTAACGATAGTATTAATAACTAAAAAAAAAAAAGAATTATTCCATTATTAATAAACAGATTAGAATATCCTCTGCCAACCGTTAGGAAAGTAGAATTGCCAATTTTATGATCCTATAATTTCTATCCTATCGGTTCGCTGATAGCAATAACGAAAAATTAATTACTCTGTTATTAACAACGAAGACGCTCTAATTTATTTATATAATAAATGGAAATAGAATATCTAAATTTTGCGATTGTACGATTTGTCAATCAGAATAGAATCGAAGGAACGAATCTCTCTATTAATGAAACTTCTAATTTTCCAGTTCCATACTTTTCTATATAATTCCATCGTTCTATAGAATTACCTTACTGAACGATAATAAACTATTTCCGCGTTTCTATTAATTAAACAGAGAATATAAGAAGCGAATGGTACAAGGAATTATAATCGTCTAGCTGCAAGCGAATATTCTCTTTAGCTCACCTGGAAACCCTAAACGCGAATGTACTATCACGCACGCATGATAATTAAGCACGAAGTTACTATCAATTTTCTAGTAGTTTGCGGCATCACGGGCCGACCGCCATTTCTAGAGAGGTTTTCCCTGACGTAGGGTAGTCAGTTCGAATCTTCCCTAATTCCTTACCCTAAGGCCCACCCTTAAGACATCTCGGCATTTTATCGATCTACGTTACGAATTCTCGTTTATTTTATCGTAAAATATTCTTTCGACATTCGCCTGCAATTACGTACAATCGTCAAATTATCTTCGACACTCTTCTCTTTGTTGTTTGTGGCTCGTTCGAGCAACTTTCCATTTCCTACTCTTCGTAACGCCGGTCGTTTGATTAACAGTAAATTAAGAATGTTCTAATTCTGAAGAAGAAAATAAGAAGAAAATTTTCTGATTGCCGAATTGTAGATTCATGATATTTATGATATGATACGATATGAGTTTCTGTCTCGTTCGATACTGAACCGATTTAATATAAAACGACAAACGTTGTCTATCGTTCAAACCCTGAGAGAAGCGAAAGGAGGAGGCGAACAGAGGAATTCGCGGAACTTTTTACCTTGATTTCATTAAAATTTAAAGGAAGAAGGAACACGACGAGGAAGAGGGAAAGATGAGAAACGAATAGAGCTAAGAACAAAGAGGACAAAAGGAATCTGCAGTTTTTTTAAAAAACAGGTTCCCCTAAAATGGAACGCAAAACAAGATTTCCAACTAACAGATTAAAAATTCAATCACTTTATGGACTGGCTCTGTTCGTCCAAAGACCGGGGCATCTCCATCGTTCCCTATAAATCAACATCTTGGCTGAGGAGCTGATCCGCTCAATTCACCGGCATTATGTATGCTCGCAGGTTGTCTGGAACGTTAATGGAGTTGTAATTCATACGGAATGACATGTGACTCAGAACAGTGAAACGTGTCGCCACGCGACATTCTGCCACCCCTGTCCATGGTGTCATCAATGGGATGCAGCACAGAATAGAAGCTACCAGAGGGTGAACAGTTGCCGGTGTTGCTCTGCTGGATCAACAATCGTTGCTCTTACCAGCCCTTGAGGGTGTACATTCAATTGAACAAAGTGGAACGATCTAGCCAGCTCGATTAGTTTCATGGTGAAATGATTTTCTATCGCTTGGAACTTGTAAAGTTTGGCGGAATATGGAAATCGGTTGGCGTTCTTGAAGTTGGAGCAATTGTAACATTCGCGACAGAACTTGCAAGCTTTTGGATCCTGTGTTCGGAATGCTACATTAATTTATTGGTCGAAATCAGAAAAGAATCGTAGAGTTTGCTTGAAAAGCTTTGGATTCTCTGCTTTGAATGTTATAATCACTAGTTCATCCGAGAATTTAGAAAGAAAAATTTCTAAAATTTACGTGATACTGTATTATGTAAGATATTACGGAGAAACGTCGCTCCTGAAACTGTAACAACAATCATGGTAGTCTGTTACCTTGGATTTTACGCCCTGGGTATTACAATAGTGATGCGAGATCAGAATATTTACAAAAGAAAATTGTTGCGTTAGCAAAATTATGGAAATTGCATCAAGATAATAAGATATTAATAAAAGCAATAGATTTTTACATTACGCAACTGTATGGAGACATTTGGAGGAAATCTCTCTTCTAAATATAATTCTGACACGTTATCATCGCGTTTATACATTCCAATAAAATTCAAATTTTGATCAAATTTTACTTCCACGAAATAACAAGTTTTCAGACGTTGTCAAAAGCTGTGGGAGAGATATAACAAAGGAACACAAAGGGAACTAAGAGAGAATCGAGTAATTTAGAGATAGACAGCCTTGGGAGAGTCCTGGAAAATCAACATGAATTTCTTTTCCCCGGTGGGACACAGTCGAGCACCGTCACGGGAAGTTGGAGGGTGATCGGGGAGCAGTCTCTGACGAAGGGTCTTCGCCGGTGAGAAGAGGCAATGTACTCAAAAAAAGAGGAGAAAAACACACTTGGAAAAAGTCGAAGCAGAGAAGAAATACAAAGATCTATTCCGCCAAAACGCAGACGTAGAAGAAAAATAAAGGCGTCCCCCACTGGGAGCAATAAATATCCTCATCTCCCATCTATATTAATTAAACGTTAATATTTTGTATCGTAATAAAAATAAATACAGCATAAAATGATAGAATATAGAAGATGGAATGAAAAGATAATTTGTGAATGAAATATTCATGACTAAAATGAGAAACGATATCCATAGTGTAACGACGTATGTTAATAATTGTTAATAATTCTCTCTTGATAATGGAAAAAACACATGCGAGCTATGCATAAAAGCATTTACAATGCGATAAAATGAAAAAGGAGATCCGTAGTCTGATAATATACGCTGTTAATGAATCTGAATGATCTTCTGCAGAAAAAGAGCCTACGGTCTAATCAGTTATTACGATCTTGCTTTGATCTTGTACATCCGCGATTTTCAACCGGTGTGCCGCAAGAACTTATAAAACGCGTGAAACCTCTGACTGTTTAGCCAGGTGCGACAACGTTTAATCAATTAGTTTATGCCTGCCATGAGAAGAAAGATGTTACAAATCATATGCTCCGCTATAGTTCTGTCAATAGCTAAACACTAGCTCTATATAACAATATAATTTAAATGAAACACGTAAATGTAGCCAATGCTTCTATCTATGATATATAGGAGAAAGGTCCATTAACGATATTCCAAGGCAAGAGAAAATAACAGAGTACAGTCGAGTTTGCAGGCAAAAGAAGAAAGCTAGGAGGAGAAGCAGAGAAAAACATATCCGGCGTAGAAGAATGAATGATAAATGAACAGGGAAGATGTAGAAAGATCAAAAAGCAACGACGAGATAGGCAATAACGCTTCCAACGAAAGGATCCTCGTTGGGAAAGAGGCAAGGAAAGAGGAGAGAAGGGGGATCGGTTGGCTCGCTGGCATCGAGGGATGAAATGGGGAAAACATTCGAGCTGGCTCGACTCTGGTAGGCCGAGGGTGGCTGATACACAAGGGGCCCATGGCCGGAGTGTGCCCTGGTAATTGCGAGCTCTATGTAGATCCACTTACGGTGATTAAAAACTGTCCTGCTGGGTATCATCTACGGAGAACGACGTCGACTGTTGCAAACACACCGGTGCACGACGGTATTCGCCGTTTTCCATGGAACTCCTTCGACGCTGGCCTGCGCGTTATCGCGCTGATGGTTCAGATTAAGCCGGATAATTGGTGTTAAGAATTGTCTGGGTGCGGAATACACGGACTGGTATTTAGTTGCCAGGTGGAGAACCGTCGAGGAGGTGCTAGAGGAATTTAGTTAATGCGAATGTATGTGAATGGCGTGGAAGGATCTTTTATTTTTGTTGCAATTACAGAATGAAGTTTTCTTCCTTATTTCTTGCTGCGAGGACAGGTCAAAGTATTTGGAAGAAGAATTAATTGGTCGACAGATGTTCTGAGGAAGTTGTCTTGAGCTGGAGCGAGGATTTTTGCAGGAGCTATTTGCAGTTAGAAATTGCCAAGCGTTCTTTATCGTTTCTCCTGCGTTAGAAGATGTCAGAGTATTTGGAAGGAGAGGCGGAAATTATCTCGTTAGAGTGGGCATTTTTGGCATGAGACTTGTTATTAATATTATTAATAGGAGGTATTTAAAATTAGAAATTGGTAAATGTTATTATTTCTTCTGCATTAGACGTCAGAATATTTGAAGAACAGATAAGGTAGTAAGGACATCAGAAAGGGGGTTCTAATAAAAAAAAACTATTAAAGAGCATCGAGAGAGATTATAATAATTAAAGAGGAAACGCGCAAGGTTATCAGGAAACAATCAAAAGGGAGACTTCAGCGATGAGAAAAAGGCAGTTTAGGGAGAAGAAGAAAAGGATTCCACTCCGTGTAAAAGAGAACTTGAAAGTCAAAATGAAAGATAAAGGAGAGTTACTGCAATGAAAAATAGCAGTGCAAGATACTGGAAAGGAATTCCAACGATAAGAAAGTACAGCAACTTTAAGAAGACACTTGTAGTAATAGGGAAAAAATCCAGGACACGCAAGCTTTAAAAAAAAAAAAGAACAACTCACAAAGATATCAGAAGGAAAACTCCGATAATAACAAAATTAAACTCCGAATCGAACGAAACTCGACAATTGAATGAAACAATGATAAAAAAGAAACTGAAGCACAATTACAGGCGAGCACAATTACGATCCAGACCAAGATTTGGCACTTTGTTGTTCTCATACGTGAATCAACCATCGATCGCATTATCCATGTTAAATGTATACTTGATCGATTGTACAGCCTCCTTATATCCAAGTTACTATGACTACAGTCGAAAATACTATTTCGCTTGGCTTAAGCAATGGAACACGGCGGGAAGTAGTGACAGTGAACCGTGACGGTTGTGGTCAGACACGAAAATGGATACGCAGTTAATGAGATCTGTCCATAGCGATTTATTCATCAAGCCGGATGGCATCGGCCTGTCCAATGCATCTCTTAATCAAGATTTTGTCTCTGCAGAGCCATGCGTTTCCGTCCCGAACTTATTTGGTTAATTGAAGAAGGTAATTTCTGACGGCTGAGAGTGTAGCAATCACCATCAACTTCAATTGTATTATCGAACGTCTGATTTAGTACCCTTAACGAATCCTCAAATGCTCCGGCTTTATTACTTCACCTTTAGACGAGCAAGATTAGGATTAATTTTATATTAACAAATGAATAGAGGAAAATCAATTAAAGAGATGAAAGAAATTCCTTGGTTCAAGCATAGATAAATATCGTTATCGTGCGGATATTTGCAGGTTAGTCGTATTAATCTATCCTAAGATCTATTATCGAGAATGGTATTTCTAAAATTTCAGATTCTGATTTGACGTTCTAAATACAACTTTGCTCCGCGACTATTCTATTTGTCATTTATTTAGGAAGGATAAAGACAAAGACAGTGATCGTAGAGTCCAATGATCTCCCAATGCTGACTACTAAAATTGAACGCTCGATTATTAAATAAATTTTTAAGTCGATTGGGCATTACACTTGGCTACTTTGTAACACGCCAGGTAAAATTTCGCTTCGTCTCGCGGTAATTGTATTTGCCAATTTCATTTAGCAAGATCAAGAGAGAATGTCTAATAATCTTTCGAAGCTTGAAATTAAAAAGTCGAATGTCCTAATTTTTTATCGATCATCGATTAAATGTAGAAATTCCGCTGCTTTGCGAACTTCCAGATGAAATATTCCCTCTCTGCGTAACAAATCCATCTCTCATCCGTTAATAAAAAAAAAAAAATTAAAAACCAAAAATAAGAAACAGCAGATAGCGTGCTCGAATTATGCTCATAGTATGCTCGAATTATGATCGAATTACTTCATTTGTATTATTCAATGACACGTGAAAATTGCGCGTCTTCTGATTTATCGTCGAAGCGGAAGCGATCCGGCGCAACAGTGATTTCTCCTGACTTCCTGCCGTCGTGATATTGATAGCACCGCTTCGGATATATCCTTATAACTCGCTTAATGCGACGCATCGAGAGAATCTTGGACGTGCCGTGAATCTTTCACGAGCTTCAACATTCTCCGGTATGAAAAGCGAATCCTTTGGTCTGATCGAGCGTCGCATCTTTCACTTTCAACGTCCGCGTGACGAGATCTTAAAAATTCATCGAACGACGCTCAAAATTGAGATTAACATGAAAATCAAATAAGCAAAAATCGTGTTACAGACGGATCGGAAGCGATGAATTTGAAAACTGAGAGACGCGTTTCCGATCGTTGCGCATGATCCGTTCTCGTCGCTTTGCTGCGCGAAGGAACCAAGTTCCAGGGAGCTTGTCTCTTTCCTTTTCTCTCTCTAATCTCGTTACCGCTTTTTCGTAACTTTCGCTTCGCTTCTTGCGCAAATTCTTAGCGGTGTCGTCGAGCAAGTTCTTTAAAATTCGGAAGATTTTCAAACTCCTAGCGTTCCCGCCACAACCTGACCATCCGTCGGTAACTTCTCGCGTTCCAGCATTTTAATATTTACTCCGAGTTTACTCTGTCTGCTAATTCGATTTCTTCCAAATTCCTGAGACTTTCTTCTCCTAAAGTGGTTTTTATAGTTACGTTGGCTTCTAGATAGGTCTGTGCAACTTTGTACAGTATAAAACAGCGAGAAGAAGGCACGTTTCTTCACGATCCGCGAATGAATTGAATGTACGTATATAGGATTTAATTTCCTTGATCTAGTAATCATCATCTAGTAATTCGAATCTTCTCAAAACAGGCGAATGGATTCTGGGATGCTTGCCAGCGTTTCTGCTTAACTTTTCCCTACGCCACGGTTCTACGAAATTAAAAGAACAAATCACAGACGAGATAGCAAAGCGTACACGGTACAAAGCGACGTCAAATTTTTGATCTGTCTTACAGCTGTGTCGGTGGTTCTGTGAAATATTCTTCGCTCGTTTCACGAAATCCCATCACGCTCGCGCGTCTTTCAGCCCTGAAATATTCTTGTTTTCCGGTTAGGATGTTGATCGGTAAGCCGGGATCAGCCCCTGAGGGCTGCAACCAGACAAAATCCTTCGCTAAGCTATCCAGAAGGAGGAAATCACTACGACTCGCAATCGTTAGGGTTAATCTAACGAGCAAATACGCGGCAAACTTGTTTCTATCGACGCAGAATCCCTGATGGTCCGTCCATAAGCTTCCATCCTCTCCCTATCAAACAGTTTACTCTTGCTTTCGAAATATCTGTCCTCCTTCCGAGTTAAATTACAAAATGCAAATGTATTAATATTTCACTGGAAAAGGACTTGCTATTTGGAAGAAGGAGAAGGTCGAACAGAGCGTACATCTAACGAGTGTCTGACCTCGAATACTTTGGACGCTCCAGTTGCTGTGCCAGAACTTCCAACTTTGTCTTTTTCTAGGCCTTTGTTTAATCGGCGAATAATCATTGCATTTATTTTTACGCGCAGAATCAGTTCTCCGTCTGGTTAGTTTTTTTGTTCAAAATCTATAAATTCGTCGGGTATTATGCAGGGTGAATTTTTCTACGAGTCGTTGAATTCTGATTACTTTTTCTTCGTCCACGTTCAATCGGAGAATTTCATTTCATTTATTTTTCTAGGTAAGCTCATTTGTCGTTCGGTCGTCTCTTCTTACTTGGGATCTATTTGGTCGAGGTAATCCTCGTGGTAGACTGGTTTTAAATTATAGTAGGCAATATCGCAGAGAAATAGTAATTTTCATTAGCGTTACGAGTCGAAGTTCTAATAACCGAGGAAAGTTGGCTCGGCGGATCCGTCGGTA
Organism: Bombus superbus; assembly: GCA_014737385.1. Classification (NCBI taxonomy): domain Eukaryota; kingdom Metazoa; phylum Arthropoda; class Insecta; order Hymenoptera; family Apidae; genus Bombus; species Bombus superbus. The sequence goes on along the minus strand of JACXIK010000016.1, from coordinate 5,242,506 downwards.
CTCCTTATCCTACAGGCATTACTTTCACCGCCACCACGCTCTATTTCCCCGTTATTTTTTACAGCTTGCGATTAACAACAACCTTCAACAGCAATTTTTCAATTCGTCCGTTTTGATCCCTTCGTCGATTCGATTTTTCTCTCTCTAATCCGTCAAAATTCCTGCGACAGTCTCTTCAAAATCTGAAATTCGGGATTCACAAGGTTCCTCGAACGCACGGCAGTTCGTATTATTATTTTATTATTCGTATTTAGGAAATTAGTCGTACGAAGAGAAAGACAATTTCCAAGGAAATATCCTTCAATGAAATCGTCGTTGCTTATTTTAGTCGCCAAGGCGAGGAACGTCGTAGATCCGAATGAAAATCCCCTGCCGCTCTTATTCTTCTCTCGTGGTGTCAAAGCTTGAAATTAAACGGAGGATCACTGGCAATTTTTAATAGCCACTTAATAAATGAACGAAATCTTTCAGCTGCTTTAACCTTATACCGGAACAGCGGCGTAAAAAAATGGCATTAATATTCGTCGAGATCTGCAGATTCTCGTCGGTTCTCAGGTATTTTCGGTTGGGATAGACGGATGGATGGTTGAACGAAACGAACGTAACGTCGTTGCCGACTTTAGCCTAATAAAATTACGTCACCGTCGGGCAAAAACTATGTAACACACGCAGAAAGCCGCGGGTACGTGCCAGTGACAACACTAATAATTCGTATTTGGCCACCGACCAAACCCCGAAGAGACCGTAGCATGTGTGCCGTTGTTTGCCGAACGGACGACGACGACAGCGTGAATTAGGGAGACTACGTGCCGGCGTTAATGTTAAATAAATACGGTACGCCTAAATAAAATGCAACGAGCCGCACCGACAGATGTCCACCTCGTTTTGGATAAATATTTAAGCCCCGCTTTACGCGCCCCGTTGTCTCTGCTTCGCTACTTTCCACCGCTGTCAAACACCTAACCCTCGCTCGTCTCTCCAAATTCTTCTCTCAACCGTTTCGGCCACCTTAATTTCCTCGAGTTTTCGCGGCAGACTTTCGAGAATGGCCGATACTGATTTTCAATGGCAAAAGTCCCAAGTATCTGTCCTGTCCACGTGTTTGGATGTTTGAAATCCTGCAAACTCGAGATCTTGTTACGGTGTACGTAGGAATTGGCGAATCGACGTTCAGCTGTGTAAAAGAGCCAAAGGATGTAACAGGAGTTCAGCGACGATACTGAGGAACGACGACGTAAACTTGGAGAAATTCCTACTGCTATTGTCCGTTTAATTTGCCTCGGAAATCGCCGAGAAAATCCTGCAAAGTCTAAACCTGACCTCGCTATGGACTGCCAGTGATTCGTAAAATCGCTCTCTGGCTAATCGCTGTAAGAACTCTAACAGTAATAATAATATCTGCCAACAAGAATATCGGAAGACGAAGGACGAACGACATCAAGCCCAGGAACCTGAGAATCGCCATTCCTTGTGCGATCTCTTGCAAAAACTTCCAAAGCCTAACGCTGCTATGTGTCAAACAGGGATCGCAAAATCATCGTTCGGTTAATCGATACACAATTAACCCGAGGATCGAACGGTGGAGGGTCTGGAACGCGTTCCACGTTCTTCTCAAAGTTTACACGAATTTCTCGAACGGAGAAAGCGCGGCTGTTGAACGGAAACGGTAGCAGCCAGCAGCAGCAGCAGCTGATAAAAATCCAATAGCAGTGTTTGCCGTCCGGAAAGGGCAATCACGTTCATCATGGTGTCCCGCGCCCCTGACTCTCTGAATCCACCCCTTTCCCCCTCTTTCCCAGCTTCTACCACTCAGCCTGCTCCTACAACGTAGCCGCCCCTGGAAAATCTAGGGGTGGGATCCACGTGCACACATGCCGAGGAACGAACGAAAGGGGATACAGAGAGGGCGAGAGAGAGAGAGAGAGAGAGGGAGAGAAGATGGAAAGAGACGAACGATCGCGGGAAGAGGGAGGGCAGCTTTACTGGTCAGATAAACGGTAAAGCAAATAAATCCGCTACTTTAACATGCAGGTCACCGCCGCTTTCCGTTTATTTTATTCGTTAAATATTTCATTTGGCCAACTAGAGCCAATTACGAGCGCTGCCTGCGCCGACGTTTCGCTCTGACGAGCTGGACACGGACATGACGCGCTTTTACGCCGTCCAATCCCCTCTTCCTCTTTGTCTCCGCGAATCCATAGACGTTTTCGGTCGGTTTTTTGATCATCGTACATGGTCGCTGGAATTTTTTCACTCGAAGCAGATATGGCGGCGTGCTGGGCAAATTTGTCGAGTTGCAAGCTTTTGGCTGTTATACTGTAGATTTTGTAATAGTAAGAAAAAAATGGAGAAATAAATTGAGACAAAAACGCGTGCAACGATGAGACGGGAAAATTCAGACCTTTGAAAATATTATTGGAGAAGCAGGAGATTTTCTGGGATGTTATTTTACTGTATATGAGAATTGGAATATTCCGAAATGAAATTCAGAATATTTAAATGATCCGTTTAAATGGACAAATGAACGCGATAATTTCAGAATGGTTAAGCACGCGCCTAATATATGAATAATTCAAGCAATTAGAACACGTGGAAGGCGAAACAAATTTTTACGTAGGTTCCCTTCCTTCAGATTTCTTCCTAAAGATCGCATCGCGCGTAAGATTAAATCGACACCCTATAACTATAAGAACTCTCGAACAGCCACGTCTAGTTCCCTCGCGATTTAACCCAAAACATCCTTCTCTTCGAAATCAAGTACTCGCGTCAAACCATCCAACGATCCCTGTCTGATACATCCACCCACCTCTCATCTAAGAAGCTTCAAAATCTGTGTCCTATAATTCCAGGTATGGTTCCAAAATCGACGTGCGAAATTCCGGAAGCAAGAGAGGCTGGCCCAGCAAAAGTCCACGTCCCAGAGCGGCATAGGAGTAGACAGCGGAGCTTCGAGTCCCGTAGGAGGCAACGTGAAGGCAGAAGGTCGTTCTCCGAGAAGTCCAGCGACGCCACCAGGCAGCTCGAACAGCGTGATGTCTACGAACGAGGCGAAACCAATCCCGAATCCGAATCTCGTGAGCGTGAAGCACACCAGCGACACGGCTACGGAAGGAAATTCGCCAAACACACGAGGAAGTAACAGCGGCGGAGGAACATGGGGCTCCTGTAGCCCCAGGCCCTTCTCCGCAGCGTTACCTCCGTATCTATTGGACCCGCTGCCCCTGAAAACCGCGAATCTCTACTAATCGTCCCGACGAAATCGCTCCATCCCGGCGAAATTATGTAAATATAGAAAATATCGCACGCCAGAACGAAACACGGATGCTGTTCAGGCTCTTCCGTCGCCAGGTCGTTTTCATTGGTTCGTTGGACGCAGCGAAGCTTCTTCCAAGCTTACGAAAGGAGCAGGAACTCTTTGCTTTTGGATTGTTTCGGTGAGATTTATTTTCAGCTGATTCTAGTCTTCCGCGACTTTAGACGGTCAAACGGATCTGGAGGTCTAGATACTCAAATGTTTGCAACTGTAGACACCTAAGACTTTGGAACTTTAAGAAACCAAGTATTCGAAAGTCTAGATATCCAAGGATCTTGTGGAATTTTGAAATTCAGGTATTTAAAGTCCTAGAAACTTAAGGGTTTGATAGTTTAGTCGCCTAAATATCTGTAGCCGTGGGAAGCCGGGCGTTTGGGATTTTCTAGATGCTTGAATACTTGGAACTTGAGACGTTTAATTGTAAATTTTCTTGCTCCAGATGTCTAAATCCTCGTTCTGGATTCTTCTAACGAGAATCGTTTTTAGTTACGTTTGATCGTTTACTTTTACAATTTATTTCATCGCTTCTCTCCAACGCCGTCTGTATTCCTTGCTTGTTGCTCTAACCTTTCTATTAATTTCGGGAGTTTATTTGATCGGGCAGTAAATTTGATTCTTTCGTGCTTTTATTCTCTTTTTTTCGTGATTTACAGGAATCTTTCGTTTTTAGACATTCGGCGAGATGTGTTGCTAACTACGTCTGTTTTTTATTTCTATCAATCTTTCGTTTTGTAATTTCTTTCGGTGGTAATCGTCTGCGTTTGTCGCCCATCGCCTTAATTTCCCGTAAATCTAGTCTCGTCTAAGTAAATATGACTTTTGATTTTCTTTATCCTGGTGTGTGTAAAGTGAGATCATGAGAAACGACCTCGATGGAAGATATTTACGATGATTCGAAAAGATTCTCGCTGAAAAACCTAGTGATACCGATATCTAAGTACCGTCCTACATTCCTCGTTGATTAGTCATTGAATGGGTAGCATCTATGTCGATAAATCACTAACAAAGATGTCTAAAAACAAAACCAAATCCGATGCAAGTTTCCTCAAGGGAGAAGCCAGCAAAATTTTCCAAAGAAGCGAAAAGAAATTTGAAATGTAACTCGAAGAGATAGCAAGATAGAAAATTCGATTCGACTATCAAGATGAATGTTTTGACTTTAGACGTCTTAAGAGCAATGAGGAAAGACCGTGAACAAAGAACAGATCTGAACAGCGTTCTCTCCACCGTTTTTGTCAAAGTAAAAGTAAGCGACACGTTATGGAGAATATCGATGTGGCCGGCACTTGTACAGTTGTTGCTATAAATATAGAAGATTAGTGTTTTACACCGTAAACTCATACTTACTGGTCCATCGAACAGGGAGCAAGGATTCTTTCCCTTCAAGGTGAACAAAGAGAAGAAGAAAACGCATGTTTAAGAAAAGAACAAAAAAAAAAGAAAGAGCGAAAGCTAGATTGTAGCTCCACCGACGTGTGTATCATTGGCCATTCAATATACATCCACAAGAATTATACATTAGCGTAATAAGATTTATTAAGGTCCATTCGTAATAAGGATAACGTTAGTCCGTGTCCCTGACGATACGGAAACCTTTCAGAGTGAATGTGTCCGAGAGAAAGAGTGAGATAGAGTGAAAGGTAGGAGAGAAGAACGAAAGGCAGCCAGTTCCCGAAATGGTCGAAGGAAAACTTATCGCTGTTCGTTTCGCGGGAATTAAATCCTTCGATCGAAGAGAAACGACGCACGTCCCATGGAGCGCGTTTAATCTTTAAGTGCCGCAATAGAGATCGTTAATCGATAGACTACGGATCTTTACGCGTCTATGGGAAATTTATCGGAGCAGAAACGCATGGAACGATATCCGAAATTAAAACTCGATTGGCTTCGATTTTACCACCATCGTACCACGATTTTCTTAGACTTTTTCAAAGCCTGAAAGGATAAAGGAGCTAGACACGGACGTGAATGGCCCAGGTTGCTCGCACAGGATTAATAGATGATTCGAACCTAAATCCTAATTGGTTTTGTAAAATCCAGGTCCCTGGGTCGAGCTCGTGAAGATGATAAATTTGCATAAAAATCCGTAGCCTGACAACCAACAGCCTGGTGATTTATCAAGCCGAGAGAAAAGAAAGGTATTTATTTTACACGAACAGCTAGCTGAATGTGATCCACCGGTCTCTGTCCCGTGTTCGAGCCGTGTATCTATCCGCGGCTACTTAAAGATTAAATCGTTAAAGATTTCCAGCATCCCTGGGAAAACGCAAATTCCTACGAGAATCTCCCAGTTCGAGGAACGCGTCGTTACTCTCTCGACGTCCAAACATATTTTTATATAGTAAATGCTTCGGGTCTATCGTCTAGAGGAATTATCGGTAAGGATGCACCGAGGCTTACTTGAAACGATGACTTTTCCTTCGACGAGGTCTTCGATCAGACGCAATTGGAATGTCGAGAATGCCGTCGAAACGACGTTTCGTCGCTTCCCTTTCCACGAAAACACAAGCCAACCCTCTGGTATGTTTTAATTTTTTTTTTTTTTTTTTTGGTTCTCTTATTCTTTTTTTCTCGAAATATACATTTATTGAAAATAATCATATTTTGCATCTGTTCTTTTTCGCTCGTCACTTCTGTCGTTAACTACGATTGTTGCTCCTGATCGCGGTCCAGGTATTTGTCCTTTGTACTCTCTGTGTCGCGCTCGTCACACCTTTTCCCTGAGACAGCAGACCCTAACTCGAGAAAGTAAGATGGAGCGGAAATTTGGCCCAACATTGGTCCCTAACGGAAGTGGACAGGGTGCTGAGTCTGCTTTCGAAGGAAAAAGGGGAGGGCCGAGCTTTCATCCCGCGAGTTTTCGCCATACAAAAGTAATAAAAGCTTGCTCGTTTACATATGGTTCGATTAATCGTGGTATCTCGGTCGTTCGTGCGCCACGTCGCCGAAGAGGATCGACGAAACGTGCGTGCAGTCTTCGTTACGATCGAATCGGTGTGTCGTCGTTTTGCGAACAATTTTCTTGGCTTTCTGTTTGATTTCTGGAGCAGCGTATTTTTCGTCACTTCGTCGGAGTTAGTCGAGGAGTCAGGCGTCTATACATATACATGTTCCTATACACGCGAATAAACGAAGAGCCCGGTGCAATATTGCTTGCGACGGTTCTGGTCGTTTATTCGGGTATATATGGCGGATATAATTGTATTTATGTGTATATTTATATTTATATATATATATGAGACTGGTTTCGAGCGTTTCGACGTTCCTGAAGAAGTTAGGCCATCGTCAGGGTACCCGCCCCCATGCCGAAGCCTACACCCTTCGGCCCGAAATTCCGGTTGTAACAGCCACGGCAGTAAATGTCCCCGTCTGGGGCATCGTTCAGATTCGTAGAGTCTAAAGAACGGTGGCACTCGGCACAGCTGAAGCAACGCTTGTGCCACACGCGGTTCTTCGAGATCATCTGTTCCGCAGCGTACACCGGGTAGCCGCAACGCGCGCACCCGTGGCCGTCGGTTCGCTTCTGACCCACCTGAGGCTTGGCATCGATGCTGCAATGATTTACGAACGCGTCAGGAAAAGTTAGAGACGAGTGTTTCAAATCTGTCGAATTATAGGTCTGCGACCAGCGACCGTTCAGAACTTGACATATCTATAATTCTCTCTTTGGATTCTAATTGCGTCACTGGTGCAGATTCTCAGGCCTGCCACGAAGAACTGGAAACCGTAGAATCACAGATATGTCATCCGTTCATCGTAAAAGTTGAAAATCTCAAGTTTGCTATTTCTACGCGGAGAATACCGTCTCAGTCTTCTTCGGATCAGAGTCAAGACGTTTCGGTTCAAATTAATCGAGCAATTAAGTGTTTAGAAACTTACTATGAGGGAGCGTGATCTCCGTTGGTTGAAACGAGAGTCGGGGTATGTCCGAATCCAAATCCTTTGGGACCGAACAGCTTACTGTAGCAAGATCGGCAGTGGATTTCCTTGTCAGGTCCGTCACAGGCTAGCATAGAGTCCAGAGGTCGATGGCATTCGGCGCAGTTGAAACATTTCTTGTGCCACATAGTACCTTTGGCGAGCTGTTGTTCGGCGGCAAATACCATGCCACCACAACGGGGGCATCCCTGGCCAGCTGGTGCCTTGATAGCCGTCGTATCAGGATTGTAAAATGGGCGAGAGGCTGATATTTCTTCCTCCCTAAAAGAAAAATTCTCTTTCACATCCTCCTCTTTCGAGAATATTCCCTTTCTCGTTCGTCGCTATTCTCTTTGAACTTTGTTTAAATGCCTGAGACCCTGGAAGCTCGAACGTCTCAGACTCTAAACATCTCGATACACTTGGAAAGCTAGACGACAATCTTTTTTTTTTGAACTCTAGGGGCTCGAACGTTTGAGACTCTGGACACCCAAACCTTCGGAATCCTAAAAATCCAAGTGTGTGGAACTCCGAAGACCCAAACGTTCCAAGTTTTGGAAACCCAAGGATCTGTTTAGAACTCTAGGTGCTCGAACGTTTGAGACTCTGGACACCCAAACCTTCGGAATCCTAGAAATCCAAGTGTGTGGAACTCCGAAGACCCAAACGTTGCAAGTTTTGGAAACCTAAGGATTTAAGACTCCGGCGAGCCAAGTATTTGAAGTTCTAGATACCTAAATATTTGGAATAATGGAAACATGGGATGGAAGAACTAACGAAAGGAGAGGGTCACTCACGTTAGGCCATCGGTCTGTAAGAATCCCGATCCACATGCGAATCCGTATCCGTGCGGTCCCCATTTCTTTCCGTAGCAAGTCTTGCAGTAGACGTCTTTGTCGGGCCCGTCGCAGGCGATGATAGAGTCGAGAGTTTTGCTGCAGTCGTGACACTTGTAGCATTTCCTGTGCCATTCGCGGCCCTTTGCAAGCACCTGTTCAGCAGCGAATACAACGCCACCGCAACGTGGACAACCTTTGCCAGGTGGGGCCTTGATTACGGCGGTGTCGATCACGGTTGTACGAGGAGCAGCTTCGCTGCATTACAAAAATTTGACCAACTTTTACCATCAACCCTTTCAGTCATCGATATCAAAGCATCGAGTTGCACGAATGACAAAATAAATTGTTTAAAAGTCGAATCTTCTTTTTTTCCATTTTACAGGAGAAGCTCATCTTTATTGAAAGGCTCGACGATGAGATACAAATTTATTCTCGTTCGAGCGACTCGACTCTGGTTCGAATACTGGCAAGTGACGAAAAGAAAAACGCAGTCCATGCAAATGAGGAACTAGTCCATACCGATCGGTAATTAACATTCAAAATTTTCAATGCTAATGAAAAACACGACTGAAGAGATTTAGAATGCAAGTTGATAACGTCAGACACGAATGGTATATTTTCTTGGAAATTTATTTCATTTTTGTTTTTTTTTTCTTTTTCTTTATAGTACTATCGCGTTTTGAATATACGAGGAGGAACATGCCTTGCACGATGCCGAACTAATTATACCAGAGATGTTATTTACGATGGTGTTTTAAGAATTAGTATATTCAACACTCAGAAGCAAATTTAGCGGCAGAAAAGTAAGACAATGGTGAAGGTGAGTAATAGCGCAAAGCGTTAAGGCGTCGATTCCTGTGTATGTATGTATGTACATGTATATCCGCGAAGACACATGCAAACGTCCGTTCGTTCGATCTTTCGCTCGTAGTCCGAATTTCTTCAACTTTGAGAAGTAAATGGAGCTCGACCGGCATCCTAATCCTCGAATTAAAACTCTTCTTGTGTAATCAAATTTTAATCGAAAGACAAATTACTCCATCGGTGTAAAATTTCAATCTACTCGTTATATCCGAAGTTTGCAAACGGCATGAGAACTCCATTTGGCGTGAGAATTAGTTGAAAGAAAAACGGAGCACCCTGAAAATCGGGCAGTCAGGTGAACAGACAGACGGACAGACACACACATAGAGAGACGGAATAGCTGATAGTGGAATAGCATAACTATGGGGGCGCGTACCCCTCGTCCTCAATATCGCACTGCAGCCCGATCCACATAACTCCAGCATGGCCAATACCTCGCGGACCGAATTTCTTCGGATAGCAAGCTGTTAAGCAGACAAGCGCATCATATATAGTGAGAGTGTAGAAGCCGAGGCGGGATATCTCTCGTTTATTCCCGTCTCAGTCTCGGCTCTGAAAACCCACCCATTGGCGTAGCAGTCGCTTTGTAGGGCGCCACCACCCTGACCATAGCCATAACCCTTCGGTCCGAATCTCTTTCCGTAGCATACTGCAGAGAACATGTGTTAAAGGTATCTGCTCGTTCTTGACCTAGTTGCCTGACATCCTCAGGGTATGGCATACTTGGATGTGTTCTATATGTCCTTCTGTGTCTTCTTCTCTTAGTCTTGGTCAATTTTAGACATCGTTAATTACCGGTCGATACTCGTCTTTAATAGGCACGAGTATTCAACATCGATTTTTCGTTTACATTATTCTAACAGCAGGGAATTTATAGAGTTTCCTGTAAATGTAGGTTGAGCTAAAGTAGACTAGATCGGAGACCAGAATGTAGAAACAGTCTGAATTGATGAGTCATGAATTATAGGGGGACACGGGTTGAGCCGAAGCAGACTAGATTGGGTACCGATAATGACTGTTACCATCTTTCATAGAACACATCCGGTACTTCACACCTGCGGATCTTAGAAATGTGTAACGTACTCACCTTTGCAGTAGATGTCCTTATCAGGACCTTCGCAACAGTTGACCGAGTCTAATCTCTTGGAGCAGTTGGCACATTTAAAGCATTCCTTGTGCCATTGCTGCGTGGGACACAAAGGGACGTGTGTTAGTCACTGAAACTGGGAGGGACCGCAACGTGTCTTACGTTCTATTACACATAGTTATTCCCAATTTTTGCAATCGTTATTCTCTAATAAATTTAGTTGGAAAATCTTAGTGTCTATTTCTATCGAAACAGAGACTGAGGCGTTCTTTCTGCCGTTACTTTCCAAGCAGCGTCTTGAAGATCGTAACAGAACTTGTGAGTGAGAGTGAGACAAAAGGAAGCAAAGATCAGAACACTTTCGGGGGCATCTCAGGCCAAGACGTTGAACCTCGCTCCTAGAAACAAGGTCTCTCTCCCGTTTTCCAAAGGAAAAGACGTGGACTAAGTCTTCTTTACGTCGGAGCTCGTTTTGTGTGACAATTTACGGAACACTTTGCGCCACTGTGTACCACGGATCTTAGTTTTAACTATGGACCATCCACTAAAAAGGATACAGAGGATCGACCAAAAACAAAGGATGCAAATCATTACTTGGATCGATCAGTGACCACGTTACATCCTCTCTCCAACTTTTGTTTTAACAAAGATATTTCATCGAGATTCAATTCTGGTTCTTCGCATTGCGATTGCGAAAAGGAACTTGCGAAATTTTCTTGGTATCTTTTTGTTGTCGTTTCTTCTTTTACCTAATTTTTTGATTAAGCTTACAGTTTAATCAAAAAATTCTCATTTCGTCGGATATTTTGTATCGTCTATTACTTTCGTTTACGTTGTTTCTAGAGCGAGGACGTAACATACTCATTGACTGACCCAAGTATCTTCGATACACGTTTGGACAGTGTGTGCAACTGAGATAAAGAAACGAGCAGTGAGAGAAAAGAAAAAATACAGATTTGTTGGATTGCAACAGATACCTCGACAATATATCTCGCGATCAGGACCATCGCAATGAAGCGTCGAGTCCAGAGACCGTTGACAGGTTTTGCACTTGTAGCATTGCTTATGGTAAGCCTAATCACAAGAAGTAGGAATAACCATGGTATCTCAGGGACAAATTTCTTCTCATGATCGATTCGATAGAATATTGGTCTTGGTACCGCGACGAGCCGTACGTAATCATAGGGTTAATATCCTAGCTTGAACTTGGAAACGCAAGATACTATCGATTCGTATCGTATATGTTCGTAAAAATTGCTTGCAAGCACTTGACGTGCCTCCAATTGGCTAGCATCCCCGAATGTCGTCATACACGGTTAACAATAGACTAGAAAGATGAGACTAATTCAGCTTTCTCTTGAACATTCTGAAATTTGATCCGTGACAAAGTTTCGTTTGAGAATTCCGAGGATGAAGGTTTATCGGTTCTTTGATTCAATTCTCGTATAAAATGATCTATCTTGCCCAGTTGCTTTCTGCCAAACACTTCCATAAATCTTGTCACTTACGTACCGAGATCAAGATAGCTATCAAAATTTATCCTCAATAAAGGACCTCGACACGAAGAGCCCTTCGACGGTCAGATCGCACAACTTCCAAGCTCCTTGATCGATCAAAGCCGCTTAAGACTCAGACCTGACCAACGTACAGTGACACCATATCGAAGGTAAAAAGGCCGGACAGTGTCCTAAGCAGAGAAATTAGCCTGCGTCGATTTAATCCGCGGTTGTTTCCAAAGTTATTTTCCAACCTCGAACGCGGGAAGGGCCAGTTGGTCGACTGCCAAGCCCGACCAAGACAGGAAAAGCTCTTGGGCCGGCACCAACGGCAACAAGCTGCCGTCGACTCATCCTCCAAATTCTCTTTCCGCTCTTATTTTTTCCTTCATTGTTATGAAATTACGCGTTTCGTCAGACGAGAAGACTACGGAGGCCCGTTACGCTCCACCAACTACCTGGCACCGTGTCAGCCAATGATCTAGTCAATTTTAGCATCGCATAACGCGAGGCCGCTCTCGAACGCTCTGCATACGCCACAGAATTCGATCAATTTTATCTCGCGTTTTCTAAACGATCGAAAACCAGCGTTACAACGTTGAGGTGCGCGCAAGATCGAGGCTACCGTGTTTCGACACTGGTTCTTCCAGAACGTTCAAGGGAGTAAGATTAGAAGTGACTAATCGTCGGCAACGAGATTCGAAGAGGAATTCGTCGAGCCCAATTGGCGGCTCGATTAATAACTCCGGATTTCATGAACTGTTTACAACTCCCCTCTATTTGGATCGCTCGGTATCGGGTTGCCTGAGCAAAAATAAAGCGGTCCCGGGCTAAGAATACTTTGTTAGTAAGATTTCTCCCTTTGGTTTCTTCCACCAGCGAGACGCAACTCGTGGAATTGAGCAGCTCTTTTAGAAAGGGCTCTAGAGGTCTGTGGTATATTTAGGTAACCTGTGTGTTTTCTAATCAAATAGTTCGATGTCTGCGACTTGGGTACGACTTGGTCTATTTAGTACGGTTACAGGGGATGCTGAAACATCATCTTTCGGCCAAGAAATTACCATCTTGTCTTATCGGTGCTTTCGACGAAAAAGCTGCTCGATTATTTTTTGAAGAATTTGTAGCAGAACGTTTGTACGACTCAAGCGGAGTATCCTGAGAGCAAACGTAGACTTTTGGGGACGTTCGATACTGTCAGGAACTTGAACAAATTTGATTCGAGTTCAGAACTGCGATATCTTTTTCTATGGCTGAAATATTTTCGAACGCAGACTTTTTGTAGACTTTTCGTGCAGCTTGACAAGGACTTTGACGAGTCGCGGTACCAAGGTATAGCACAATGTCTCGAAAGTGAATGGGGTGACCAATTCTGTCGAAACTCACCCTTCCTCGAGCTAGCATCTGCTCGGCGGCGTACACGTATCCTCCGCATCGGGGACAACCTTCCCCTTCAGGCGCCTTCGCGATGGCTCTCGGTTCCAGAATGGCGTTCGATCCCCTCGCGAGCTCCCTAAAAACGTGTCCCTTGTAGAGATCAGATTGTCACTCCTGGCTGGTATCATAAGGTCAAGCTGTGATTTCCAATTGGCGTGCCAGCGCCCCACTTTTCCACCAAAAATTATTCATTCCGAGGAGATTGGAATTAACTTCTTTCACAGCCGATTTTGTTTCCTTTTTTTTTTTTGGTTTTATGTCTTTTTTCTCTTTTTTTTTTTTTTTTTGCTTCCAAAGATCTTGTATGATTGAGAAAAAAACTGAAGCTGTTTACAGCAGGGTTCGTTAATGTCGCGAGGATAAAATAATAGAAAATGTCGGAAGTATTCTGTTTGCAACTGCTTGTTCGAAATCTTTGAATTGTCTGTACTCTGCACATTTAATAGGAAATATTGAAATTATTAGTGAAAATAGTTAATACTTGTAAATATACGAATATTTATTGGATCTATAAGGTGTTTGAAAATGTTTAGTCAATTACCTGTAATTCTGATACACTTCACGATCGTACGTAATAAGAATGCGAAACCTTTCTCGAGCATCTGTCAATAGGCAATCGAGGAATATTAAAGATATAAGAATCTTTCGTTAGGTATCCAACGATTATCGAAAACACAAGATTTGAGAATCGATCGATAGGCAAGCGAGAATTATCAAAAATACAAGCCCCTGTATTTTCAAAGTTTCGTTAATATAGACGATAATCAGACAAGATAATTTCTCTCGTTATTTCTCAATGTTTGACTACCATTTGCGAGATTTACATCGACACGCGGTGTCCGAAAAAATGGTGAAATCTCAATTTCTAGCTATTTACGTCGGAGGTGACGATAATCTTAGAAAAATTCCAACCAGCTGCAAATAAAAACAAAAAGAAACTGTGATCCCGCGTCACCGGCTGCGAAAATGTTAATTCGCCATAGGACACCTGAATTCGTTTGAAAAAAATTCCTCGAATCATTCGTTTTTTTATATCTGGTTATAAAACGACTTATGGGGGTATTGTATTATCGGGGGGGCGTTGGAACACCGGGGGCTGGGGAATCACCAGGGACAAGCAGACAGTACAAGAAAACACCACTGCAAAAACCAGAAGAGGGAGAGTCGACCAGTAAAATGACGAAACTTCGAATCTCAAGCTCGTTCGGTGAGAGAACGCGAACAATGAATTTTCCAGATTTTCTTTCCAGATTCGATGGTAGTTTCCGTCGTCTACGGGTCGACGCACAAGACTCTAGGTGAACAACTGATTACCAGAAACCGGTGAAAGAATAACAACCCGGCTGTTAGAGTGTTAGGCACGTGTTAGTAATCGGTTAGTAACCCGTTTCCCCTCCGCAACCACGCAAAAGTGGCTTCCGCCGAGCCCCGAGAGGAGAGCCAAGAAGCGGATCGTGTGATAACAAGAAACCAAATACTAATACGTTTTATTGAGAAAAAAGAAACAAGTGAGGACAGAGCAAGAGGCACAAGTATGAAAAGAAAGAAAGAAAGAAACAGATAGAAGTAAAAGGGGAAATCAAAAAAAGGGATCCAGAGGAAACCAAAAAATAGGATCATAGAGAAAGCTGAAGAGGGGGTTCTTGATTAAATAAATTGAAATAATTAAATAAACTGAAGGAGTTCCAAAGAATTTCTTGTTTTTTTTTTTTTTTTTTTTTTTTTTAGAAAAGTAGCTGAAGGAGGAAACCGAAAAAGCGTTCATCTACGTATAGCATCTCTACGCGCGTGTCTCTGTAAGCGAGCATAATTTGTTTGTCTATCTACGTGTATGTATGCGTGTGTTTGTGCACGTGTGTGTGTGTATGGAAAACCGCGTCTAAACAGAAGCACCCATAGAGTTAGACGTGTTAGCAGGGTTACGGGGTTACGTGTCTTTGAAAAAAGAGGTACGAGAGGCCGTGCAGGTGTGTACCGCGGATCGATAAACCGAGATACGTTTGTCGAATCTGTGGATGATAACAGTTGGACGAAAAAAAAAGAAAAAAAAAAAAGAAAAAAAAAAGAAATCACAGAAAAAAAAGAAAAAAAACGTTTCTCTGAAAAGTTTCAAGCGATTGGTTTCCATGTGAGGCGGTAAGAAAGAGAAAAGGCAAAGAGAGAGTCAAGAGATAAGATAGAGAAGAGAGAGGCGGAATCTGACTCGGTGCTCACCATTTTTTTCTTTTGTTACTCGCTAGTTCCCTTTATCACGAGGATTTTCGAGGGCAGGCTCGTGATAAAGCGACATATATCGTTCGATCATGGGCCTCCGGTTGGCTCGCACTCGGCGGGGCTGGCGGGGGTAGTAGGGTATCTTTTTGCTTTTTTACATTTTTCTTTGTCTTTTTTTTTTTTTTCTTTTTGCTCGACTGTTTCAGTCGGTTGTTTGCTTTTTTTTTTCTCGCGCTGTCGTACTTTCTTTCGTTTCTTTCTTTAGACAGAACAAAACAAAGAGAGACGGGGGACTCGAAGTTGGGGGTGGCGAATGGTGAAATCGGGGTTTGCTAGAATGGTTAAAAGAAACTTGGACGGGCCTGGCTCTTGTGTTCGCACAGATTTTTCGTCCTCGAACCGTGTTTGCTCGGTTCGTTCTCCGTTGTTGCATTGATGATGCCAGGTGGACATTTTTGTGCACTTTTATATATATGTGTGTGTGTGTGTGTGTGTGTGTGTGTGTGTGTGTGTGTGTGTGTGTGTATATGTATAGAGCTAAGTAGGTGTGTAGGCACGTACAGTGGGTCAAAAATGTTTTTGACATATACTAGATTTATAGCTTGGACTTTTTTCCATCTGTACCACAGTAATCCTATTTTCCATTCTGAAATTTTCCAATCTTTAAACTCTGTCGTTAGAACGATGCAGTTGTTTCGTGGCAAGAACATTTTTGTCCAACCGTCAATGCGTTTGAAAAAAACACTCGAAGCAAGTGTCAATGAAGAACACCAGATTCTTCTGTTTTTTTTTCTTTCCCTTTTTAAGTCTTTTAATGGCACTTATTACAGATGGTACAAATGATTCTATAAACTAGCGTAATGTAGTGTAGTAATCGCATAAAAGAAACGAGAAAGAGTATATATATAGTAATATATATCTGTGTATATATATATATACGGCTCGAAAAAAAAAAAAACGAAAAAAAAAACGACCGTTCATAATCCAGTCGTTCACACGGACAGAGGAAAAACGAGAGACAACAACGAAAAGAGAAGGAAAATAAAAGAGAAAACGAGATTGTCGGAGAGAGAAGACAACAATGAAGTAAGACAGAGAGACAGAGAAATCGGGTGATAAATAGAAACGAGAAAAAAAAAAGAAAGAAAACGGAAACGAAAAGAGCGAAGAGCAGAAAAAGTTCGGGTAGTTAAACGCGACAAAGAGAGAATAGTCGACTAGATTAAAATACAGTTAATTATCAATTAATTATAACGTCGTCGTCGTCGTCGTCTTAACATCACCATCACCATCACCATCATCGCCATAATCGCTGTCGGTGCCGATGGACGACGAGAGAATCATAGGCAAAGGGGGAAACTGGTGTCAGGATGCTTTCACAGGTGGGGGAGGGGGGCAGTCAGGATCGAGGACGATACAAGGCAAGAGAAAACAAAAGATGACGACTAAAAAAGGTGGGAAGGTGAAACAGAAAATGGAGGATTAAAATTAGAAATGCCGAGTGAGAATAAAAATAAAGTCGGGCTAAGAACAGAAATTTGGTTGAGACAAAGAGGGAGAAGAGGTTACGGGGACTCTCGAACAGGCCAAAATTTAAACGGGGCACGTAGTTCGACACGGTCGTGATGCTGTATACACATATACGCAGACGCATGCTCTCGGTCCTTGGGTTCTTAGTAGGCTGCCTTTGCTTCTTCCAATTTCGTTTCTTCCGGATACGGTTTATTGTACCAAGAAGAGGATCATGCTGTTGGATCATTGGGCTGTCGATGTTGGTTGAGTCGGTCGTATTCATACTTTATGGTCATTTTTTTTAGTTAACGGCACGTGTATGGTTCTCAATGGGAGGTGGTCTGATCGTACAAACGACTGAGGGGAGAATCTTGTTTTTTTTTTTTTTTTTTTCTTGGTTTGGGAAAAAATAGGAGTTAAGGCTAGGTCAAGGGGGTGAGGAGAGGTTGGACGACGGGCAGGTGCACTCACTCGCTACTCTTCAAATGTTCGCCCTGATCCATGGACAGGCAACCAGCGCCTCCACCGAAGCCGTATCCTTTAGGACCGAACTTGCGTCCGTGGCACACTTTGCAAAATAGCTCACCCTCGTGCTCGGAGCAGTTTGTCGAGTCGAGCAATTTGCCGCACAGACCTGCAACACACAGGCATAGTTCGTTTGGCTGCGACCTAATCCATCATCCTGATATTGGGCTCGAATAAGTGGATTCGCCCATTCGTGGACAGACACTACTTAAAGCGTCTGCGATGCGAGACTCTTTAAGAATCCCTCCTTGAAATTAGAGACGTGCTCTTATGGAATTTGAATGAAAAGTTCGTGATCTTTTATAGTAGGATTTTCTCAACAAATTGTGGAACATTTTTAATTGTAACTTTGTCGAAGAACGGTAGCCAAAGGGTTGTCTTTGTGAGGGTAGTTGAACGGAACTTGATGGAGGGAAAAAGTGGCGAGCTTCTGTGATTTTTTTTTTTTTTTTTTTTTTTTAAGAAACTGTAAGCTATTTCGCAGCATAAGTTTGTCGAAGTGCTTATCTATGTTTGGAGCAGCTTCGGGAACCTTTTGATGGATGAGTAATGAATATCGTGATAACGAAAGAAAAATTCACGACCCTATCGGAATTACTGTCTAAAAAAGATGCGAGCAATTTCTGACACAAATTGAAAGAACACAGGCTTAATCCTGGGAATATCTGTCAGTGGATCGGGTTGACAGTTTACGGGCTTGTAATTGAACTAATATAATTAGATAGACAGAATGCTTCACCTACTTTCTTGACTGGTTGCATCTTGCTAATTACGGAACAGCCTAACCTAGTTGAGAGTTAAATTTATCAAGATTTTCTTGTAAAAATCACATGAACGGTTCGTAGTAAAAATTGCGAATTTCGACCAAACCCGAACCTAATCCAGATCGTTGAAATACTCGAAAATATATGCTTGTGAAACCACGAGATTCGTATAAAAAAAAAATTACAATCTGATCGTTTCGACTACTCTGGAAATTCCAGTGTTAATATGACCCAGTCATAGTCTACCAGTCCCTATAGTCAAGATGGCCCTACGACACTAACCAACAACCCCATAATATAATAATCCATAACCATTGGCCCAAAACTTACCCTTATTTGATAATAAGAAAAATAAAAGACCTAAAGTCAGATTGCCTAAAATTGTTAGATGCATAAATATCTTCGTTCTATCAATTACTATAGCCACGCTAGCCCTGTTTCGACCATTAACCAACAGGCCCATAATAATTATTTATGTCATTATTAATTATTCGAAGAAGTGCCCTGATTTTACAGCAAAAATGTTTGTTGAGACCTAAAATATTCACGAATAAGTGACAGTAGCGGCTGAAATTTTCGATGCAGCTTGTTTCCGCTGGTACCTAAAGCCGCGAATGAATATTCAATGGGGTTTCCTATTTCGAGTAGGATCACGAAGTGCGGATTTTTCCCGGCGAGTTCGCGCGGGTCGTTGCACCCTCGGCTTGACGTTGGGTGGTGGTTCTATTTGATTTCTGGCTAGCATACAAAACTAATTAAGGCCAAGACAAACCATCCGGGACTGGGATAAAACTTATTTATAGAGGCGGCTAATTTTAAGAACGGCCGATGGTGTTTTTTGCGCAATGGGGTGCCTGGGATCCCGTGATCATTGATAATTCGTCGATCAATTAAGATTTCTGCAACTCGGATTATGCCACTGTATCGATCTATTAATTTATAGAAAGATACTTCGAAGAAGTTTCACGTTTTTGAACCGATAAAAATTACATCGAATTTGTATTTTCAGATAGATAAGTTTGTCGCTTTTAATAATTTCTTGTCCTGCATTCGAAACATTTTTTTTTCTTTTTTTTTTTTTTTTTTTAATGTTCGATATAGAAGTTTTATATAAAATTTAATCGAAACTCTTCACCCTGAGTTTGGTGGAAAAAATAGTTTGAGAATGTGCGAGGCAGCATGTTTGTCGAAATTGGTGAAATTTGATAGAACGAGTGTTTAAACGAACATGTTATATCAACATATTATTTCATTGGAAATTGATTGAAGAAGATTGAGAATGTTTGAAGAATCATGTTTGTCCAAGTTGAGTACTGAATCATTGGGTAAAGGGAAATACGTAGCATACTGTTGGAATAGTCTGTAACATTTTATACAAGCACTTACCACACTTGAAGCACATCTTGTGCCATTTGAGTCCTCCGGCAACGCGTTCTTCCGCGGCGTATACGGATTTGCCGCATTTGGGACACTTGGGGTGTTCTACTGGCTTAAAAGGCATTTTGTCTGTACTGAAAAACAAAGAAAAATCTTCGATTGTTATCTCGATCGTTACTAAATCCAAAAATCTTACGATTTTACCGATCAAACTATTCTAAAATAATTCGTTTATTTATTTTTCCACATGTTTGGGACTCTTCCCTAACATAGGTATGAACATTCCGTTTATTTCCACGTATTTCAAATTCTTTTCCAAATAATCAAAGACCGAATTCATCCTATTGTACATGCCTATGTGTGTAATCGATGGAAAATTTTACGAAACTTTTCGAAGAAGATCGAACGAAGAAGATTGAAATTGAAATGTGGAGAGGAAGTTTCGTCTTTTTCGCATATTTTACGGTACATAAACAGTGAATAACAATAACACCGGTAACTCAGCCGCCGATTACCTAATCCCGCAAGAGGAACGTAAACAGTTTCAATCTCCGTCCTACTGCCGGAGAACGAATCTATTTTTGCCAAGTTTGAATCGCAGCGTGTATTCTCGGTGGCCAATACCCGCGAAAGATACGAACAAAAGAACAAAGACGAAGAAATTAAATTTCTTTAGGAATCTATTACGATCACAACATACTACGCGGTATGTCAAGCCATCGATGAAATTAATCTTAATCCTTCGTCGAACGATCGGTATTCGTGGAAACGAAACGAAGAACGTAACAGAAAGATAGCGGAATGATAAAAATTGCAATAACCCCCATTCCAAGAAAAGGGCGCGCGATTTCCTTAAAGTTTCGTTAATCATACGTGGCGAGAGGCTCTTGATAGAGATGATAATAAAATTAGCCTAGAATGGGAATTCGACGCTTAAATATCGTTAGGAAGGAAATTTTCAAGTCCTGTTCTTCGTCGGTCAAAGACAGAACGTCAGACGAGCTTTGAAAGATTGGACATTTTTTAATTTCCCGCCACGTGACCTAACATAACCTAAAATAAACAGAGGGGTAAAAGACTGTGGAGTAAAATAAACATGACGACAAATAAATCATTCGCGTGCCAAATATCAGAAGTCGTATCGGAGAGACAAACTTGCTATTCGAGATACAAAGTTGCAAATGTGGAAGTTTCGACGATGTGACTTTTGGAAGCGGCTCTGGTGGCGAGTATAGTGACCACGGTATTAGTAGAAACGCTAGAGAGACCACGAGAGATCAGGAAGAGAGACAGAGGATTCTATATCCGTGCAGACGCAAGCCGGATCGCGAGGCCGTATTAGGGAAGGTGCTAGATTCTCCACAACGCGGTCGCCATTACCCCTACCTTCGCGTCCAGTTGGTCCTTCCTAACCTATACATCGTTTTCCACGTTGTCTATATCCACTCTTTCGATATTGTCTAAGATAACAAAATTATTTTATTTATGACTCGACTAACTGACGAAAGATTTCAATGCCTCTTTGGTACTTGGAAATCTTCCTAACCTATAATTCTCCTATATGTACAACTATAGTTTCTTATCGTTCAAGGTGACAGTATTATCCTTTCCTGTCTTGACTAGTTAATGAAACAATTGGGAAACTTTCTAACCTATACTTCGTTTTCCGCGTCGTTTGTACGTCTACTCCTTCGATATTGCCCAAAATGACAAAATTATTTAATTGTAACTCGACTAACTGTTGAAGGATTTCGATGCCTCTTCGGTATTTGAAAATCTTCCTAACCTATACTTCATTTTCTTCCATTGCCTCGGTACTTTTCCACCGTGATCAAGGACGACGAAATTATTTCTTCGTAAGTCAGCTAACTGATAAAAAATTTCACCGATTTCCTAATCTCTATTTCATTTTCTCCCATTAGCTATGTACAACAAGAAATTTTCTCGTAACTTCGATAACCCATCAAGTTTGAAAGTCTTACCAACATTTCGATCTTGAATAAAAGTCTCTGATTGAGAAAGGAAATAAATTTAAGAAATATTGAAACGCGATAATAGTCGATTATAGGATCTTTGACGACCTTAACGCGAATTCGAAATTCGGATCTCGTCTCTTCTGGTGAATTCGATTTAGAGACTCGGCTTCCAAATATTCTATCGGATGAGTCACGAGGAAAAAGTAACGACGATACTTTGGACGCGGTTGTTTGTACATACGTATCTCCGTCCATGTTACATCATAACAGCCGAAGAACGTCTTCTCCACCCCCGTGTATACTAAATCCGGACGATCTCAAATTTCATCGCGTTTTAACTTTACAGCCCGCGTAATTCTGCTCTGTGAGACGCGTCCGACTAAATGTAGCTTTCCACTCGGACAAACATTCTCATAAAATTTTCCGATCCTCTGGCTTAACACCGGAGATTACAAAAGCCAGATCGTCCATCCTCCGATTCGCTTGAATTCTTTTAATCGCGGTTTCAAGCGTTCGAATTCTTTGTCCGATACAAAATATATTTTGACAGAAGGCTGTGAAATTCGTTTGGAATCTTTTAACCGTGACTATGGTTCGTTAAAATATACTTTGATAGATAGATGAGAATCGAAAGGATACTCGAGCTTTGCCCGAAAGACTATTCACTCGAAAACGATAGGAAGAAAAATACGACGAGATCAACGGTTTTGTCAAGTTTCTGCCAAAAGAGAATATTCTAATATAACGTTGTCAGTTGCAAAGGTATGAAAAATGTGGTAAATCTACAAAGTTCGGCGTATTCGAAAAGCCAAGGATATAATTTGTCGATCGAGTGGCGCGAAAGAATTCAACGATAACTATTCGAATTCGATCCTATAATACCTAATCATCCAAGGCGACGAAACTATCTCCTCGTAATGCAATTAACCGCTGAAAATGCTTCAAATGCCTCTAAGCTACGTCATATTTTCCACCAAATAGCAATGTCTAAAATAACAAAATCGAAGTCTTTCGTAACTCGGTGGAGAAACGTAACGATTTCGCCTGCTGCGATCTTCACTTTGAGTGCAAACATGATAGAAGAGGAATAACTCCAAAGTTCTCACTTCAAATATGATCCATATTAGAAAGCAACTAACTACCAGTTCGAGTCTCCAAGCTCTTTACCAAGTGCAAAGTTATCCAAACTTAACAGAAGATGGATAACCGCGATGAAGATCTCACTTCCAATCGACAATTCGCTCAGTATCAGAAAGCAACCACTCTCTAACGTTTTCTTGGGAGGATCCTGAAAATGGGTGTGTTGTACGTTGTACGATGATGTCTGGATGGCCGTGGAACACTGTTGCTTGCTCGCTGCGTGTTACTGTACTACTCACCACCGGGTGTCGGGTTCGAAGTCACGAAAATGAAAATCGGTAAACTCGGGGAGGAAGACAGGCGTGAAAGATGAAAAAACACCGAGTAGCACTCTACACCGCACTAATACTGGATTCGAATGGCTGTTCTCGCGTCGTGCCCGTCCTAGTCATAGCCAGACGTTTGCACACGGCACGTGTGCATCGGAACGTCAGTGCTGTTGACGACAACGTCGCGGTGGCAAGAGGGAGTTACACTAGCCGCCTTCCATCTAGCGGGGGTGTTACACTATACTTCGGGATACCGAAACGGCCACGACTCGCTAACTCGCTTTCCTTTCCTTCGCATCTTATCCTCGCTCCCTGGCACTCTGACGCTTGATTCTACAGGAATTTCAGGCGATCGTACATGTTTATCTAAATTTATTATATCCTTGTAGACACGATCGGAGGAGCAGCGTTCTTTGCTCCGTTTGGATGTTTTATACGCTTTGTACGCGATTGCGAGAATTCTGTGCAGTTTTGCGTCTTCAAATGTCACATAGATGATGCATGGAAATCCGTAGTTTAGCTATGAGGGATCATTCGCGATGCTATTAGAGTCCAACTTATTATACATGGTAAATGACTCTAGCTCCTTTTTTGGTATGGAACAAATTGTGAGTATACAGTTGTGGTACGACTTTGCTTTTTCGATATAATCTAGAAACGTTGGTTTTTGCTGCTGCTCGTGTCGGTATGTTTCTGTTAGAGGATAGTGGAGTTTAGAAGTTGCGGCGATCGGCACATATTTGGAATTTTAGAATTCAAGTTACACGATACTTGCTATGGCTTATTGACGTAATTAAGAGACGTAGGAGCTAGTACAGGGTGTTGGACATTAGTCTATAGCTGCTTATTGCTGTGGAATTTTTGACAAGTTGGGAATATTAATGGCATCGGTATCGTTTCTATCAATCAGTCGTAAGAAGATTGGATTATGAACCCTTGTTTTATTGCTGATTCTGTTACCGCCTGATAGATGGTCTAATAGATCTTATTCTACGCTCGTTCCTGTCGTAATCGTAACAACAAAATATCGATAAGGAGATTAATACTTGCTATACGAAGAGGAATAACGTAAAAGAATATTATATAAACAAACGATGCAAAGGAAACACAAAGAGACGATGATGGAGACAAGAAAATTGTCAACAACCTTGCTCTTTGTACCTGGTGCTCGCTAAGATCATCGATTAAAATCTAGGTGAGTTACGTCGAAAAAATTATAATACGAGTGACAAGAAAAAAGAGCAAATTCTTTTTCCTTCGAGGGACCATCTTTTTCTCCAAATATCCATTTTGCGAGGAATAATTTGGCGTGTAACGATAGATGGTGTGTAAAAGACGCTGCAAACATTGAGATAACAATCGGCATACTTTGGAAACGTAATATTTACGGCCGGAGAAAGAGAGATATTCGCCGCGGGAACGTTGGAGAAATATACAATAAGATGGGCCACGATTCTGTAACACCGTAGTAACGGCGTGGATTTTTAGAAAGAAACCGGAACGCAGCGAGAATATATCTATAAACGAGCCGAGAGAGCAATGAAAGTCGAAGCCTGCAAGAAATTTCAGAGAAACCTGAGAACTCTCTACGCGAGATTTTATTTCATGGAACGTGAAATACAGGCCTTGGAGGAGGTTCAAGGATCTTTCTCGTTCGATCTTTAAATCCGCCGCGTTTATTTTATTAACACCTTTATAAATATTCAAATTTTTATATGGCTCAAACTTAATCAAACATAAATTAGACTACTATTTATCATGTTGTTGGTGTTGGTTTATTTCAGTTTCGTCTAAATCTACTACGTTTTATGATTTTTTTTTTCTAAACCTTCGAGCTTTTACGTCGTTTAAAGCCAATCTCGATTTAACTCAAACCTAATCAAACTTCTACTCTTCCATACACCTATGGAGAATGTTTTTTTAAGTATTGAAAATATTTTATATCAAACCTAACCTCAAACTAAATTAAACCAAGCTATTTGTCATGATATTGTTAGCGTTGGTTTATTTCAGTTGATGATTCGCTAGCTTTTTCAAAATGCAGCCTTTGAATCATGCTTCCATATTTTTTTACTTAGCTCAAACTTGATTTCGCTTAGTTCAAATCGTATGAAACTTTGTCGTACTTAACCTAACTATCGATCGCTATTTCTTAAAATTGATTTACCTTTTTTAACGCGGCTGAAAGTTTTATGGGTATAATTTTGGACCAGAATTTAGGAGTCTTTGAATAAGGAGCTAAAAATTTGTCAATAACGGTCTGAATCATGTCGGTGACAATGCGCTACGTATTTTGGTATTCGTTTACATTGTGCTACACAGGAAAACATGTTTTCTGAGCGATGAACCAGCGAGAGAAATACCGAAATAAATTTATTACTCATACATTTTGGACTAATTCCCGGGCCTTAATGGCATTCGCGAACTACGGCAACGCGATACCATAATTTTTAAATTAACACCAGTCGAATTGGCACTCGTTCAATTTTTAACAAAATCTTTCCCCTAACTTTTTCCCCCAAAAGTAAACTTTCCCCTCTATCATCGCGTGGTTAATTATAATTTTTATTCTCAAATGAAAACGACTTACCGAACAAATCTTCCGTACTACGTATATTTAAGAGACTGTAATTGAGAAAGATCTTAAGGCCAAGAGATTCCAATTGAACGAAGAAAATCCAACACACGGTCGATACGGGACAACATGAAAGAACTAATTAGCCACTTGGAGATGAAGTAACGTGATGTTTCAAGAAAAGCTTGCAGACTGATACAGAGTTTATGTACAAAATATCAAAAGCGAAGTAGCTCTCGTATTATTTAAACGATTCAAACGAACCTGTTCCTTCACACCCGTTCATAGAGATACGAATTTACTTAAAAATCCACAGTCTGACAATAATGTAAATTCCATATAGAGATCACAATTGAAATTAATCCTGAAGAGGAGAAACTTCAAGGAGCAACGTCAAAGCATCAAGCTCGAACGATAACAAATTTTTAAACGGAGCTTCCGGAGAAACAAGCGCATACATCGACAGTTCATAATTATATCAATTTTGAAGAGGAGAAATTCCAAGGACTAAGACAGTTGGACGAAAAGAGTCCAGCACAATGGCTTCCTGAATGCTGAGCTTGCGTGGGCGTAACCGCGGTGCGATCATATACTCGGCGAGCTTTTTACATAAAGCCACGTGCACGCATATAAGTCTTTCTAAAAATAGAAATTTGAGCAAGATACTATTAATAGTGGATGAGTGTGTTCCCACAGTGGATGTGTGCGTGGCTCTCACTCGGTTTTGCTCGCTGCTCGTTACCGAGCAGCTTTTCGGAAACACCGCCCCTAACCAAATGAAAGAAAAACGCA
Organism: Bombus superbus; assembly: GCA_014737385.1. Lineage (NCBI taxonomy): Eukaryota > Metazoa > Arthropoda > Insecta > Hymenoptera > Apidae > Bombus > Bombus superbus. Next base: position 5,216,411 of record JACXIK010000016.1, on the reverse strand, counting down.
ATTCGATCCTTAGCTACCACTACCCCATTTTCGGACCGAAATAAAAGTCCAACTAGCCTTCCTACTATCGTTTCGACCTTGTTCGCCATTTCATCGTACGAGACGGCAAAATTATAAATTTCATCCTTTCTACGTGATCCTTTCCATCGCGAGAGATAAACGTAAACGTAAACGTAAATGTTCTATTACTCGATGGATTGAACACAAGAATAATATTTGCCAAAGTCGAAAAAGCGACAGGAAAAATATTTTTTTTTTTTTTAAAGACTCAAGATATTTTTGATATTTTTGATATACAGGAGGATGAAGAGTTAAAGTTTTATCCTTCGCTTGAACTGGATTTATGATTTTACTCGAGCTTAAATATTTGTTAAATAAACAGGTAATTAAGTAAAAGCACGTGGCGGAAGGTTCGTCGTCAGAAGTGATCTTCGAATTAGAAGTAAAGCGTAGTATCTTATTTCAGATAAAATTTGAGTCTGAATTTTTACTTGGGCCAGTTTGTACGACCTTGTTTCTTTTTCCTTTCTTTCAATCGGATTCTATCTTGCTCGAATTATTTACGACTGATCATATTATCTGCGCTCTGCCGATCCGCAGATGTTTACGTATAAAAAATAATGTAATTCCTTCGGGTTCTAATTTAGAGAAATTTATTATATACATTTTTCTTTTTATTTTTTATCCTATAGGAAGAAAATCAGACGACTATTTAGAATATCACGGGTGAAACGTTCGACTCTAGCGTTTTCCGTTGCTATTTTAACGCGGAGACAATAAAAAATGTATAAGTACACGTATATAATTAGAACGTTGTCCGGAGACACGTGACACGTCACCGCGGAGCGTTGTCTCGCTGATTGACAACGAAATTCGATTATGTGCCTGAGAATGGATGTCCGTTCAATCGCGTCAAAAATAGCGAAAGCCACAGCAAAGAGGAAGTGCTTAAAAATTCATCGTTACACGAAAAGTGCTCGGTTTATATATATTTAACCGAGAGGTGCAACGATCTCGTCGTGTATCCATTATTAATTCATAGGATCTTCGATAAAAAGCTTAAAAGAAATCAAATAGGTAATCATATAGCATAATTTATTAGAATACTCGATTCCTAATCATTGCTATGGATGAATCTCTTTTGAGTATTCTTATTTGTATTATCTCGAAGTAATTGTTTAGTAATAAAATTCTCCGTTGTTTTCGCTTTAAACGAATAACGCTAATTGTAATTGTTCTGGAAAAATCTCTTTTCTATATTTTTATTTTTCTTGTTCCAATTTTGTTTTTTTTTTTCTTTTTTTGGAGAAGATATAACCTAAAAACTTGTGTAATAAATTTGCATAGTGCTTTGAGTAATGGGCGAGGTCAAAGCTAAACTGTTATCGCTACTCGAAGCAAGTCTCTTCAGGCGATGAAATTCGGCTGATAACAGGAGAGATTTTGCACAACGTCAGAAAGGGTCCTATTAGCAGCCATTAAATGGAGCCAGTGCACATAATGCAGAAATTCTTGACTTGTTCCACTTGACCATCTCTCTCCTTCGCTCCTCTTCACAGGCTGAAATTATTTCCGTACCACTGCGGGTGTTACATGATCACGGAAGAGCTGTCTTCGAGCCTATCCCTCGAATATCATCCATTCAGGTCCGTAGTTCATAGAAACCTGCGCCATTTTTCTTCCAATCTAACCTTACTTTCATTTGTAATCCCACGAAAATTACGAAACAAAATTTTCTACATTACCCCATCGTTATATAAACCTAGAAAAATGCCGATCTTTGGACTGTGTTTGGACTAAACTTGGTATATCAATTTCATTTAGTCCCCTGTTTTATAATTCATAGAAACCTTCCTCGTTCTCCCTTAAACCTAACCTTAATTCTTTAGTAAGATCGTAAAAGTCCTACAACAAAATCTTCCATTATCGTACCAATCTCTAAACCCAAGAAAACACTGATATCTCTCATTTACACGATTGTCCTTCGTCTTCTACGCGTTTCTCCAACCAAAGATTCATTTTTCCACGCGAAAACGCGACCAGACCTCGCAGGCCCATTTGTCTCCCAGGAGATCAAGTAGAAATCATGTAAAAATACCGCATGTTTACAAACACGAGACGATATAAATAAAAAGAATAATCGGGACTCTTTCCCCAAATCTTGGATTCTTTTCAAAGCTTTAATACCCAAACGATATGAAGTTCATGGGGATCTCTCGAAAAATAAGAACGTCGGTTCTTTGGATGGCGAGTTTGTAGGACTTACTTCCTCTTTATCACAACTGGTTCAGAACACGAAGCTCAGGAAAGCAGATATAAGTATAGAAAGAGGACGGCCTAGTTGCCATCGCGGCCATCCGAAATATTAGAATAAGCCCACGCGCGTAATACAATCCCGTTGGTAAGGTAACCAAATTTAGCATGTGACTTAGCAGACGCCCTCGAGACACTTGTACGCTCGATGACTCAGCCTGAACAGAGGAGAACGGAATTGAAGGAAAAAGACGAAGGGGTAGAACTGACTGGGTAGGGGAACTGACTGCAGAGAAAACATAATTGCTAGTGGTCTTCCATTGCACAAGTTCCTTGGACTGATTTTTGGGATGCCTGGTTTGGCTATGGATTCTCTAAGGTAGCCTGTTATGTTGATAGGATTGAAAGAAAGTGGTGGGAAGGGTTAATTTTTCCTTGCAAAGTTTCTTTGCATTTGATAATTTGATTTTTGAATCTGCATCTACGTTCAATGAGACTTTAGTTATTTAGAGATGTGAGTTATGATTCTTTTCTGAGTGTGTTGAGTTAGGGGTAAATTATGTAAAGTATGAAATGCCTCTCGCGCCTGTATTCGACATTACACCAAGATTGAATCTAACTTATTAAGGTTAGGTTTACATCAATCCAAGTGGAGGTTAAGATTCATTTTGGATTACTTTATTCGTAGTTTGGATTAAGATCGATAGCTCAAGTTTATCATAACATAAGTTTGATAATCAGAGCCCGATTTAAAATTCCAAACTTAATACTCCTTATCTTATATTCATGATGAACCAAATTCCCTTACTTATTTGAGCTAGGGGTCCACTAAGATTACACTCCAGTCTAAGTTAGCATCGTTGTCTTTCACACACTAAGTTCCAACTTGGTACATCTTATCATCCACGGTGAATCAAATTACCAGTCTATGATCATGAAATTCTATTTTATTTGAATTCGGGGTCCACCATGATTGGATTCCAGTCTAAGTTAGCCTCGTGCCGGGTCTAAGTTAAGCCTGCGTTTAATCTAGACTATCTTTTGCAATAGTCCTTGGTCCGGTCGTGGTTAGGTCAGGGTTGGATCGGAATTAGATGTAAATAAAGTCTGACAGCAGGTTCTCGATGTAAATCTTGAGTACTTAGGATATTTTTTGCGATAATCCTTGGTCCAGCCTAAATTTAGTCCGGCCATAATGTTGTTCCTAAACGAAGTTCAAGTTTAGTATAACTTAACTCCGGTAGTCATTTTGAAGTCGTCGTCGCTTGGACATACTTTGGTAAATTTTGTCCGAAATAAATTGAGGATTACAATTATAATTTTGGTTCGAAACTTATCCAACTTACTGGATAAACAGAAATATCCCATCGGTCACGCTGTACATTTTTATTTCTGTGTTGGTATCTCTTTGTTTCTATTCGTTTCTTCTTTTCTTTCTTTCTTGAGATAATAAAAATGTCATGTGATATATCACTAATGTAATGTTTCGTTGGAGTTTGAATCATGATACCTGTTGTTCGTTTCAGTGTTTAGTGTTGAACAAGATTGTGATCGTTTCTTTTTCCTTTTTAATTTGGCAATCTTAATAGGGTACTTTTTTAATTTGATAGAAGTTTGTAAGAAATTTATCTCGCGGTTTACAGTCTTACAAGCGTAATACTCTGATTAATGTCATGGCTTTACTTAAGTGAACGACCTACTTACAAAATGTTGTAGTTTGGCACAAACACAATGGCTTTCATTGAAGGAGATTGATCACAAGGAATTTTCAGTACAAGATTTACTACTCTAACAAGTGGATTTAATAATTACTCCCAGTTTAAATGAATGCAAATATTATTTCGATTCTTGCAACATCGTACATTTATGTTATGTGTTTAAAGCGAGGAGTTACCGTGGCTACGTTTGAATTTGGTTTGATGAAGCTTGAATAAAATTTGGACTAGGTTTCACTGAGTTTGGGTTACATTTGAAATGAAAACTTCCACTATAGCCACGTTTGAATGTGGTTTGATCAAGTTTGAACTAGGTTTGGATTCTTTCAAGTCTGTATAAATATTGGTGCACATATACGCAAAATTTGGCAAAATTTGAGTTAGGTTTAAGGTAGATTTGCTTGAGTTTGAATAGAGGTGGATATGGACTAGGCTCGAATAACTATAATAATAGTAACTCGAGATAAGTTTAAAGTAGATGCACAGTTTCAAACACCCAAGAGTCTGCGAAGGCAAAGTGTTACTTCGCGGTTGTTAAAAGTAGAATCGAGACACAATGATTAGTGACGAATTATACATTTCGCAAACTGGTGATTCACTAACTCTATCTTGGCTAGAACAAGATAGTTGGCGACAATATTCTCGTGCATTCCACGTGAACAATTTTCTTGAATCCTTCGGTCACTTTCTTTCTATTTGCTCGTTGCAACAATGTCGTATCAAAATACTGTGAATGTGTGAATGAATTCTTTAAATTGGTATATTCCAAGAAATATAAATCTTCCAATTTTTTCAGAATACCTTTAAAAACTTGTCTCAGCGTCAATTAACGAAATCAAAATTATCATTATTTAATTCGTCAAAAATCTAGGAATCCAGAAATTCGATGTAATAGTTAGGATAAAAAAAAAAAAAGGACAGAATCGTGGAAACAGTTTGCAGGGCGACAAGAAATCTGGTACAGCTCACGGGAGTTAATTATTGGGAGATTTACGACGCAGTTTCCGGTAGCCCGTTGCCTATCAATCACAGTGAAATATGCGACCCATTCGGCATCGAATTTTGGCTGATCGAATTTATCGTGCTGGAGAATTTATGTAAGAAATTTAGCTGCGATGTGCCACTGAACTGTTACTATAATTTCCATAATATCGATCATTTTATACGTCTTGGTAATTCCTTGTAAAGGAAGAAGACGGTGCATTATTTTCCGAGATAATTGTCATCAAAGAAAGCTCTATTCTTATGTTTACGCGCTTACTCGTACGTAGTTAAATATAGAGATTCATTATTCACTAGGAACCACTCTGCCAATATTAGTTGGACAATCTTCAATTCCATTTTCCAATGACACAGTCAGCATCCTAATTTTGATGCAATTTCGCACACTTTGTTGCCGGCGGCCGCCACACGTCGAACATCTAGCTTAATTACCCGCCATTATTGGTCAGCTTTTGCGATGTAACGCTCGCCGAATTAATCGCTCGGTTTCACCTATGAATCGTTAATTCGAATCGATGTAGCCATGTTCTGCTAAATCATACTCTATTTTGAAAATATTAATTGTTGATCGTTAGGACATAAAAAAAGGACATTCGGTCGTTTCCCCCACCCTCTTCGTTAGCCCAAATCTACTTCAATGTGATATTTCCGACGAGACTTCTTCCGGAACCCTTTTAATCCTAACCTAACTTAACCACATCACGATTCCTATTTAATGAATTTCTCCGGAAAGCACCATTTAAAATCTAGCTTAACCCACTTTTTCTCCTAATCTAGACCCAACCCAGACCCAATATAACATCTTCGGTGAGACTTTATCCGAAACTTTTATAATCCGAATCTAACCTAACCTCGTCATAATCCGTGATTCAAAGCAACTCTGTAAAGAGGACCGTTTAAAATCTATCTTAACATGTTGTCTTCCTAACCTCCATTCGTCTTTAATAATCTATCCTGATCAAAGACACAGCGCAGATCTCCGTGTTAATCTCTTAACGTCTAGGATCGATTCCTCAACCGACTCACCGCTCGTTAATCGCTCATTAACGCATTCGTTAAACGTGACAAAGCAGATTAGTCGGCCCTTGTCGCACGTGCGACAATTTATTTCGCGACCGCGGATATTTCGGTGGCCAATAAAGTTTCCTCAATAATGATGATATCTGATAGGGATCCGATAATAGAAAGGCAGACTAGAAGTTAGGCAGCCGGCCCAGTTTTTCAGGTAGCCGTAACAACGCGCGCGCGAACTCACGGGCTCGCGCTGACGAATATTTTTCAAGGTAACCCAAGCTGAAATATACCACCTCGACTCCTCTGCATAGCCGATTTAATAATTCCCCCCTCTGGCTGCCAATTCCAAGTCCGCTCACTTGTTACATTAGAGTGACATAATGACTCGGTCGCACGCGAATCGCTCTGGACACTCTCGCGAACGCGTTACGCAAACCGCGGTCGCGTGACGAAATAACGCCGCGATCTCGGTCGTGTGGACTAAACTTTGCTGGAAATATAGGGTTGTTTCTTGGAAATGATTTTTTAATATTTGGAGTTAGAGTTTCAGAACTTTTAAGGCTATCGTAATGTTTCTAGAGCCAATCTTAATTAATATCAGCGATGGTCAGATTGAGGTTAGGTTTCTGTTACACAAACAGTCTTTATGATTTTTAGAATTAAGAATATTTGACTTCTTGGAAGATGCATTTTTAACAATGGACTTTTGGGATTCTTCAATTTTCGAGAGTACCGTAGCCATTTGTTTACTAATATTAAACAAGTTTATGTAATGAAACTAGAACGTAGTTTCGATTCAAAGAAATTTCGAGAAACAAAGAAACCGAGAAGTTGGCCCGCCATTTCGCCTGCTGAAATATGAATATGTCATCCGAGAGATTCGAGTGTCATATGCAGTTTCTAAACGGCCTGCAAATGCCAGGAATTGCATACGCGGTGTAACACGAATTCAGGAATAACGTACCATAGTTGACATGAAAAACGAACGAGGCGATCCTCATTAACCTCTATCTTGCACGTCAAAAACCTCGACTACAGGAACAATTACTTTAAAGTAACTTTGAATTAACAATACGAGACTTAAACACCTCGATAAGCAATAATTCATTATTTTTAAATGTAGATAATTTCAAGCTCAAATTTTCAAACTCTAAATCGAAAAATTCCACTTCTCAAACTTTTAATCCAAACTTCCGATTCTTCAAATTTTAATATCCTGTTAATTTCTTTGTTTTTTCACTTTTTGAAATTCTCGCAATTTAATTCACAGCCTCAAATTATGAAACTTTCAGATTTTCAGATTAAGGTGCGGGAAATTTCAAATTTCCAGAACCACGAATCCAAAAATTCAAACTTTCGAGTTTGACGATCCAGAGTTTTCCCCAATAACTCCGTTGCGATCGAGCAGAAATTTTCGTCCCCCGATAGAATTAAACAGACAGACACCCGACTAATTAAAATTTCCCCCAATTTTTTCCGAGGGCATCCAAAATTGTCTCGCCCTCGCGTCGTTTTATTCAAACGTAGTAGCCAAATATATTGTTGGTACATTGTTTACAATCTCCTTAGGTCATTACAATATTTAAATCGCGCATCGCGTAACCAACCGGTGCCAAGATTCGTAAATTGGAAAATTTGGTAAGAGATGGGTTGTAGAAATTTGAGACGAAATCACTCAAATTAACTCTCCGCATCTTGGAGAATACCGGTAGCAAAGGGTTTTAAATTAAATCCTGGTGCCGGATGCTACGACTATGGCTGGCGCCATATCAAAAGGCACAGTTGCTTCTCACGCCAAGTATGTAAGAAATGAGAACGACTACCTCGATCATGTCTATTCCTGAGTCCAAGTTTCCTACCCTGCTCAACTTCGTTTCATTTTATTTCACATTCACCATCAAGAAAAAGTTACAAGTCGCGACAATCTCATTTCGAGGTTAGTCGACCATTTTTCGATAAAACCTGTCTAACCTCTCCTGTCAGCTTCGTGCATACCACTTGAAACGTTCAGGAACGCTTGAAATCGCTCCGTGCTTGTATATCGTTCCAGGAAATGAGATGGGTTTCAAAGACGAAAGATTTAAGACGGTGTCTTGATATTTGAAAGTAGAATCGCGCCGTTTTTAGGTTCCTTTCGTTTCTTTTCTTTCAATATGGTGGCCAGCTGAATCAGAATGCAAGGTTAATTTTATTTAGATTTCTTCCTCAAACCTGGATTATCGATTAATAAAATGGATAATTGGAAACTACTTGCGTCTATGCCTATGTATTACATCCGAAAACATTGAAATGTACGGATGGTGCAATAAATACTACTACCGTACTACCGCCAGTAGCGCCTATCTCTTTTTTTTTCAATTGAAAAAGTAAAATTTTTTTAAATGTCTTGTTCGATGGTTAATTCCTTGTCGTACAGTTTATTTGGGAAAATGTTTCAGCAATTATTAATTTCAGTATGTTTTTAATCAAAAAATTAGAATTTTTAAATACAGGTATAATTAAAAGATACAATTTTTGTATCTTTTAATTATATTATACGCGTCGTTTCAAGTCATTCGTCTTTGTACTTTCTATCTGGGAATGCTTTTTACTGTTGTAATTTTGATGTAAAATGCACGCATAGTTGATGCAATTCCATCTTGCAATTTCGCCTCAACTACGTTGTGGAACGATATAATGAAACCCAGACGATATTTTTGTAACTGCGTTATCCGCCACGTAGTGCCATCTTCTTTAAACGAATGTGAACACTTTCGTAAATCATACGATGATAAGAATAATATTACCATTGCAATTAAACATACACTCCATTAAATTGCTAATTTAATTTTATACTATTTGATATTCGGCTAATATTTTGCACAAAAAGCAATATTCTTCATCTTTTTCTTTTTGTATGTAATTATAAAGATTGGAAATTTAGTTTTAATGAAAAAATTAATTTATGAGAAAAAACAGTTTCCATATTTTCTATGATGATAGAATCCGTGACGGTAATCAAGAATATAGCGAATAAAGTTGTTTACTTGTGGAAAGATACGCTTCTTGTATATAACTGTAGCGATAGTAACAATAATAATATGATAAACAAGTAGAGGGGTATACTAAGATAAAATAAGGCCACGTCAACTTGTTTTATTTTTTATTTAAAATTTTGTACATTATTTTTCTTTTGTTTTTCTTTTTATGATTTTACAATTTAAAGTTAGAAATGCAACAAATTGACTAAATGAAAGTCCTTTAAAGGTGTCTGTTATAAATACATGTGATTGCATTCGCATCTAACGCATGATACGATTCCTATCTTTATCCACAAGATTTATTATACTTATCCACGTCAATTTGTCTGCATAGTTCACCAGAATATTACATTTTCCCGCCTCCAAAATTCCAATTCAATTCCAACAGCCATCCCCCTCCAATCGATCTAAAATTATATTCTGAATTTTAATTTTGAATCTTCTGGAATCCTTTATTCCGAAACTTTATAATCCTAACCAAAAAATGGTCAAAAAGAATTAAATTCCCCTTGCAAGAAGAATGCTCTATAAAATTGTTTTAAAACGCTGAAAGCTAAAAAAAAAGGGACCTTTGGTTTTAAAATTCCTGAAATCTTCTATAGCGAGATTTGGAAACCTAACCTAACCTAAGCCACAGCCAAAGAGAATTAAATTCTCCTTACAGGGAATCCTCTCTAGAACTCTATACGACGCCGAATCTCAAAAATTCTTTCAAACGAAAAATCTGCTGCGTCAAATTCTCTGGGATCCGTCTAGAAACTAGAATTCGTAATCCTAACCTAAACCACGGTGAAGAGTAATTAAGTTCCGCTTGCGAAGAATGCTCTATAGATTTTTACAATACAACTCGAATGGCGCGCGCGGTCTTTTTCAAATTTCAAATTTCAAATGTCGAATCCTAAGCTAAAAATTAAGTTCCAGTTAATTTCCATTGCCCGAGAAGTGCTGTGAAATTAAAACGTAGAATTTCGGAGGACACCAAATCTTTCTTCGTCTATCGTTTAGGAAATTAAGACCGCACGACGATTTTTACCTGAGAAACGAATTGTGCGACAGATTTCCGAACGTTTATAGTTGGCAGTAAACAATAATTTTTCGTTCTGTAAATAAAACCGCTACACCCACAGAGTCTGGTGCAGCGGATACATAGATCTCGTCCAATCTCGGGTCCTCGTTTCATAACCGACACGTTCAATTATTCGTGATCGAATCGTTGAAACTCTCGCTGAACGCAAAATGGTCGGGACTATCAAAGGATATTAGAAACGACGATGGAAGACGTTCCTCCGCCGTTTTTCCAAAATTCTGCGGCGTAGATTCGCGCATCTGGAATGAACGAAAATAATTTTAGACTCGCCCGTTACGTCGAAGGCCGTGCCAAAGTCTCGAATCTCGCGGCAAATGTGTCTACAGCCGCTATACACAATGCTAATTACAATATCACTATTTTCGTGTCGTCTCGAAGTCGGAAGCCAACACGTCTCGCTGCGATTTCAATTTAATTCCACCTGTTGTTTATCGTCGGAAAATCATTTTTCTTTTATTATTCTCGCGACACGTAGGTGTTTGGGAATTAAGTTGGAAATAGTTTGCCTTGGTAGCGAAGATTTTCCTCAACGAATATCGTCGTAAATTTTAGGTCTGGAATCCGCCGATTCTCCCGATCTTTCAGTTTCGAAACGAAGGTTTCTGGGGTGTTCAAGTTGGACAATTGTATTCGCCAATTTCACACTGCACGTTTTCATGACGTCTCCAACTTTCGACTTCCTGCTCTTTCGCGTAGCCGGCAACTTTCGCGATTCTTACATCGAACATATTCCGAATTTTTCGAAATCTTCCGAATAGGAGAGTTTCTCGATATTTGCGTTAAAATTGCGACATCTCGAATCGTTACCCGGAGCTTTCAGTTATCCCAAAGACTCGACATTTCTAATTCCCAATATTACGAACCAAGCAAATTCTCTGCGAATCGTTTTGTTCAAAAATTCAGTTACTCGCGAAGAGTTTAGCCTTCATCGAGCAAGAAGCTAAGTTTTTATCTATGCGCAATAGCCCAGGTCTAATCGTATCTGTAAAACAACGATCGCGGCTACGTTTGGCAGAACAACGGATGCATCGAACCAGTTCAAACACCGTCGAACATTCGTCCTGCCTGTCGGTGTACACGCGCGTCAGCCATACAGAAGCGGAATGGCACGAATGAAATTTATTTACAAGATGCATCTACGCTTCGACAGACGGTACGACCTTCTTAATAAAGTTTCTCTCCATTAACAAAAATTACTGTATGATTATTCCGACTTGACTCGAATAGAATGCAGTCCTTCGTTTATTTGCCTCTCCTTCTAGAAACGCAAGAGAGTCTAGACTTTCTGTAAATCGTCGCAACCTTCGGGCACCGGTGTATTTTTATTTCCAGCGTTCTAATTATACCGTGAGAATGTCGTCACTCGATTCGCCAGAATTCTGTCGTTTCTATACTATTCCTGAAAATTCCTTTCGCTCTTCCCTTTGTTTCCTATTTCACGGAGACAGCGTAACGTCGATCGGATTCGATCGTCGATTAAACTCGACGAGAACGAATCTACAAATCCTCGGGCACGAAGTCGTTTCCGTCCTTTGTCTTCCTTTTCTCCTTCTTTTTTTTTTTTACCCTTCAACGCAAAACATCGATCGAACTCAATCATCGATCCAAATGGAATTCAAACGCGTGAATGAGGACAAAGACAAGGACGAACCTAGACACTGCGAGGAACGAGGCCTGTAGTTGAAGTTGAAGTTTCGAAAATAATCGCGGTAATTCGGGAATTGGCGGTATTCGGAGACGAGACGGATGTTTGATGTTTCTATAAAACACTGCCAGGCGCTTTAAAAACGTTGTTAATGTCCATCCCGAGAGGCCACCATCTCGTTCGTAGTATTTTTACACCAGCCTCGAGAATACTCTAGAAACCGTGGAAAATTTCGAACAACGAGACGACGACACGCGGCAATCGCTTAATAAGGGCGAGGGTAGATTTCAACCAGATGTTTGTTAAATAACAAATATATATTATATATATTATTTAATTAGAAAATACAAAATAAATACATAATATATATATTTATATACATGGTACATACAAAGTATAAACTTTCTTCGATCTAAACCTTGTGGATATCGCGTTCGTTCACTTTCCCAAGAGAATCTTGCGGGTGGCACCGATACTTTGGCCAGATTGGGTGGCACCTTTGTTGGAACCGGCCTGCAAACCGATCATCGTCTCGCCGGCGCGCAATTGTTCCTCCGTGAACTCGCGTTTGCATTCGTCGGCAGGTTTAGGTCCCAGATATGGTCCTTTCCATTCTGGATGCTTGTACGTCTGTGGCAGGAACGAGAAGATTTCAATTGGAATTTTGTGAAACTTTTCTTGGAACAATCGACGATGAACGTAAATACACAGCGAGCAATTATGCAATTGGAGGGAGAATTTTGTACGAGCTTGTGGCGATTGTTTCCTTCCTTTTGCAAGCAAATAATATTTCTATTTCTGTTATCACGATCGTGCATGGTTCGACGAAAATAATATAAAGCAGAGAACGTGGTGCGTCCATTGTTTCCTTGCAAAACGAAAGAAACTTTCGCGACAAGCTGATACGTTAGATACTGGCACGATTGGAAATTAGAAATTAGATATTTGAAATATTAACGAAAGATGGTGATCGCTGTACCGATGCAATTTATGTAATTTACGTAAACTGAGTAGTCCATTCTGTTGCATAATTATTAAAACACCGTTGATCACGTTTTTTAATTAAACTTACCGTACGACCAAGAGCAAAGAGGGTCGTCACCACCTGCGCGATGTCTTTCTTCTCCCACAAGTCGACCGTTTGGAACACGTCAACGTCGTCCACGCCGTAATCTTTCAAAGCTTTCTGGAACCTGATAGTAACTCGGTATAACATCGCTTCGGAATTCTCGCTTCCGACTGCCGATATTTATACGAATTCGTATTTTTATCGATACGATTCGAAGAAAAAATAAAAGCGGGGGAGGGGGGGAAGAAAAAGGAACTTGTAACATTGGCAAAATTTAATAACATGGCAAAAAGAAATTAAATAATATTGCAAGGAGTACTATAATACCTCGGATTTTCCATATATTTTATCGCGTATGTGTTTTTGCATGTTGAAAGAGAGTCAAGCGTTACTGGGACTTTTAGGTGATTTGCGAAATTGACTTACGAGTTGATGTTTTCCATCATTTTGAATTGACCACCGCTGCTATTGATCTTGGGAATGGATCCGGGGGCGATCTTGTTCATCAGATGACACAACACCTGTCCATCCTTGAGGACATCCTCGAAGGCTTCACCTGGTGGGAATTTCTTGCCCAGGATCGACTCGATCCATTCTTGGGCCTCTTTCTCCTGCTCCGGGTTACGCTTTGCAGCGATCTGCAACGACACAATCGGTTGAAACCACCGTTTCCACGTATAATGACTCGTGATCGTTGCATAAGAATATCCTTTATACCTTGGAAGAAGAAAACAAAATACAGAGTTGGAACATAAATCATTTTCGAACCTGCAATTTCCCCTAAGATGTACCGCCTGTCCGATTCTTAAAAATTTCGAATAAATAACGCGAGCATTTCCTTCTGTAAGACTCGCCTCACTCGCCGACAAAGCATCCGCGTGAAATCCTTGGGAATGTCGCGTAAAGAAAGAATTTCGCGGAGAACACTTGTCGAGTGGAAAGAGCGAGAAATTTGAAATACCCGAAACCACGAATCTTCCCGTCTGTGGTCACCGATATCGATTACGAGCTTCGCGGTGATTTGCTTCGATCGCCAGTGAAAGACACGTGCATCCGGCTCGCGGCCGATTTTCCAGCTGCGAAGCCTGGCGCAAACCCTTCGACGCGTAGAAGCTCGCGTAAGACAAATTCGTAGGCCAGCGTGGAACAATTCGAAAATTGGCAGGTTCGTGTAATTATTATTATATCGTGTAATTAGAACTAAAGAATTCGTCTGAAGATAGCAGGTGATCTGAGAAGATTTGCATGAAGGTAGTAGGGACGAGCTGAATATTCACGATGGATAGATAGATTCACAACAGAGAGTTCGCAAGATGCTACCGAAGGAAATAAAGTTGCAACGATCTCGCACAGGGCTAAATGTTTCCCGATCCTTAGCGAAACGAACGTACGACGCACGAAAATCCTCGAGCTCATACCTTGGCGCGCACTTGTCGTTCTAGAGCCATCCTCGTGCTTTACGCTGCTTGTCGAAGAGTACTGAAATGCTTGGTCCTACGGCCGATCCCTCTTATAGTCCACGGAGACGGCGGGAACACGGCCCACGCTTTGGAGGAAACTGTCCAATACCTCGGGTGCAGACCTCATGCGTTTCGAAAAAGACGACGCCACGTACGCGTCCATGTATCTACGTTTACCAGTGTAGGAGTACATGCTTTCCGCAGTTTTCAACGATCTAATATTAGCGGCTTATTCACTTGGACGTAGAATTTCCAAAATCGCCACTGCCAAGCTGCGCCTCCACGATACACGCGATAGTTGTTCCACGCGCGACAGCGTTGGAAAAATCATGCGTTCGAGTTAGGTAACTTTGATCCGGTAACTACTTGTATATAGTCGTTATAGCACAGTGGAGTAGGCGAGGTTGCAGCAAGTGATTACACGGTGGAAACCGTATGGGGGAGAAGATAAGGATGGTTTTGTAACTTGTGCGAGTGGAGATGGGATCAGCTACTTGTTTGTGCACTTGTCTGTGAACTAGAGTTTCTCTGAATCGTAGCTCCTTAGTGGTTTAATAGTCGCAGGTTCGTAAAGAGTTTAGAAATTTCTGTGGAACAAATTTCGAGACTCGCACGACGAGAATCCGTGGATTTGTATCGCTTTGGCGCTTAAGGAAACTTGGAAATGGGTGAGCTACTTGTTTGTGCACTTGTCTGTGAACTAGAGTTTCTCTGAATCGTAGCTCCTTAGTGGTTTAATAGTCGCAGGTTCGTAAAGAGTTTAGAAATTTCTGTGGAACAAATTTCGAGACTCGCACGACGAGAATCCGTGGATTTGTATCGCTTTGGCGCTTAAGGAAACTTGGAAATGGGTGAGCTACTTGTTTGTGCACTTGTCTGTGAACTAGAGTTTCTCTAAATCGTAGCTCCTTAGTGGTTTAATAGTCGCAGGTTCGTAAAGAGTTTAGAAATTTCTGTGGAACAAATTTCGAGACTCGCACGACGAGAATCCGTGGATTTGTATCGCTTAGGCGCTTAAGGAAACTTGGAAATGGGTGAGCTACTTGTTTGTGCACTTGTCTGTGAACTAGAGTTTCTCTGAATCGTAGCTCCTTAGTGGTTTAATAGTCGCAGGTTCGTAAAGAGTTTAGAAATTTCTGTGGAACAAATTTCGAGACTCGCACGACGAGAATCCGTGGATTTGTATCGCTTTGGCGCTTAAGGAAACTTGGAAATGGGTGAGCTACTCGTTTGTGTATCGCTTTGTGGATTAGAGTTTCTCTGAATCGTAGCTTTTTCAGTGCTTTGATATTTGCAGGTTTCTAACGAGTTTAGAAATTTCTGTAGAGCAAATTCGTATCACGTAGGCGCTTAAGGGTGGTTTGGAAACTTGGAAGGGAACTTTAGGAACTTGGAAATGGGTGAACTGTATGCTTGTCTATCTACTTGTGAATTGGAATAAATTGTAGTTTCTTTATGGTTTAATATTTAGAGATTCGTAGAGTAACTCTCAGAGTAACTTTGCAATTAAAACTAAAGTGAACTGGCTTGAAATAAATTCTAGCTTTTTAATGGTCTAACTTGTAGATTTGGGTGTTGTAAATTCTGAAAGTATGCGTACTATACGATATTGGAAAGTGTTGTAGTAATTAACCAAATATAACGTAACTAATTTGTCGAAAGTGCTGAAATTTTGCAGCTTGTAAAATTCTCCGCTAGATTGTAATAATGTTTCTCTCATTCTTGATGTATTATTTGCTCCTTTTCGGTGGAAGCGCACTGTGGACTGCGGTGGGTGGTGATGGATGTAGAGTCTGACTAATTCTAGACAGTTCTCCTTCCGCTTTCTTGGTCGTATTACTTATTCACTGTGTTGCTTGCTTTTCACGATTTTAATAGTTACTCGTATTAAAGTTAGCTACTTGATACTATAATAAATACATAACTAAATGTGAAACATAGTGGGTAGATCAGCAGTTGCCAATAGATGCAAATTTTGTAAATAAATCTAAACTTAAATTAATTTCTAAGAAAGATACTGAACATAATATAAATTGCGAATTAAATTAAACGACTTTTACTTATAAGAAATTATTCATAAATTATTATTTAATATTACTCGGAAATATTTACAAATGAAATGTATATATCTTTCAAATTTTGATTCGTCTTAATATCTAGAAATGAATCAACCACGTTTGAAACACCTTACAAATATTTCTTTCATTTTCTCCACAATTCTAAATTACTATAAATTTCTATGGAACATACCGCAAATAAAAATTTCAATGCAGAATTGAATTAAAGTTAAAGTCGAGCTTTATTATGTAAAAGATCTAAGACTTCGTCGTCTTTCGTTTCAACGATAAAAGCGAAAATTATCTCAAATTTCCTATTAACTAACTTATAAACAACAATTTGTAATTTGAACGAAAAATAAGATCTTTATTTCGTCGCATATTATGTTCCTCAACTTGCATCTATTTACAAGTCGCCATATCGTTACTCAAACGCACTCGTTCGCTGCATTCTACGCTCCAAATATTCGACAAAAAACGGGAAAAAGGAAATTCGATTGCGCAAAGAGTATCACAGGTTTTTTCTTTAAATAACCAGCCGTCATATGGGTCGAGTTATTATTACGTTGATCCACTTTTTGAATTCACGTGAAGAGCCAACAGATTGAGGATGAAAGCCCGCCAAAAGACGGACAATTTAAAAATTCTTATTTAAGATGGCGCTCTTATAAAAGAATTGTTTAAAATTCAAACTTAAAAAGAAATCCATCCTTTTAAAAAAAAAAAAACATAATGTAAGTATGTAAATAGAAACGAGCTACGTCGTTTATCTCAAACTGACATAATTACAGAATGTTTTATATATTTTTTTAATCATCGTTTGAAATTTGAAATTATTATCTCGGTAAAACAAAAAAAAAATATATATATATATATATATGTATATTTTGAAATACGCGTGAATGAATATACAAAATTTAAAGTAGCCAGTATCTATAGTTTTTAAGAAAAAAAAATCATGAAACATTGCCATTTCTAGTCTAAGCTTAAAAATATTCTTAAAGCAGTTTCCTATGGGGATTTTTATTCGCGATAACGGAGAATCGCGTAATCAACGTAACTCTTATTCCAACGATATGGAAGATTCTTCACTGGCGAAATCGCTGGCTACTGACTCAGGTTTAAATATAATCGCGGCATCTTGCGTATTTCCATTTCCCCTCTTCTTTGTCAACGTGCAAAATTTTCGTCGAAATCCGATAATTTCGATTATTTCGAACACGTAATCGAATCGAGAATCATTATCGTTCCCAGCGAGCATTTTGTAACTTGAATGGCCGTGCCATAATCGTCGACACCCAATCGCGCTTTAATTTGAGCGCGTTTTACGATTTAAACGCAGGATCGTCCGGAATTAAATCCCCGCGCGTCTTATGATCAATTATTATTTTCATGAGAATCCGCGTACGCAGGTAGTATTCAAGGTATTCTATTATTACTGTCTACTAATTCATTTATTTAATGTTACAAGAAATTCAAAATGTTATTACATAGTTAAAGGATTTGAAAATTTTATACGTAGGAAATTTATTGAATTGCTTTTTAAAGAAATTTACTATTATTTTATGTATAAAAATTCATACAAAAGAAAAAAATTAATAATCAATATTTTACCATGTAAAAATGTATTCCTATCGAACTAATTTAGTTTACATGAAAACAGTGGATAATAAAATAATTAAGTGGTTTTTTGACAGAATTTCGTAAATTAAGTTGTTAATGATACTTGAAATGCGTTAAAGTTCTTATTGTAGTTTCATTATTCTATAATTCTATATTGGAAATTATAAAGTCTCTAGTGAACAATTAGAGGAAATAAACAAAGTCATGAAAGATCTTAAAAAATGCTTTCAGCGTAATTCTACGATATTTCAAACTAAGCTATGTTATAATACAGAAACAAGTTCTTAGCAATTTAAAAATTAAGTTTAAAAAATCCCTGCAGATGGTGCAAATGGTGGCGCCCTCTCATGAATCAGAAAAATTATTTCCCCATAATCTGCCGCTTTTCAAGAGCTTACTAAACCTGGAGGAAAGTGAAAAGAAATTTTGAAGACGTAGGTTATTTTTTCATTATTTGCCAAATTCGTTTCACTTGTTCTTAATTCTTCTTTCTCTTTTCATACTTCGATTCGTATCAAGCCATAAAACGTTGCAGTTTGAAGCGTTCCAAGTGGAACTGTGTTGTGATGCAAAAATGCACTCAATCCTAACGGATATCCGAGAAAAGTTCTAACACAGCTTTTCGATATTCATCTTCTTTGTATTTTTACCGATTGTTTTATGAAATTTACTATTTTGTTAACAATGTTACGATATTTAGAAAAATAGCGCGATTAATTGCGACTTAAGTAAGGTTTTAATTAGGTACGCTTTTTGAGGTTATGTTTTTGTTTTCTAATTCCACTAGTTTGACAGAATAGTCAGAGTGTTCGTTTAAAAAGCATCGTCTTTTTATTTCTGTGTATAGAAATAAGTGATTTTATGTATAAAGGACATAAATAAACTTTCTTATGTAATATAATATTGTACATTTTGATAGCAATTTTTGTGACTTTATTGTAGAATAAAGTTTGATAAAATTTCATTTAAATTCTTTTGTTTATTGTAAACTGTACAACAATATTTGTATGAGTGAAACGTTTGTTTATTTCAATCAGTAGGATTATCACCAAAGAAACATGGCACAAAGATTTCCTGTACCAAATACAGGGAATAATGGCCCTCCACCACAAAGATACGCTGCATCATCTGTGCCTCCTAATTTACGGCAGTATTCTAGCCCAAATTTTCCTGTGAGTGTATGAGAGTTAAGATGACTGAATTGACTGGAACAGTAAAGAACATACAAGTTAATTTATATATAGATGCAGCAGAGGTCAGGATTTACTCCTCCTCCACAAATGGCTAATGCAGGTCCTGGGCCAGCCAGTATAATAAGAGCCAATCAACCTTATTCGAACATGCGTCAAGGACCTATGCCTACTCCACCTGTTGGAAAAAGAAGCGCTGATCAACGTATTCCTATGTCACAACAGAAACCGTAAGTACATTAACGCTGCATGCATTTATTTAATTTTGCATCCATATTTTGTATTACTTTGCTCATTAACTCATTGCATTAAATAATGTATTGACTAATTGTTTTTATTGGAATAAACTAGCTTTTAGTATTTATGATTTCATGCATTTCAAAAAGCAATATGTCAATTAAATTTTTATCAGTTTGGTTACTTGATTATTAAATTGTTAATTTATTTGTCATCATCAAAATGTTAAAAAGAAACCATTCACTGAATTCACCAGGAACTTCACTGCATTTCATAAGCTTAAAAATTGGTTTATTGATTTTTGAATCTATGATTTTTACACAAACTCATATAGGTATTTTTGGAACAGTGATTTTTCACATTCCACGTCCAAGAAGAAGAAAAAGCTGGCAGACAAAATATTGCCACAAAAAGTACGCGATTTAGTGCCTGAATCTCAGGCTTACATGGACTTGCTTGCATTTGAGAGGAAATTAGACGCGACTATAATGAGAAAGCGACTTGATATACAAGAAGCACTGAAACGTCCAATGAAACAGAAAAGGAAATTGCGAATATTTATATCGAATACGTTTTACCCGGCGAAAGAGGCTGGCGAAGGTGAAGAAGGTTCGGTTGCATCCTGGGAACTTAGAGTCGAGGGACGACTTTTAGACGATACGAAAAATGATCCTAATAAAGTAAAAATCTATTTTATTCTTAGAAAAGAAAACCATAGATCGTCTGAAAACAAAGGATAATTCATTTATATTACAATGATTTTTAGGTAAAAAGGAAGTTCTCTTCCTTTTTTAAAAGTCTAGTTATAGAATTGGATAAAGATCTATATGGACCTGATAATCACTTGGTTGAATGGCATCGTACATTGACAACGCAAGAAACTGATGGTTTCCAAGTGAAAAGACCTGGAGATAAAAATGTACGATGTACTATTCTCTTGCTTCTTGACTATCAACCCTTACAGGTAATATTTCTTTCAAAATAAAAGGGATGCGCCAAAATTTGTAAAATTACAAATACTTAACATTTTAATTGTCTCTAACTATTTTAATTTAAATTAATTAAATTTTTCCAATTTGACATTCTCTAATTCTCATACATCCTTATTAATGAATAAAATAAATGTAAGCTGAGTTAGAATTTATCAGAAACTTTTTGATTGCAGTTTAAGCTAGATCCTAGATTAGCCCGACTTCTAGGTGTACATACCCAAACGCGACCTGTTATTATCTCCGCTCTTTGGCAATACATAAAGACACACAAGCTTCAAGACAGTCACGAAAGGGAATTCATAAACTGTGATAAATATCTCGAGCAAATATTCGCCTGCTCAAGGATGAAATTCGCGGAAATACCACAGCGTTTAAATCCGTTGCTCCATCCTCCAGACCCAATCGTGATCAATCACGTTATTAGCGTCGAAGGTACCTATCAATAATAATTAGAGTGCGGATTTGTATGCATCTATAGAAAATATGAAATATGTACGAAAATATGAATGTACATGGTATGAGAAAATGTATAATAGATTCAAAGTATGGTGCTTTTTATAATACTTGGTAGATAAAACAATTTTCTGTCGAGTCTGTATTTTTTTAATTATATTCTTAAAAATATGAGTTTGCAAAAAAGTCCTCCAATAATAATTAAGAAATGCACACCATGTTCCAAGATTTTCAAAAACTGAAAATAACCATTTGTTCTATTACATTCTAAATCAGGTACAGAAACAAAACAGACCGCGTGTTACGATATAGACGTGGAAGTTGACGATACGTTAAAAACACAGATGAACAACTTCCTGTTATCGACCGCAAGCCAACAAGAAATCCAGAGCCTCGACAACAAAATCCACGAAACAGTCGAAACGATCAACCAGTTGAAAACGAACCGAGAATTCTTCTTGAGTTTCGCTAAAGATCCTCAGCAGTTCATCAACAAATGGATTATCTCGCAAACGAGGGATCTGAAGACTATGATAGACGTTGTTGGCAACCCAGAAGAAGAACGCAGAGCAGAATTCTATTATCAACCGTGGGCACAGGAAGCAGTGTGTAGATATTTCTACACGAAAGTTCAACAGAAACGTGCGGAATTAGAGCAGGCGCTCGGTATAAGAAACTCATAAGTATGATCGAAGAGGCTTCGCTACAGTGTACGAAGTAATTATATCGAACAAAAGAAATTATTAAATAAGTTACTAATAAAGTATTTGTCTAAATAAAATTTCTTATTTATTAAATTTGTATTACAAAAAATAAATCCGATAATATCACTTCAGTTAATTACTTCAATTTTATCTTAATCAAAAACCGAATATTTCAGAATAATGAATAAAATAAGTATAGCAGACAAAGTAAAAAATTGGTTGACATACATCTTATCTTATAATGAGCATTGCTTAAAATCTTTGTTAGTAATTTATTCCAATTAAGCGATGAGACGTTGATGGATTGGAAAACGGATCTATTAATTTATTCTTATTCTACATAGATTATCCTTTTAATATAATTACTTCGCATACTGTGTAAAGTATTTATATAAATTTTTCTCTTGTTCCAATTAGAAAATCGATCGATTAACGTGTCTTACGCTTCATTCACAATGCAGTGTCACTGTAACATTATAGTACGAGTGACATATTTTTACGAATAAGAAATGATGTATAGTAATCATAGAGGAATCTCACGAATAACAAATTTATTTAGTACGAATACTTATATCGGTCTCGTATATCTTTATTCAAGCTAGTTTTTTAGAAGTTTTTCTATGAGAATATGTATCGCTCTCCACTACCGTATAATATAACGAATAAACCTTTGATATAACTCGTTGAAACCATTTTAAACTGAACCCCATGTTGATGAATAAATATTTTCGGTACAATAATGTAATTATTGCAGTTGAGATTTCATTTCTTTTCTAGTAACAATTTTTAATGAAAGGTTAAAAAAGATATTTATCTTTTTGCACAAAAAAGAATTGAACCTTTCAGAGTAACCTGCGCTTATAATTGTGAAGTAATAAATTTCAAATTTATTAATATTTTATATTGTAATTAATTCATTGGTTGGAGAAACGAGAAAAGGAAAGAAACAAGCCATAAATTTTTCTGTTATCCAATTCTTATTTTGTTTGTGCAAGTAAATACAATCTCTTACATAATCAGTACATGTTGATGCAAAATATGGTTTCCTCGTGGAAACGGCAATACCGCCAATTTAAAACGTAAGGAACACGAATCCTAAATTTCTTATTTTTTTCCTATTTTTCTTTTTTTCTTTTTTTTTTCATCGCGGAAGTTTCCATTTTATTTCGTCAGTGTAAAAGTGCTTTTCCCTCTTACTTAAGAGTATTATGGATTAATTTGATTCAGTATTACAACATTAACATTCTAAGACATTCACACGAGGATGAGAAATTCCAGTGTCATTTTATGGATATAAATTTTCGTTTTTCATCGTATTTTCTTCTTTTTCCTCGAGACATTAATGTATTCCACGCATTTCTTGCAAGAAACGACTCGCCGAGAAAATAACGTTGAAATCGCATCATACCAATTACACGCGAGTTTTCTACGCCTTTCTTTTTTTAAAGACACGAAGCCGGAACGATACATATATGTTACGAAACATTCTTCACATGCCAACGAGCATTACACGCAAAGCACTTGATCCACGTTTCTATTTTATAACGCAAGACGAAAGAACAAAGGAGCCAGTTTCTACAGCGACATTTTTTCTGGTGATAAAATTTAAAAACTTCATAATCTTCTTGTATTTTTTCCCCTTCTTCGTTTTAAGTGTCGATTCGATGAACATAATTCTATCGAAGGTCGCATACCGTTGTACAACACTAAATCACAAGTGCACCAATTGATTGTATCGTTTCTAGTACAATAAACTCTGATTGGATTCTGACGTCTTCGTTCGACATAAAAATCAATCGCTAAATAGGTGTGTCATATAGTCATATGACTTCACTTGATCAAAAGTGAACGAACACGTCACGATTGCACCGTTTTATTGTGAGATCAAGGTTTATTGTATAGTACTTTTGTTTTTTACTTCCCTAATCTTAATTACACATTCACATATATTTTGTCGTATAAAGTTTTAAATATATATATATATTTAAGTGACAAGACCTTTTTTTCTTTTTTAATTACACGTTATTCACCTAAATGGAAGTATATTTTTTTGTTTGAAGGGTGGGTGAGTAGAAAGATATTCTAAACACATTTCTCTATGCCCTCAGATCAAGTCTACAAAGATCACATTTTTGCCAAACGACAAATGGCAGCTGTGAATCTCCGTACACTCAAATATATCTCGTAAAATGATAGTGATTCACTAAGTCTTTGCTTGGATAAAATTATTCTTGTTTCTTCACGTTTTCTTCTTTTTCTGTCTATTCTTTGAATGGGGATTAATAGCACTAGAAATATGGCGCACGAGGTAGCCACAGAGTTCTTCTAGCCATTTCTTTCCTTTTTCTTTCCTTTTTCTTTCATGTGAATATATATTGTTAAGTAATCACATCGTATAGGTATTGCTTTTTACGTTTTTGTCCAGCGTAAACAGAAAACTTTTTAGTTCCTCGTTCAACATCCGATATTGTGTATTCGATCTTCGATAATATATCCATCTTATCCATCCTGTTTTGCCATTTACGGTGATTTCTGTACGCATCTATATTATAATATATGGTGTCTAAGAGGAAGGTAAATTCCACTTGTGCAGTCTTTTTTTTTCGTTTTTGGTTTTAAGTAATTAATGCGAGATACATCGGTGCAAGAGATCCTTTGGGTTATCCGGAAGTTTGCGTTAATAAGTTCACTCCCTTCCTCTTTTACAGTAACTGTGGATACATTTTACACGATAGCTCGTATGTTAAATGACTGTCGGTAAATCGTATAAATGTCACCTATGATTGCACTCTGTTGCGACGGTGAATTATTTTTTCTTTTCATAACACAAACGCTGATTTGTACTACATATACATTTGCACGAATAATTATGCGCATTTACAATTATTTTATCCAAACAAGGCCGTCAGAACAGAGGACTTGTACATTCGTTCCATTTGTTCTTTCTTTTTCGAGGCAAATACGCGAATTGATCTATTAAAGATTCATTAAAGATGATCGATCGATCATTTAAACGACTATAACACGTCTATAAATAGAAATTTAAAATCTTGAAAATTAACAACATGATTATATATGTAACAAAGTAATTTAAAAAATTGTCAATACAATTGTCGTTACAATTTAAAGAATTTAATATCTTTCTAAATGTAGGAATGTTTTCATGGTTTTCCCTTCATATTTTTTTTTTTTTTTTTTATTAACGACTCAGCAAGAACTTTGAAAAATTTCAATCAACAATTATCCAAAAGAAAAGAGAAGCAAAATGACAAACTTACGGCAGAGTTAATTTCTGCTTCACGATAATTTTCAATACTGATTCGGTACTGGAGCAACGATAGGTGTCATTTCCACGTTTTAATTATTACTATGCCAGTGATAATATCATCTGAAACATACACGCTTTTATTATATTATCAAACAGATTCCATCATTTTTTTCTTTTCTTTTTTTCTTTTTTTTTTTTTTTCTTTAAATTCATACAAGCATTCGATGCGAAATTTTGCATATCTACCCCCTTAAAGTATCTTCTACAATAAATAAAAGAAAGTTTGTATTAATTCGCTACGACATAAAAAATATTAATCATTTCAAACCCAATCATATCCTCAGTCGTGACAATTCAATGAACTTAGGATATGCATAGAAATTATTTGATATAGTTACAGTGTTTTGGAAGTATCTTTGTTAGTTAATCATCCCCTAATAACATAAATATTACTACGAACAATGGAGTATAGAATGCATACAAAACTAGAGTGTAGAAGAACAAACGTTTTCTACTATTCATCACACTGGATGGATCGTACAGCAAGGCAGTTCCGTGTACTGTGAGGTTTATTACTTGATATGCGATGCGCACATAAATAACTAACAAAGTTAGCTGTTGTACTGAGATAAGTCAGATACTAATGCTTACGATTTCAATATGAAATAATATACGCTAGAATAAAAATGTGCAGAGTCATTTGATGGATTAGATTTTTTTTCATTTTCTTTTCCCCATTATGTTCGATCCAAGTATAATGATAAATTGGCATTTGAGTCACGTATGCGCGCGACTCAATTAAGGCTTGAATATGTCTTTGACTCGTCCCAAAATCTGAGCAAATTTGTTAATGCTTCAAAAAAGTCCTTGCAAACACGTAAGTGTTAAGAAGAACGCAAAAGTTCTTCAAAGTGTTTTAGCTTTTTCAAGTAAATCGTTAATGAATTTCTGAAACATATAAATAAAGAGATGAACTTCCGTTAGTAACAAGGCCCCAGTTTATCAATCAAATTATTCCATCAGTACCATAGAAGATACACTATAATCGAGCTTATTAATTCGTTAAAAATACTAGATATTATTTTCAGGTATATATTAGTCACAAAGTTTAAATTTTAGGAGAAAGGATATTGTTACAACAAATGATTGCAAATTTATCAAGACAAGCTTAGGAGTTGCACTTACATTTACATCATGTGGTGGTTTCTTTGTATCGACCAGTAACTCCTATAACAACAAAATAAAACAATAAATAACAATAACTAATCTATATCAACTTTGATAACGATCATCTAATGTAATGTATATATACATACCTGCAAAAATCTTCGTCTATGATCATCACTGTCCATATCGAGGAGTTCATCTATATCTATTTCAACTTCCCGATTTTTACCATTTTCATTCTGTCAATTAACAAAAATTGATAAATAATTTATATCTATATAATAACTTCTAGTTACAAAGGGTTTAATTTTAAACTTACAACTGATTCATATAGCTTTTCCAACTCATCAAACAGCCACATTTCAACTGCAAGTCTTTTACGGATAAGAGACATCTGATGAGACCCATACTTGGCTGTTAGGAATTTTTCCCTGCGTTCCTTTACCTCACCCTTTTCACTGAAAGCTACATGCAGATTCGCACGTGCGGGACTGCGTTCTGCTGTAAGTACTCCACCTCCTTCCATTATAAACTACCGAATAATTAAAAAAAGAAAAATTAAAAAATATATAAAATATTGTGAAATAAAGGATTGTATGAATAAAGAAAATAAAAAATGCATGTATTCATTTTTTAGTATAGTATTCTTAAAGAATTTATTTAAACATTGTATTATGTATGATGTATGTGTTTAATGGGATATGTTAATAAAACAATTAAAATAATAGAGGACAGGATATAAAACATGAAAAAGATATATTACAGTATATAGAAAATATACAAATTTTTACTATTGTAAATATGCATATACAAGAAATAATTGCATAAAATAATAATATATAATAATTTTCAATCTATATTTATATTGTTATTATTACAAATTATAATAAAAGATATATAATTAGATAATATATATCTATAATTCATCTATATATCTATCATTCAAAAATGAATAAAAGCTAAATAGAAATTTTGTTTTTTTTATTTCTTGATACAATTTTTTTTCTTTCTTCTATAGAAAAATTATAACTTATAACTGAGGTGTACCGGTTAGAGGAAGGATCATACGATGATAATGTGCGGTAAAAGTAAGAAAGAAATGTGGGAACAAAATTCTTTCTTCACAGAGTCACATCCGTTCCCACGGACTTAATTATGTGCGCGATTTACTTGATAAAAAGTAGCCGCGTGATCGATCATTGACAAACCGAATCGAATTAATCGGAGCGAATAATTATAGCGCCTAAACCAAATCGTAAATCATAAGCATACATAAATTTATTTCTCTTTAACTATATGCATTTACGCACATGCTAGCCGTGTTTTGCATGCTACAATAAACAATAGGCTTTATTATCTGAAACGTTATTGAATGCAAATGCAGTCTCGATGAGACGCGACGCTTTGATTATACAAACAGCTCGAGAGTATCGAAATAAAACTACTAAGAATACTTTGATAAAACTGTAAGCCGGCGAATTAAAATAAAAGAAAAAAAAAAAGGTGCCGACACTCTTGTAAATAAAGCGATATTAGTGGATTCGTACTTGGCATTTTAATAAATGATCACCGACTCATGTCAGCATAAGTATAAACAAAGATCAAGCCAATTATCCACCTAGGACTCAATAAAATTAATAGGAAAACAAGAGAAAAAGAAATATTGTTAGCGCGCCTTCGTATGATCACTTGATATTACTTACACTCACTGCTCCTATTTCAGAATGTACACTATTCGAGCCGTAATACAGTATCGTAATGCCAGAATCCATACGAATAATAAACTTTCCTGAAGTTCCTCGACTATGATAAAACTTTTACACTAACTATGATTACCATAAGATGCTTGAAATATCACTATTTTATAGCAAATTACAGTAAGAGTTAGCTAGGGACATTATAGCGTGGGAAACGTGTATAGTAACATTGTTGTCGATATGTATCGATAATCGACAATATCAGATTGCAAAAAATGTTCATATTTGAACCCTTTAAAATTTTAAATTGCTCTAACTTATTCAACATAGGATTTTAAAATTAATTTATCTTTAATATCTTTGATTCTGATGACAAATATAAAATTTATAAAATGCGCTAGATTAGGTAAATGAGTAATATCATTTCTAATATTAGTATTCTAAGTAGATTAAAGAATTTGAATGTTAAAAAATAATAGAAAATATTGAGAATTAAATAAAAAAGGGAATATTGAAATAATTATAAAGTCAAAGATTGATGAAACTTATTTATTAATCTGAAATAAATCAATCTTGGCTTGCGTCAACATTTTCTGTCTGTAAACCTTTGAAGGAACCAACTGGTATGTATGTAACAAGGGTGTACAACTTGTTTGCAGAATCTTCATCATCATTCCTCCTTCTGCTCAATCGTACACGAACTCTGAATGGTACATTTCTAGAAATATACGAATATAAATTAATAACATAAAATACCAAAAAATTCAGACAGTGACAGTTCAATCATAAATAATTATAAATTAAGTCAAACCCAGAAATATATAAAATTACCTGATTCCTTTAGACCACAGTTGTTTGTTCAATCGTGTATCAATCCTCACATCTGGAGTTCCCATTTGTTTTTCAGCAAATTTGCGAATTTCTTTGATAGCTCGTGGAGCACGTTTTTTAAATCCAACTCCATGGAGACGTTTGTGGAGGTTCACTGTATATTCACGAGTGACAACCTCGTTAATAGCACTTTTGCTCTTCTTCTCCTTAGATTTGGCCATTTTATACTGAAAATAAAGTTGCCCAATTTACAGTTACAACGTGACATAACCAAATTTATCATAGTAAAAAACGAAGAATATATGAAATAATTCTGAATTAAAAAAGAAACTAAATATAAAACATACATTCTAACAGCACTAATATATATTTGTATGACAAAATATTAAGATTTACAGTTGTCTAAATTATGTTATACAGGAAGAGTGGTAAACAAAACAGCGTTACACTCGTATGTTCTAATTATAAAGCATATTATATCATCGACGATAATATTAAACTCGTATTGTTGTGCAGTAATTAATCGATATAATTATACCGAAACTTATTTACTATTAATAATACACAGCCAGATGTTTCTTGATATTATTTAAAATAAAAATGACGATACCTCTCTGTTGTATGACTGAACACAAAAGAATTGAAGTTCTTCGCGTTCCTAAACCCATCAATTTCTAACGGTAATATTTTGATAAAACTTATCTATAAAATGTATTTGTAAGGCTAATAAAATTCCTCGTAACTTATGTATTTGACATGTAAATAAAAATTATTCGTATTTAGTACTGTTTCTATATCTTTCCCATGAAGCCATAAAAAGCGCGTATGTTCGTTGTTTGTGTTACGCAAAGTATAAATTTAATCTTTAGAGAAAATCAATATTCTATAATTATATTTATATTCTATATATATATATATATATATATACTGTCATAAGATAAACAACATATTTTTCATAAATAAAAAGTAAATAGGATAATATACTGATTTTACACAAATAGTTCCAGTAATTCACAAAATATTTTCATTGAAATTTGATTAGTACTTTATCGCTAAATGTCTCTTTAATCAATACTCTATCTTTAATTAATACTTTATTAATATTCGAAAACGTAACCTACTATGTTATAATGTATTATAAATCAGATATTAAAATTTCATGCTCCTTAAATGTGTACTGGACAACTCGACCCATTGGGCAGAGTATAATTTCCTGAATTACATAAAATATAAATTTAACCTTTAGAATAAATCAATATTTTATAATTATATTTCCTCCTTAAATATATATAATTCTAAATATATATATATATATATTTTTTTTTTTTATTTCTATGATACCATCCTTTTCATAAGTGAAAAGTAGATAAAGTGATCTATTATTAATTTTACTTTTTATTAAGTGAAACATTTATAAAAACTTTTTATTAAAATTAAATTTGATAAAATAACAAAGATAACTTTATAAACTAATAAATGCACGTAATTAATGCCATATTTATTTCATAAGTTTTTTCCAACTGATACTTTATTAATAGACTGTGGATTTTAATGCATTTTTATATTTTTACGGACATAAATAAAGATATATAAATTTAAATAGAAATTTATTACATCTACCGTATATTATGGATATTTTTACATATTATATACATTTGTAGAATATATATAATATATCTATATAACATAATATAAGGAATGAAAACCAGATATAAGAAACTGGAAATCAAAATACAACAACCTCCTTATACTTAATAGAAACTGGGCCTAAAGTACAAAGAAATAAATTAAAATAAATAAAAATATACTTCTGTGTGCATTTTTACACCTTCAAATATACCATAAATGCATAAAGATTTGCAATCTGTTTATTAATAACTAATTACGTAGAAGAAAGATTTTAACAATAAAGATACCAGACTAGATATAATATATGGCGTAAGAAAGATCGCGCCACGATAGCTTCGAGGACGCTTGCAATGGTGCAAAATGGAGTCTATTAACCTGTGATGTTGATACAATTGTTTTTAATCATAAAAAAGCTTTTCATGGAATTAAAATGGCTGGTAAAGTGTGGAATACAGATATATGGAAAGCGTGGGATAAACATGGAAAAAATGATTTGTAAGTGGTTACACGCGTTAACGTCCGAAAGTGCGTTCGATTAATATTGAATTGATATTGCATACTTCTGTGCAATTGATGGTTGCAACTTATCTCTCCTGTTTCTCGCTCTTCTGAAGAGTTAATTGTCAATTAACAACTGTTTGCAGCCTCAAGTTAATCAAGCACAAATTTAAGGAAGGCAACACTGCAGGTGAGACCACAAGAATTTCTCTTAACAGCTTGAGCCATGTTTCCACACAAAGTGTACAATTTTACGCGCGCTGAAATCTATCGATGTTACGCTTATCATATCATCAACGTTTCCATCTGTTTATGAAATAAATGATGTTCACATAGAAAATATTTCTCTCTGTTTGTTATCTGAGAAATATATTCCGAAAGTTCAAAGTTTATGAAACGTGTTTAAGCGCCAACGTTTTCTTATATTCTCTTATCTATGAATGTAAATAATTAGAGTGTGGATTTTTATGCAAATATACATCTTAATGAAAAATCTTAAAAATATTATTGTAGAAAATCGTTTTACGTGTCGAATATTATAAAAAATATTATGTGCAATTTTGCACTTTTAAATTTACTATAAATGCATAAAAATTCGCAATCAATGAATAGTATGTATGTGATAATTTTTATTTATTATAAGGAATTTGTATATGTGAATAAAATATAATTTTGAACTATTTTGTATTTCAATCAAATTAATAAAAAGTCGATTTTCAAGTTCTTTGCTAATTTTGCATTATTTTTAATTTTGATATATGTAACTGTAAATTATAAGTTACGAGGAATTTCATTTTTGAGATATATTTTACAATATGATAATTCTATATTTTTAACATATTTATGTGATATTATCTTTAATTTTAGAATGGAGAAGAGGATTGTACGAATTAATTTCAAATGGAATCCGTGGGAACATAAAAAAGGACAATGTTGTTCAGACATTAGGTGAACTAACGGTAAGATCAATAGTCAATGACAATATTACAATAATTCATTTTTTCAACTATTAGTCTATTTTAGTTGTTCTCTTTTATTTAAAATATATTTATTTGCAGAATATTGATGGAGCAATACCATCTGCAATAGTGGATATATTTACACTGATAGATGCAGAAGCACATAATGAAGAAAGAAATAATTTTTATTATCTTGTAAAAGAATCGGAAAAGGTATCACTTTATAAGATAACAAAAGTGATTGAACTACTGGCTACATATTAAAGTATTTCTAATGACATAATTAATTTATCATTTGCTTTCTATATAGTTTCTCACAGATAGGATATTAAAGGAACGTTTAGAAATTGATACATTGCAAGATGTAGGAACTTTAAAAAACAAAAATTTTCAAATCAAATTCATTAAAGTGAAGACAAAATTGTAGTATGTATTTTTTCCTATTTGTTTAAGTAAAATATTCAATATAAAAATTAAACTAATGAAGCGAAATCTATATAAAACATTTATTTACAGTTATAAACAACGGAAATTTAATTTATTTCGGGAGGAAAGCGAAGGATATTCTAAACTTATAGTGGAATTGAATCAGGAACGTCCGGAAAATGAAGTAGCATCAATATTGGAAATTGTTAAGTCTCTTATTGGTAAAAAAATTTTGTTCTTATATATTCTGAATTGTATATTTTAAATGGATGAAACTATATGTATATCACTCTTTTAGGATATTTTAATCTTGACCCTAATAGGGTACTCGATATTTTATTAGAAACTTTTGAGAATCGACCTCAAGATGATGCACTTTTTATCCCTCTAATTCGATCATATATGAGTGACCAACAGGTACTCTGCGAAGTTTTAGGATTTAAATATTGTTCAACCGTCAATGCTACTCCATTTTCATTACAAAAAGTCACTGCACTTATGTTACAACATGGTGTCATTAAATTA
Organism: Bombus superbus; assembly: GCA_014737385.1. Lineage (NCBI taxonomy): Eukaryota > Metazoa > Arthropoda > Insecta > Hymenoptera > Apidae > Bombus > Bombus superbus. The sequence continues at coordinate 5,183,890 of JACXIK010000016.1, read as the reverse complement.
GATGATATATTGCCTTGGTTGGTGCCAGATGATAAAACTATTATCAAAGAACACGAACAGGCAATGAAACAGGCAAAAGATTATGTTCGCAAGTTAAGCGTAATTTCTACAAAAGACAAGGAGGACATACCAGAGGAGAAAGAAACTCCACAGGTATCTAAACAGGTATAATTATATTTTATTAAAGTAAAGATCTTATTAACGCCACTATCTTTTAAAAGGATAAATACACAAGTAATCAGAAGTTCGGATTATGCGAAGCACTTCTAGAGACAGGAGCTTGGGAAGTAGCACAAAATTTGTTCAATCGATTACCCGAACACAGTTTCACCGATCAACGTCCAATTGCATTAGCACTGTGCAAAATGATTCAATCTCTTATCGAACCTGTTTATCGCAAGTAAATTCCATTTTAATACTTTCGTTACAGAGAATTCAATTAAATAAATTTAGAGTATGTTTTTATAGTTAAATTCTGTTACTGCACTTACTGCATTATATTCCAGAAATTGTATAATATCGCCAAAATTACAAGGTAGAAGAGTTCCACAATTAAAGAGCTCTCTTGCTCCGAAACTGATTGAGAGTCTGGAGGAAATTCACGATCAATTATTGCCAATGCTCATAGTCCTTGGTCCCAACCTACATCATGATCCTGTTCTAATGTACAAAATCATACGATTATGTCATGCAGCCATAAAACAGTGTCCATTAGATTCCAATAAGCAACCAATTGATAAAAACAATAATTTGTATTACGACGTGTTGACTATTCTCGATGTAGCGTTACTGCCATCATTATCGTTTATGGACTGCAACTGTTGCGTTGCAGAAGAATTGTGGAATATCTTAAAATACTATCCATATCAGAATCGATACTGTTTGTACGCTCGATGGAAGAATGATACACCTTTGCAACATGCTGCTCTCTTAAGAAAACGAGCAGATGCGCAAAAGAAAATTAAGTCTATCATGAAAAGAGTGAGTAAAGAAACCATAAAGCCCGTAGGGAGGTCAATAGGCAAACTTACACATTCTTCGCCCGGTGTATTGTTTGATTACATTCTTATACAAATCCAATTGTATGATAATCTTATAGGTATGTAAATAATTTTATGAAACATTCGTAAACTTCGAGGTTTTCATTTTAAATAATCTTAAACCTTTAATTTTAACAGGACCTGTTGTAGATTCCCTAAAATATTTGACTAACATTTCTTACGATGTACTTGGTTACTGTCTTGTGGAAGCTCTAGCTGGTGCTGACAGAGATAGGTTTAAACATGATGGCACCAGCATATCTCTTTGGCTCCAATCCCTCGCTTCGTTTTGTGGAGCCATATTTAAAAAGTATAATATCGAACTTACTGGTTTACTGCAGTATGTAGCTAATCAACTTAAAGCACAAAAAAGGTACATTGTATATAAGAAACTAATTTTTTTTCAGTTAATTTGTAATTGTTTAGATTTTGTACAAGTTCTCGTTCATTTCCATTATGCAATAGTTTATTGAATATTGAATATAATGCGAGAAGTTCAGAAATTTTTAAACTAATTAAGAATAATTATCGTTAATGTGATATTCTTAATCCCTTTTAAACAACTAAACAAAGAAGATTCCGTATTTTAATTTTGATTTGCTAAAAAAACAATAGGCAGAAAGGAAATCAAAATAGTGTTATTGTATTTTTCAGTGGTAATGTTAATATAAATCATTAATAAACTACGAGCTTTTTTCCGTTAGTAACAGGAAGCTTTTACTAAATATATGTTACGTTTTTACGGTTCATACACTTAAATACATAAAAATTGTTAATTGTATTTGAATTCTGCTTAAGATTTATCCAGACAAACAGTGTATTTTTTAAATAGAGAGTTTCCTTGAACCCGTGTGATTTAGTATCACGTGTAATACGGCAACGGAGCTATTCGAACAGAAATAAAAAAAATTTAGATACGAATTTTGATCCACTGTTTGTAACTTCAGAATAAATATTGCTCACAAAACATGAAAAAAATTCAATCGAATTGTGACAAATATACTATGAAGACTTTTTAATTGCAGTGAACATACATACACTATCATTCCGCCATAATAGTTCCTAAATGGAAATATCTAGTATCACTGAGTAAATAAAATTTACAAACTTTTCATTGCAATGGAACTTTACCAATGATGATTCCAAACGTGTGGCAATATAAGATTCTCTCTTCATTCTTTTAAAACGTATCTTTGGTTGTAATATATTTTCGTTTTTTATATATTGAGCTACTTAAAATTCAATAAAAATACAAATAATCGAAGAACAGTGGAATAAATTTTATGGATTTTATTCTGCACTTCTGGATTGATAAAGCGTTGTGCATTATTGCAATATTTTTACGAAATACGAATTTGATATTTTGGTATAATAAGATATAGCTGGTTTTTGGTATATACGTTTATGTGCATTTTATCTATAAAGAAAACTGAAAGAATGACTAAAAACAATTGTGGGAAAGGGAAACATTGATACTGAATACTGAATCAACCTGTGTAAGTAAAAGATAGATGGATAGGAAAATGAAACACCTTAGCATTGAACATTATAATTTGCAAGCAAATATAAAGATCATAAAGAAGCTCGCATTTATAATGTATTAAGTACAATAATTTAAAATTCTATTACTGATAAAAAGAGAGCTAAAATATCAATGATCTTAAGATGTCAACAACATGGAATAATAGTATTTGATAAAAATGTTTGATCGAAGATATTTAAGTAAAACAAGAGCTGAAAAAGCTAATGAGTTCAGATTTAAAGAATACAATTAGTGAGAAATATTGCCACTAGTGCAATGAAAGCCTAGAAGAACAAGGTAAATACTGAATATTTGTTGTAAAATTTGCTTTGGTATTTATTTAAGTGATTTTTATATTGATAAAGCATGTTGCAAACATGTTAAAATATTTCGAATTGTACTTTTTCTTCCTAGGTATTAAAAAGTTTGTAAAAAAAAGAGAGAAATATTAAAATTTTAATTAATGGACAAAACGCTTTGGATAATATAATTTGAACGGAACAGAAATAGAACAAAAGGTGATAAACGTTAAGCAAATGTATGAATCTCTGCAATAAAAAGTATGAAACAAGGATCCTTATAATAGTTTGCAAGGAAACAGTGGAGATGTTTATTGCAAAATACAACACTAGATGTATTTAAAAAAGAAGGAATTAACACAGATTACAAATCTGTCATACATTAAAAAATAGCATTATTAGTAGATTTGTATTTTGTAGAAAACACGGAGATAGGATTTAAATCTTACTGCTATAGATTTAAAAATGAAGGAAAAAGAAAAATTATTTGATAATTTTTAGATATATAAGTTCATTTACATTATAACATTATATAAAATGTTCATAACTGTTAAAATTACGCTATGTAATCTCAATTCTTATGTTTTCGTTTATCACATTTCGATTTTTATTTTTAAAGTTATTTAAAAGTATTCATTAGCAATCATTTTTATTCGTAAAGAATCTTACATAATAATGCCTATGAAAACCGCGTAATACTGCGCAATAGGAATAATAAACTTAAAATAAATAATAATTATCTTATTGCTCACTTTTATTTTCAGCCTAGATTTATTAATATTGAAAGAAATAGTACAAAAGATGGCGGGTATCGAAGCCGCTGAAGAGATGACTTCGGATCAGTTAGATGCCATGGCAGGTGGAGACTTATTAAAAAATGAAGTAATTTTATTAACATCTTTAATTAATCTATACATAGGTATCTATTATAAAAAATTTCTACAATTACACAAAATATTCCAGGCCGGCTACTTTAGTCAAGTACGCAATACAAAGAAATCATCGCAACGTTTAAAAGAAGCTCTAGCTGAACATGATCTTGCTGTAACACTATGTCTTTTAATGGCACAGCAAAAACACTGTGTTGTGTATAGGGAAACAGATAAATCTCATCTTAAACTCGTGGGTAAGCATTATAATAATATTTTTAATATTTTATTCTCTTAATATTTTAAAAGAAAATTTATTGACAAATTGTGTATTTAAAATCATAGGAAAACTATATGATCAGTGTCAAGATACATTAGTTCAATTTGGTACTTTCTTGGGATCCACTATGACAGTAGATGAATATATAGAGAGACTTCCTTCTATACATTCTATGCTCCAAGACAATCATATACATTCTGATGTCGCATTTTTTCTTGCAAGACCAATGTTTGCACATGCCATTAATGTAAGTTTCTTTTTGTATAATAAATATTACAATTGCATATGAGAAAATAGCCACTATATTAATCGATAAAGATATAATTACCAATTCAAGGAGATTTATTATTATTGAACAAATCTAATTTTACATGTTGTTCTTAGATTAACTATGATGGTCTGCGTAAAGCTGATCCAAATTACAAAAAGATGTCGACTGCTATGAAGCAAGCAAAGTATGCAGAATCTGCACAAGCAGTTATGGCACCTGTTGCTCTGTCAGTCAGACCTTTACATCCATTGAAAGTATGGGAGGATATCTCGCCACAGTTCCTGGTGACATTTTGGTCCTTGTCTATGTACGATTTGTATGTTCCTGTGGAGAGTTATCAGAGAGAAATTAACAAATTAAAGCAACTCGCTGCACAAAGCGCCGATTCCAAAGATGTGGTGTGTTAATACCTTTTTATTCTAACAGCCATTTTTATAGTTCATCTTTAAATTAATATACCTTTTTCTTTTTTCAGAATGTTAGTAAGGGGAAAAAAGAGCAAGAAAGATATACAACTCTAATCGAGAAACTACAAGATGAAAGGAGAAAGCAGGAAGAGCACGTTGAAAAAGTATTTGCATATCTAAGGTAAAATTTGTTCAATTTAATATTCATATGCTCTGTAGAAAAACCTTGTAATAATATTGCTTTATTAATACCAATTTATTAGACAAGAAAAAGATACATGGTTTTTATCTCGAAGCGCAAAATCAGCGAAAAATGAAACGATAACGCAATTCCTACAATTATGTCTGTTTCCTCGATGTACATTTACAACCGTAGATGCCATGTATTGCGCCAAATTCGTTCATACTATACATTCTTTAAAGACTGCGAATTTTTCAACCCTTCTTTGCTATGACAGAGTAAGTATAATTTATTGGAAATTTACTGACTTTATGTATTACACATTGCATTATTTATCACGTAATATTTAATCTTATAGCTTTTCTGTGATATAACATATTCAGTTACCTCATGTACCGAAAACGAAGCGAATCGTTATGGAAGATTTTTATGCGCCATGCTGGAAACAGTAATGAGGTGGCACTCTGAGAAAGCCATATTCGATAAGGTATATTATTTTATAACATACTCAATAAATATAGAAGATTTTATATGTTTATCCTTATTTTAGGAATGTAGCAATTATCCGGGATTTGTAACAAAATTTCGTGTTAGCAATCAATTCTCTGAAGCCAATGATATGGTAGGATTTGAAAATTACAGACACGTGTGTCACAAGTGGCATTACAAAATTACAAAGGTAATGGTTTTGTATGATAAAATTCTTTTTTAACTGTAGATTAATGTACATCATTTTTACAGGCAATTGTAGTTTGTTTGGATTCTAAGGACTACGTACAAATAAGAAATTCCTTGATAATATTAATAAAAATATTGCCACATTTCCCTGTTCTGGCAAAATTGTCTCAAATTCTTGAACGTAAAGTAGAAAAGGTGAGAGAGGAGGAACGTGGCCAACGCCAGGATTTGCACGTACTAGCAACATCGTACAGTGGCCAATTAAAAGCCAAAACTCCAAACATGATTCGCGAAGCAGATTTTCATCATGTAGGGGATAAGGTCTGCCTTATTTTTATTTTATTTTTATTTTTCTTACTTAGAAATCAATTTTTATATTTTTTTAATAGACTGGAAAAACACAAGATACTTCAAATAGTGATAATTCGGATAAAGCTAGCGATGGAATATCGAGTAAAGAAATTACAAACGGCGACTCTAGGATAGAGAAAGAGAGTAAGGATCAACGAGAAAAACGAAGTGCATCGAATCAATTGCATCAGTAAGTCGAGTAATACATATTTAAATTTTCACTTCGAAAATAATCAAAAGATTTTACCGAGCTTTTATTAAATATAGTGACAGCTCGGAAAAAATTAGGAAAAAAGAAGAAAGTAAGGAAAGTTCTGAAGGGAAAGACAAACATTTAAAAAAGGACGAGATTAAGGAAGAGGATACAATAGATAAAAAAGACCGAAAATACTATAAAGTAACTATAAATTTGTTGAAAAATTATTCTATATTGTGTAATAAGTGCATTACCATATTATTAATTTAATTACAGGAGGAACATTATTATGGCAGTGGTGTAGATAATTTAGACCGTGATCTTTCTAGTGTATCGAATAGTAGTGCTAGTTCTGGACCCACGCAAGATGGATCAGATAGAGGTTTGCATTAAAAAGTTCTAAATATTGCCACTACATAATTACAGTTTCTTATAGTATCTTTTAGAGAATATAAAGCTGTGTCAACAGTCGACACAATAAAAAAAAAATACTTAGGCAAAAAAATATATATATTCCAATTTATTCCAAATTACAAAACCGATGATCTTTAATTTCAGATGCCAAAAGAAGAAAAGTTGAAAATGTACAAAAGGTGAGAATTATTAAACTTTACAATGATATTTTTCCTGTATATTTGTGTAATTTGATTTTTAATGTTAACAGGAGGGCAGACGTGCTGAGGGAAGTCTTGATAAAAAGGAGCGTTCGAGTAAAGGAAAAATAAGGGATGAACAGAAAGAGTTGCGCAGGGAAAAGAAATTTGCGCGAAAAAGGGTATGTCTCAAATTTTTAATAAATGACACATTAATAACACATTATAGTTTATCATGTTTTTTTGTATTGTGCAGGATAGGACAGACGAATCAGCAGTGACGACCGAACAGAAAAGAAGAAAAGATGACGAGAAAGGTAAACATTTTTTCAAATAATATAAAATCTATTCTAACATCAGTTTCTTTATATAAATAATGAGGATGGTTTTCAGCAAAAGGAACACATCAAAACGGTGATATCCCCGAGCATAGGGAAAAACATCATTATAACAAGGTTGGTAATTCTGATTGAAATTTTTCGCTATTCATGTATCGAAGATATAAGAAATTGTATCTTTATTAAGATACATTCGAATAATTTCGAATACTTCATTCTTATTATATTCGATTGAATAGATTTTCTGAGGTATTTGCGTATTGTTGAAATGGTCATAAGTAGGTCATTACTTGTCTTTCCCATACGAACAAAAAACATAAAGAACTTGAGAGAGCAACTCGCCAACTCGCGTGTAGTAGTCCTATTGATAGAAACATAGAAGACAACACATTTCGTAAAGAACGTGCCACACTTTTTTCGTAAATCCCGTTACATCAGTCTTACATTTTGTCCTAAACATTTCTGCCCATAAATTAACTTTTTAATCATTTTTCTAACACTATTCCTTGACCCCTTAGTTGATAAAGACGTCCGCTTCGAGTACATTGAAAAGACGAAATGGGAGACAATAGCAAAGACCAGAAAAACTAGGTGATACTATCAAATACCCAAACGCCAATTGCAGGATAGCATGGCATTCAGAAGATTCATATGAGAATGTATTTTCAGGAAAAGTCACCCTACACAAAGGAACGTACTCATGAACGGGAGGGCCGCGAAAGCCGGGACAAACAATATCCTTTGACGATACATATAAAATATCACAGTTCTTTAACATAAGAAAATTTCCATTTTCAATTATTTAAAAAAAAATAGATAAATATGATCCTTAATTCTGAGTACTAGGAGAAGTTCGGATCCCAAACGAAGATGATGTACAACAATGGAAAAAATTTGACTTAACATTTTATATACTACGTTTGGTGTTGCATGTAATTAAGGTAGAATTCAAATAATAAAGAAAAAAGATAGCGAATAATTTGTATATTATATTAACGTCCAATTTTATAAAATAAAGTAGGTAACAAAAGCACTTTGGTACATGTTCTATTCAGTCTTAAATTTGTACATACGATTCTAATTTTATATAATTTATAATAGGAGTTATCAATGATCGCAATAAATATTCATTGATGCGGCACGTGTTTCATTCATTATTGTTCCCGATTCTTCCTTAACAATCGAGAAGAAATATTACATTTCTTTCTGTATAAAAAAAATCAGCATAAATATTGTATCATACAAATTACATTGATATATTTTATTTTTCAGTTTTTTTCATTTTACTTCTATTAGATTACTGTAACTATTATATCATGAAGAGTCGTTGATGAAATTATAATAATACTGATCCGCTTTCAAACTTTCTTCCTCTAGACGTTTAAGTCTCATCTTCGCATCCTGGAGAATATCTTCCGTCGAACTACTTTCGCTAATAACTGTATTTGTATTAACAGTTTGTGTTGGAACTTCTATGTTAATGGGTCTTAATGAACGTATTCCTTCTACTTGACGAGACAACTGAAGAGCCCGTTGTGTTATCTGTTCTATTCTTAATTGTTGATCTTGGATAAGAATATTTAATTCTTCCTTTTCTCTAGTAAGAACCTCAATTTTATCCTCTTGTTTTATATCGTTTACAATATCCGTTTGTATTTCAATATCTCGTAAAAAATGATTAAATGATTCTACCGGATGTTCAGTTTGTACACCTTTCTGATCATGCGTTTTTTTTAATTGTTCTTCTAATTTTTTATGGTCATCTTGCTCCCTTTGCAATCTATGTAAATCAGAATGTGTAATAACAAAAAAGAAATTGTTAATTTTATGAATATTAATATTATGAATTATATGTTATACCTATCTGCTTCTTGTAACAACAATCTTTCCTTTGATGTTAATTCCATTTCTTTTTGTAAAACTTGTCGATCATTATTCTGCCTTCTTTCTCTTAGTTGTTTTTCTTTCAAACTCATATTATGCATAACATTCTATAAAAAAGATTTATATTTTCTTATTTTAGTTAAACTAATTGTAGAATAAAAATTTGTATTACCTGAACTTGATGCAATTTTATATTTAATGCTGCAAGTTGTTGTTCAATGAACACTGCCTGTTCTTTTAACATCATTTCTCTTTCGCGCAACTTATTGTCAACCATTTGTTTGTGCATGGATATTTTCCTTTTCAATGCGACTAATTTTTCTACATATAAACTGTGAGCTTGCCAAGAAAATTCAGTTTGCGTAGACTCATTACAAAGAGATACATTTTCTTTTATGGGCACATCATTGTGTATGTTATAGGAAAACATAGTTATACACCTTAATATGCATAAAAGCAGAGGCATATCATTTTCTATATACTGTGATATAACATACTGTCCTTTAGGATCATGCGGGTTAATACCTAATGTTTCCAAAACGTGCAATATATAATCACTTTGCAATTTTTCATTACTTTCCTCCTTGCTGCCATCGTTTTTTTGAACTGTCTTATTAGAAAAATTAATTAGCAGTGGTGCTTCACTAGCAAATACAGATAGTGTGTATGCGTAATTGTGATTAAATAAATATTCTGCTACTAGTAGATCATAAACGTACTGTTTCGCAGATTTGGGCTCATCATTTTTTAAAACAACATCTTTGTTTTTTAATGCATTTATTAAATTTTGACGAAGATGCGTTCTTATGTTTGATATTATTCCACATTTTTCAAACCTTGAAACATAAAACCAAATACTAATATATGAATTATCATTTACTTAACCTTAAAATTTAATCACTAAATAGTTTCTTCGTAGTAATTTTCAAATTTTATATAACTTACCACTTGTGCAAAGTAGAATAATATTCTGGGTCCATATTACATTAAAAATCTGAAATAATTATTATAAAAACTTCTCTATAAAAGATTCGATCTCTTTATTATTTAGTAAACACTGTTGTATATGTATACAAAGTTTAAATCCCATATGTTGTATATCGATCTGTCGATAATATTCAAATAGTAACGGTTCTAAAGCGATAAATACAATATTTCTATAAATATATATAAATTTATTATGCACATAGTTCTTCAAAAATTGCCTACATTTATGCACATTGTATAGAAATATCCTATATAAATTAAGTATCGTAATTATACAGCGGATTTTTATGCAAATTATATAATATTAATAATATTTTTGAGAATATAATTATAAAAGTAAAACCTTGTTGGAAACGTTCATGCTATGTGCATTTTGTGCAGTTTTGCACTTTCAAATATTTTCTACAGATTTCCTATAGATGTAAATTACTTATAGATGCATAAAAATCCGCAATCTAATCATAATTATCATCAATACATTAAATTAAATAAATTTTTATATTCAGCCAGTAAAACAACACACAAAATGATCTTAACAACATCTTAAAAATATATAGAAACACTAGCTGCATATATTATAGCAAAATACAATCTAAAATATATCAAACGAAAGTACATTTAAAAGACATATATATATACAAGTTTCATTTACAAAAATCTATCTTGCACGATTCTTTATATCATTGAAACAAACATAATAGAAATAGCTGCCTAAGATGAATGCTGCCTGGAAAGATTATGTTTTTACTTGAAATTATAAGAAGTAATGTAGTAATAAGTTACATCATTCCTGTGGTGTATAGATTATTAAGGTTTTTACAAAACGATTCATAATTTCGTTTTACGGTTTAAAAGACTTTAGTCTTTTTTGCGTCTGTTTTCTTATGTTTCGCCCGTTTATTAGTTGCCGATTTTGTTTCTTCCATAAACTCGTATCTCGCTGCTAGTCGCTCTCTTATGAGCAAACCTTGAATCAGTCTCTTCCAATTTCCATAAACTCGCTTCTCTTGCTTTTCTTTAGTTCGTTTAATTGCCTCAACTTGTTCAGCTTCCCAAGCTTCTCGTAAAGTATCTTCGTATTCAGAACAAACGACGTAACCTTCGAGTGCAGGCACTGCACCCATACTTCCAAAATTAAAGCCTACTACGGCTGGTGCACAATCAATGTTAAGCTTCCGTGCGAGTCGATTTAATCCTGGAACTACATTATAATACATATATTAGTCTTAATTTCTATTTTTATCAATCATTATACTTATTTCTATTAATTCTTATACATTTACTGCAAAACCCTTATGGTACATTATATGTACCAATTAATTCTTTAAGAACTTACGATTTATATGAACGGTGCCTTTTGGAAGCATACGTTGTTTAAATAAATCAACATTTCCATACTCATTTCGTGGAACAATACCGTCCTTGGCTACTGGTGGTTCATATTCCATAGTTTGCCATTCACCAAATAATTCTAGTGGTGAGTCCTTAATTTTCATTCCTGAAAGCTGTTGTAATTAAATCATTTTACAAATTTAATCATTACAGAATAAATATTTACGAATGAGGAGATTGAAATAATTATATATACTTTATCGTATTTTGGACGAGATTTGACTATTTTATAGGCCTCTTGATTCGGTTTCACGACTCTAGCTTCTTTTAGCCAAGTTTCCCTTGAACGAATAGTATGTACACAGTGGCGAGAATAAATGGCTTCACCAGTGGAAGTATGTCCTAAAGGCACACAATCTGGAGGATATAATGCTTCAAATTTGAGTAAATGTCTTTGAATGACGTACAATGGATGACCTTTGATCTCGCTAAGCGTTTTAGGCAAAGGTTGCTCCAGCTCCCTAGAACAAATGAAAGTGTCAGATAAAGAAATATTGTGATAAGTAAAAATATCTAAATATATAAAATACCTTTGTAATAGCATTTCATCCTCAGCTCTAGAAATAGCAGTATTTTTTTCTTTCCAATAAGACAGGGTTTCAAGCCACCATTTTTCATCAACTCGTTGCTTACGTGTGACTGTAAGCCACTGTGCACAGTAGCGTCTAGTCACGTCTTTTATCAAACCTTCAGAATTCCAAGCTACTACATATAATACAGGCTTTGTTGCTTTTTTCTATAACAGAGTACAATCACTTTTACCATATTTTAGTAAATATAATATGAACTGGTTCATAAATCACTCACATATATTTCAGATACGCAATGGATTTTTTCGTCCACAACGCTTGAACAAATCCAACTTTCTTCTGACTCTAAATATATTTCAGCCCAAATATCTTGCCTTTTCTTTGTTTTGTTTGTTTCATCTTCACTATCAGAGGATACTAATTTTCTGTTTTTCTTTATAGTATTCTTAGAACTTTGCGATGACTCTTCTTTATCGTTACTCTTTCTTACTGAACGTTTTGGTTTAGGCTGAAATTCTGTTTCAGAATCCGTTGAATCTTCTTCTATATAATATTTTGATTTTGTGCCATCAGTCTTTGAAGACAAGTCTATAGACTTTCTTGCTTTATTATCTTCAGAATTGATATTAACTTTCCGAGATCTTAATTGTCTTAAACTAGACATATTCTTTTCCTGTTTTGTAGATCTAGATTCATCTTTTTTTTCATTACTTCTAGTATTTAATTTTTTAGCTGTTTTGCTTTCACTGTTAGAGTCTTTACTAGTATCAGATTTGTTTTTGCCCTTATAAGTCTGTAATTTCGAATGTAAAATTTCAGTTGCTCTCTTTTTGGCCTCTGCATTAGCATTTCTTTTTGCTTCAGAACTATTTTGAATCACATTTGTTTTATCAGAAGCTACCTTTTTTTCTTCCTTTTTCTTTGAACTTCTCTTTTTAGTTACATTAGATATATCTTTCCCTGCAGTTTCTGGTTCTTTATCTAATTTAAAAAGTGGATTATTACTATATATCCGGTGAGGAGGACAAAGGGAGATAACCAATCTACAATTTAAACCCAATGCTCTCAATGTAGCAATGTATAATAGTACCAATTCTTTATAGTTAGAAACTTTTTTGTCTTTCAATATCTTCAATAAAGTTTCTTTATCTATTTGTTTATTACCATTGCTTTCGATAGGCTCAAATGTAAATATGTGTTTAAACCATTTTGTAAACTTTTCTAGATATATAAGATCAATTCTGTCTTTTGGATAATTTGAAGAAGAAATTAATGATAATACACCAGCCATTATCTCAGGCTGATTTATCTGGCTATTCAAACGAAACCCATAAGCTAACCAACAAAGCAATCCTACTTTCTCTACCAATATCTGAGCATCTCTTAATCGTTTCCTCAAGATTGCTTTCAAATCTGGCTTCCCCTTCTTCTTTCTGTTAATCATTAAACTAGTAGCTGGCAAAACAATCTTGACACCATCTTTTGGAATAGTATATTCATTAGGACGTTCAGTGTCTTCCTTGTTTTCTATTATTGCATCTTCAGAGTCTTTTTTGGAGGTTGAACCTGTACTACACTCACCTTGGAGCAAAAGTTCATCTATTTCATTAGAGGATGTAGCCTGTTTTACCTCTTTTTTTACTTTTTGTCCTTTTTCCTCTTTTTCTTGTAATATGGAATGGTCTGAACGTGAATCTTTATTTTTAATATTTTCATCGTTGTGTTCAAATTTTTGCGAATATTCTAAGTTTTTCAAGACCTGAGTGAAAAGTTCGACATTGTCTGTTTGACTGACATCCTCGAGATCTTCGTCATCTGTGCTTTCATCTTCGGCGTCAATCTGACCCTCAACCGCAGCATCGGGTTTCTTTTTCGCAAAGAAACTAGAATTCAAATTAATTTTCTGTGGATCAACCAGATATTCATTACTGCTATCAGAACTGTCGTCTTCTGATAAACCATTCATTTCAGAAACGTTTCAAAACCAAGAATTTTCTTTATTACGAATTATTTTCTCGCCAACGTCTTGCATTACATCGCAACAGTCTCTTCGTTTTAAAATATACGAAATTCTGTCTTCTTTGTTACATTTATTGAAACCACAAATATAAATAGAATTTTGAGTACCAACAGTGATCATGCTTTTATATTGTGAAATATTTTTTGTTTATTGAAATGTTATTTAAATACGTAAAAGATTACAGATAAATATGTATGTACCTAAATACATATACGTATGTACGTACATGTTACAAGCCCGACAAAGTTAGGAAAAACTATGTCTAATCTACTACTTGACTATTTTTAATTTAATCGCCCTTTAATTTTGAAACAGCAAATTTTACAAGATAGCTTAATTATTACGTTTTAGGTACTGAGAAAAATTTATAACAATTAGCATTCTTTTACAAATAAATTAATAGTAATCAGTATGGTCATACAATATAACAATTATGTATTTATATCAATCAATTTTGTGACATTATATCAAAATTTCAGTTGATCTATTGCATCGAGTAGATAATTAATGTAAAATACAATTTTGTTTATATCATTTGTTTTGTATTATTTTCCACCTATTTTGTATGTATATAAGATTAGAAAAATTCCTGTATTAGTTTACTATAATTTCATTAGAGGGCACTTTTGATACATCGATAGGTCACTCTTCAAAATAAGTGAACCAAGACCATAATTTTATTTAAGCTCAGTCGAAGGGACGCCGCTCTTTCATTTTAGATTTCGCCGAAGATGGTAAGGTAAGAGTATTTCATATTTTGCGTAATCCACAGTCTTCACGTGCATCATTACGAAATATCATAAAAATACGACATTTTTCAAGCAACAGATATTTCAGCATATCATTTATTATTTTATTTTCTTTAATTTGCTATTGCTTTCTCAGAATTTTAATTTTATATTTTATGTGATGATACGCAAATAGTCTCGTTCGTATGATGTATTTCTTGATTACAACTTAGAAATACGACTCTGAATATATTAACTTGTATTCAACTGATTTTCCTGATTTAATTTAATAAATCATTTGGAATTCGATTTATTTTTTCTTCTAGAGTTAGTTTAAAACGTTAAAATTAGTCAGAAACGTGCTTCGAGTGGCCTCTTGCTGATCAACTTTAATTTCGGCTTGTTTGCAAGCTTTCTGGTGAGTATAATTTTTTTAGAACAAATTAGCAAAGCGTTTATTGCAGAAATAGAATATCTATTTTTAATTGTATTGCATTAGCTTGGTGTCTGCTGTGATTTTCAATTTTCACTTCATGCTTCTCTAGTTATTTTTCAGTAATTTTATGAATTTCACAATTTTATTCTTACATTAGATCATCTCAGATTAATATTTCAAACGCGAATTTCATTAAAAATTAGTATTTCATATGATGTTACGACACTGCCCCAGTCTGAGTATTATATGAGCGATTCAGTTTTCTGAAAAGATTTATAAAGATACGTATTCAATTTATTTAATTTAGCAGTATGTAAGTTGAGTTTGTTTTTTCTAGGGAAAAGATGCAAAAAATGGAGCTGCAATACATTGTAATAAATTTCCTTGATAATCTTGGTAAGTTTTTCTTAAATAGAGTAAAATATAATTTTAGAAATTAAATTTTTCCTTTTTTATGATTTATTTGAGTGAAATATGATGAATGATTTATATCGACCGCCCTGGTCAATCAGAAATATAATGAAGATATTATAAACCTGAATATTTATTATATTGAATATGATCTTTACTCATAATCTTTAATAAGAAATATATGACAATATCTGCTTACTTATTTCAGATGCGAATAATGAAAATGGTTGAATGTGTACCACACTTACGATAATGTAATATGTGTAATACATAATAACTGGGATAAAGAAGAAGATATATAACATGAAATAGGAAAAGAATTTATACTTTGAAAAAAAGATATTAAAAAGGTAATTTAAAAGCAGTTTATTTTACAATATAGGCATAAAAGTATTACAAAAACTTTCTATGATGAGCAATTTAAAAGTTATCCCTGTCTTACATGCAAACATGGTGATATTCTTTCACTGATTTATGAATTTAATATTATGAAGTTTTGCTAGTAACGTATTTTAATTAAGATTAATTTGAATTATTACTTACAGGAAAGATGTACTCATGAAGACAATAATCAAACGATGGAACCTCTTTTTTAAAAATAGAAAGGTAAATAATTTTTTTATCAATAAATATTTATTTCCGAATTACAATAGTTTCTTTATGATGATATATTTGACAAGCATATGTCTGAGTAGATTTGATGTTACTTTTTTTACTGATTACAATTTATTATTGCAATTAAAATGTAAAATATAATATTTATTAATTTAAAAAATCTATAACATCTATTTTTTACCAGATCTTATCATTTACTTGAGCACGTTGTGTATCATCACTTTTTGAAATAAGGTGAGTAACTGTATAAAAAGAATAAATTTTATTAAGAATAAATTATTAGGATGATGATCTAATAGTATACGCTAATATGATTTATTATAAAATGACTACATCTTGCCCTCACTGAATTACAACTTTTTAACTATAGCATGCAATTTTGACATAAATATGTTGATTTTAGAAAACTTATTTTTTTGTCCATAGGTGGCATATTAATTACAAAGTTTAATACCGGAAGGCAAATAATAAAAAGGTACAGTATGTTAAATAATTGAACAAAAAGAATACAAATTCAGTTACTATAGTGATGCTTTTAATATACGCTATGAGCTTTAGTGATAATTAGTTTTTCCACTGAATTTAAACTATGTATATATTTTAAATCATTTAATGATATGAAACCTAATATATTATTAATTTTTGTTTCAGATAAACTTGAAAGACAGGAATTGAAAGCCAATACGAATTTGTTCTTAAACTAATACTTCATGTATATTTACCTTGTATGAATATATACGATTTTCCAACTAAAGACTTTTGTCCTTGTATGCATATATTTTTCTACAATTTATACAACAGAGTAAAAAAAGATACTCAATAGAAGGAGATATATTTTCCACTACTTACTTTCACCATAGTTTATCACTAGTTTTCCTTTATATCAATAAACACGCAAATTGATACTCTTATATTCGACAGCTATGTGTAAGCATGTGTGCAAGGATAGTGATTAACTCTTTATGGACTAAAGTCCGTTAAAAGCTAATGTTGCCAATTACACCGGAATAACATAGTGTTGATCACAGCTATCACAGTGACCACAAAGCTGATATGACGACATTATTATTGGCGATTATCACAGTGCATGTATATGTGTAGCTGTATGTATACATATATTACTTTATAAAAATATTTGTACACAAGGCTGGATAGACTGAATAAGATTTTCTGTTTAATTAATAAAAGATGTATGATATACGTCATATGTGAATGATATTGTAAAGTAAAATAAAGGTAGTTTGGACTAGATGAATTATTTTATTGTTAAAGAAATTCACAAAAAGCCACTGCTGCTGTAAATTCAATTAAATGCTAGTAAAGCAATTATAGTAAAAAGTAAGATGATTAAAACTGAAGAAATATTGAATAATCGATATATAATTCGAGGAAAGTTACATAATGAGTATCTGTTAATTTAAAAGAGTTGAAGTGCGCGCATAATTACAAAATAAACATTTGTTCATGTTTTAAATTGAGTATTTCTACTTAATTAACGCTAGTGGGTAATTAGTTTTGTAAAATGCTTTCTTTGCAAACAAATAATTATTGCAGAATGTTACATATTCAAAGATAAACAAGTATAATATACACATTTATTAAAAATTTATGTGAATAACTATATAGTACATTGAGTAAAAAATATACAATTGATAAGATAGTAAAAATAATCTGATAGCGATTAGAATAAAACTTTGTTCGTGATTCCCTAATTTTTTACGAAATAATAGGTAATTAACTAATGCAAATATAAACTACCACTTATTTTTGGCTTCAAGGCCGGTTATGTGGAAACTATTCTCAAAGAAAAATATTTCAGGCATAATAAAACAATGGACACACTAATATTTAACTATTGCTAATTATTTACAAATTTATCATACGGATTTCGAAATTTCGATCTTACACACTTTTTTAAGAAACAATAACAATATCAGGGTGTAAGACAGAAACAATAACAATTGCGAATCGAGAGTATTAAAATTTGGACCATTTACATAACCGGTATTGCAAGTAAAACAATATGCATATGAGTAAGACTTTTCTCAAAGATCCAATGAAAAATAACATTTTATGCAAATGTTTGATATTTTGATATTTTTTTCTTTCTTTAATATCTCAGTGGAAAATCCTAATGTGTTACAGTTACATTTATTATACCAAGATCGCGACGTTTAAATTTTGAATTTTAAAAAAGATTATTATTTAGGTTCGTTTAGTATTTGCGTTGATATGGATGTTTCCTTGTGTACCAGAGTCTTAGGAACCTCTAATCCTCATTCCTAATATACTGGTCCAAGATTCTAGATTGAGACTGTTCTTTATGAAGAGCACTTATGCATCTCTTAAATTTTTTAAGGAACAAGTTTCACCATTGGTCTTATGAGGTCCAATAATTTGCTATTTTTTCATTGTTCTCTTTTTTTGTTTTTACTAATCTAAAACAGATCAGTAAAGGCAATTGATCGTAAGAGTTCATAAGCTATCAGCACCACTTTTTCAATGTGAATGAGGGCACTTGTGATAATCTAGGTAATCTGTGCAGATAAGCTAAGAATTATAACCATTCTACACAGTAATAGTTACATACAGATACTAGACATTTGTGGTACACTATGCCACATGTCATAATTGTAGTTGATAATCCGTGAGAGGATCGAAATCCTTTTGATGGCTGGAGTTCGACGCCATAACGTATCCCCACAACCGCATTGCAGCTGCACAAACTCTTTGTATCTCGTCGACTTCCTCGAAATAGAGATCTGTTCGCCAATGAAAGGGTGCCACTTTCGAATTTCGAAAAGTGCTGGAGACACCACCCACGTCGTTCTTTGTATGAGTATCTAAAAACTTCTTCACGTTCACGTGAAAATCCAAGCCGTAGAAATTGTACAGTTCTTTCACGTGTCTGTAGGGGTCTACAGATAAGTCTTCGTAACGTACCACCCTGTTAAATAAAAAAAATATTATGTTGAAGTTATTTGTAGAATATCTATCATTGTGAATGTAATTAATTAACGTAGATAATATTCATTGCGAAAGGGAAGTGTACCTAAAGGTACGTGGATATTTTTTTATTAGTCGAACAGCTGCACTGAAGTCTGAAACCATGTCTGCGCACACTAATGCAGGGTCAGAACAATCTGGTTCGGTCGGGCACCATTCTCGATGCTTTCTCGATTGCAAAATTCCTCTTGGATCACGAATCAATAGAACTAAACGTATTCCTAAACTAAAACAAATTATTGTTTTGAGGTTTGTTGCATTTACAGTATTAATTGAGAAGAAATTGAGCTGTGTTCTTACTTTTCTTGCTCCAGGAGTTTCTCTGCAGCGCGCAATCTTAAACGGACAATTTTCATCGATTGAAAGGGGAATAATTTACAAAATTTCGAAACGAATCGTGGATCCCAACAAATTTTTTTGTGAATCTGACACTGTTTCCATAGATGAGTATTATGATTGAAGACCCAAGGATGCGTTTTACCATAATCCAAGTATCGATCTAAGAATATTTTTTTAGATAATTATACTGAGAAAATATTTATCTGTATTATGTATTAATTTAAATACCTACCAAGATTATTAAAGTCACATCTTAATAATGCTTCCAGGTTGCTAAGAGCTTCGTCGGCAAGTGGTGGCCCCCTAATTTGTACAATTCCAAAATCAAGAAGTGGTTCATAGTGGTAAAAATTGGCTGGATGTGCGTTGATCACGTCTCCAAAAAACGTACTACCGCTTCTCCAGCTTGTTAAAATCACACTTCTCATGGGTCTCCCTCCTTTTTCTAATACTAAGTCTTCCAGTTTACTACAAGAATTATTATATAATTGCAGAGAAAGTTTCATATATTAAATCTAGAAATGAAAATCAATGTACCTAATATTAACTCCATATTTTCCATTGGGATATTTGTATCCTTCCATCTCTCTTTCAATTGCCTTTCTTTGTTGATCAACAACTTCTTGTATTTCAGAAAGCGTAACATTTTCAATGGACCCTCTAAAATATGCCTATAAAGCACACATAATTTATAATTAAAGTTTTTTTCCATTTATACACTACATCCAAACAATGCAAACGAGAATAATAAGGTATTTTTTGTAATTTCTGCCTCCATTACCATATTAATGTTAGTGTTAACTGTTAATCTCTTATTGTGACTGAAAGGATTAATCCCAAGAAAAATATTTACTTACCTGAACATATCAAACATAAAAGAAAGAAAAGAAAAAAATAACAATTACTTTAAATCCTATTTATAATTTTTGACATTTTTCTTTAAATGTCCTCTTATTTTATACAATGGAAACCAGTTTGTAATACATATTCTACTGAACAAAACTGACAGATTATGTAAATCTACATGCATTTTGCTTACCGTTACTGGATCTTGAATTTTGATGACGTGTGACCTTATTTCCACATCCTATATTGAAGAAAATATTGATAGTTTAGCATACTGAAAGTGCATAGTATATTGTGAACACGATAATGCTGCTGATATAACCAGGACAATATCTTTCTCCCTCTTTCATTATGTAGGTAGTGCATTAGTATCCAAAATATGCTAGTAGCGTGAACAGAGTTCTATGTATATTGTAAAAAAAATTAAAGATGCAAAGAAAGATGTCAATTTGTGCAAAACATGCAAAACATGCAAAACATAAAAAAATCATAAAAGAATAGAAAACTTCGTCACTTGTATATACACCTATTTTCCTTATGGCCTTTTTCAATAAGTAATCATTCCAATCTTGTATTCCTTTGGTATAAAAGAAACTCTGCATTAATATATAATGACTGTAGAATGTTGAAATATTTACAGTGTTTTCGTTAATTTTTTGTACAAGATTAATATCAAATTACCCCAGTGATTTGTTAAGCAGAATATTTTTAGTGTCTATGTTATCTAATATTGCTTGAACCAAAAAAAGAAGGAAGGAAATGATGGAAACAGGGAGAAAGAGAGCTGGTAACTGTTTTCAATGGTTTGACAGTTCATTGTTAGTGTACAAGTGGAAAAAAGTTAGGTGCAAAAGTTAGACTTTACCGTCAGAAAGAGCGTGTTTGGCTTGATTCAATTTAGAGCAATCCCCACCTCCGATTTTTTACTGACCGATATCACCGGCTGCAGTCGATGCTCAAGGTAGCTGCTGTAGCGTTGATTAAATGCTAAGAAGAAGATGCAAAGGGACGCCAGGCCTATTAGACCATAGAAGCTCAGTCGTTTTGACATCCTTGGTCCTATGGAAATCACAATTATCTCTGTAGCACTGTACGTAGCACGAATGGAATATTGAATATTTCTTAATTACAACTTTTGCTCATTAATGATATCGCAAGCTGTTATCTTATGTTTATAAATATAAACACTAATATCTCACATGTCATGCGCATTTAGATTCTAAGCATAAATGTACATGTATAAGTTATACTTTTATCTTTTATTTCTAATACAATTATGATAGTTGAATCTCATTATAGCGTTAATAACATTTTAAAATGGTTTATATAACAAAAATAATATGTTCATAAGAAACTTCTATAACTGTTTAAATATTTTTACAAGCCATTATAAGTATCTTAAAACTAATAATAATGATAAGAAGCAAAACAAAGTGGAGATAATATGCACACGAGAATTAAATTAAGTAGAAATTTCACCCACATGATTAAAGATAGCATTGAAAGGCCAATTAACGTCGCGTGAATGATTCGGCTGATTTCTTATCAAGTCGTATATTATTAACAAAACTTCCAAATCCGTGATAATATCTTTATTAATATTCCATGGCAGAGAATGACTACTCCGTCGATCCATGTTGTGATATAAACAGTTGATGTGAAATAAATTGCAAACAAATATCAGCCCCGAAATAAAGTGCCAGACATGTTAATGATTTCCTGCATGGTTAAAATGGTTCTAACAACAGCGAGATCTCACCTCGGGATCAAACAATTCGTTGCATTTGGAGACTTCCAGCTGTGAGTTATGTGACTGTCGAAAGACCTCACGTTTTTCTTAACATCTTAAAGTAACGACGGGAAGCATACGACCAACGTGTAACGTTCATCGTGGTCCACTGACGCAGAAAGGCCCGTATTGCGGCTAACATAAGGTAACCACATGATCCACGGGTTCACGTATATGTAGGATCTAGTAGAGGTAGATAGCAATAGCATCAAGTTCAATATATAAATATATACTTACACTGGCTCACGAAAATATTTGAACATTTACTACACAATACTTTTATGTCCGTATTTTTATGTACGTATATCGTACGTATTAGATAAAAATATAAAATATTTTGAAATTTGAAACCATTAACACTAATAAGATAAAACTGTTGTGATTATATTGTACAAATTTGAAGCCAGTCTGAGAATGTATATAGAAAAATGCAAGATTATCTACTGCATTATTCAATTAGTAAAAAATTAATATATAGCAGCATGAGCAGCCACCTTACGCACATAATAAGATAAATATAGTCCCACTAAATACTGAAATTTATTAATGAACACTTTTCTCAATATTTTGTAATTTCTTCATTTTCAGATTAATTTCAAATTTTACTAATATAATCATGATAGCTGAATTTTGTAACAGTTTTAATGAAATTTTAAACTTTCCTATAACACACATATGTAATTACATCCGTAAAAGATATCTACAAGTATTCGAAAATTTCGTGAACTCGTGTATTCTTAAATCTGAATGAAATTCAATACTCAAGCTTCCCTTCATAATTGTGAATTTCTATGCAAATAATTATTTTTATGGACATAATTAAAAAAATGGAACTTACGTAGAAGATTGTTTTATCCACTAAATATTGTAAAAAGTACTATACTTTGGGCCTTTCTGTATATCTTTGTATATTATGAACTTTCTGTGTATTTTTATATTTTTCAATTTCCCATAAATGCGTAAAAATCTCATAACATATAATGGTCCGTCTATATTGTATGTACGTGCGAAGTATTCGATTTTTGCAAGCTGTTTTCGAACTTCGGAACGAATAAATACTTGTAGGTTTAAAAGATCTCTGTTACATTAGTATTATGTACATACTTCAATATTAGATTTACTCGATACTCTACTGAAGTACCAATTGAGTCGTGAGAGCGCAGAAGAAATAAAGATAGACGTGACATGCAATTTACGCACAGTTTATTTGAAATTACCATCATATTGGTGATTGCTTTAAAAACTAATTTAGATAAGTGAATGAGATTTTATGTTGATAGTAGATAAGATCAAAAGTTGTTGTATAAGAAAGGTCGGTATTACGATGATGACCTTACCGACCAAAGTCAATATGGCGTCCAACTTGCGTAAATTTTAGATATCCATAACTATTAAAATAACTATCTCTGTGCTTTAAAACTAGTATTTTTTGATTCCACTCGTCAAAATTTATCATACGTAATAAAAAAGTCACAAATTCCGAGTACCCCAAAATTATTAAGTTCAGTCCTAATTTTACTCAGCGCTAACTACACGTAATCCACCTAACTTCATCAACGAACATCTGTAACCAAATTTCCAAAGAAACTTCCAATTACAATGGAAGTCCGTTTATATAAACTTCACTTATTCGAATGAAATTTTACACATATTAAGTTGATTGAATGATTGATTGAGTCCAATTGTATGATTTCTTACAGGTTGAATTGACATATCTGAAAAATCATAGTGAGGAAAATAAATGAATTATATGTATCTCGAAAAATTCATATAAACGAAGTTCCACCGTGCACAACAAATCGTATAAAAAGTAAATAGCTGTTCTTTCGGAAAAGATCATGTTCCGGCAAAATTTTTAAAATAGATTTCTTTTAGACAAAAGCAATGTTTTTCTTGCTAAAAAATCGATCGTCAAACAACATTCTAGTTTAAAGAAATAAATTTAGAGAAATATAATAAATTCTGAGTGAAAAGTGATGTGCAAAACCATTTATATAAGGAAAAGGTGATTTACGTCGAAACAAGAGGAAATTTGGTTTCAATTTGAAAAACTGAAAAGCTATCTCAATATTTGGTACCCCGAAAATCCTTCTCTTAAACACTTCTATTATCTCCAAAGAATTTATTTTCAAAATATCAACCAAATCGGAAGACTGTAATTTCGTCAAGGAACTGGAGGAAGATGAGGAGTTCGACAATCAGTGAAATTCACGGAAGTACGCCAGACGTCGCCACAGCTGCCTGGGGGTTGGCCATGGTGTTGATGGGCCCAGCAAGGCAGTCGGATGCTGTTGCTCGAGCAGTGCAGTCGTTGTGAGGGGTGTAGCGCTTTTGAATCGCACGTTTCTCTCGTCTCCCTTTCTCTTTTGGTCCGATGTCACACTCTTAGACTCGGATTTTTCGGAGTCCTCGCATCGTTAGGGTCTTGGTTGCGTCTTTACACGCGTCGTATGTGTTCGTCTCTATATGCTGGCGTGTTTCTCCCTTACGGAGCAGCCCGAACATACGCACTCTGCAACGTCGTGGGGTATATTCTCGAATTGCGTAGATCTCGTGATCGTCGTGCGTGGAATAAACGTGAATCCACGCGAGTTTCGGCTAGCGGGCACTGATCGTCCGCCAGTGAAAGAGACGTGGAACGCGAGCACCGTGCATCATCAGTATGCACGTTGTTCTCCGCTTTTTGTGACTGGACGTGATCGGGATAATTCTTGGTGGCACTCCACTGTGCTAGGCTCCGCTGCGGCGGCGACAGGGTCGAAAAATCGTGCGCGACATTTTTACCAAGCACTCGGCCACGGAGATGTCACGCTGAAGAGGCCTACGGTAAGTTCCTTTGCTTCACTTTGGATCTGAATTCAGATGGAATTTTAGCGGTGCAACTGGTTTGACCACTTTTTTCGCAGCCAAGCACCCAGTGTTTTGATGAGGATCGGTAGTGGCGCTGTTTGTGCCGGGTAAATTAGGATGGGTCAAAATGTGTCTAATACTTGTTGGATTAAGGGTTGGCCCCATATTTAGTGGCTTACTAAATTTGAATTAAAACTATAATTGTTATAACAAAAATTACTAATGTATGGTTAGACTGTGGATTTTTATGCATTTATGGGCATAATCTCTCCTTAAGTCATATTTTGCATTTTTGTAATTATGTTTATAGAATTTGAAATTTGTATAAACATCTGCAGTTTACATAGTTATGGTTCTGTTAATAAAAATCCGATTCTTAAGATTATTGTTTTAAACAGATAAATATTAATTTATTATGCTTTAAATATTCTAATGTCTGGCGTTGCAGATTTTGTATAGCTTCAAATACGCCAATAAAAGAGGTTTGAAATATTTTTATCTTTTTACAAAAATAGGATTTGAAAAGTTGTTACATTTTTCGAATGAGAGAAGCGAATACTGGGTCGTTAAACTCATACTTCACTTGTATATATGTTCGATTTTCAAGGTATAACGGTCACCACGCGATTCATCGGAAGATTTGACATGCGTAAAATCCATCCTATTAACGGTTTGCGAATTCCAACTAATTTCGTTCAAAAATATCTATAAAATTTTTATTTAATAAGTTCATATTGCCAATTATCTAGAAAATTTTCTATATATATATATATATCAAATTTTATATACATTTACTATAAATCAGGCATATTCAATGTTTGGAAAATTTATACTATAAATTTAATTTATAAAAATATCAAAATCTTATTGTTGATTCTCATGAATAATTAAAACATTTTTGTAATTTTCTTGTTTCTTAGAATTTGAGTTTAAATTTGGGCAATGTGTTATAAAAATAGTTGAAAACATTTTACATAGGTAACTCTTTCGTGTATAAATTATTTTAAAAGAAATTGTTATAGTCGTACTCTATGAATCTCTGAATTCAAAAAAAAATCGAGTTTTGAACATTATTTGAGAAATATAACATTATAATAACGTTAATGTTATAAACATTATAATAATCGGATATAATACAGACTAAGTTTAAAAAAAGAAAGAAAAGAGGGTAAGCTTAACAAATTCACATATCAGCTCATAAATCGATATAATATAATCTTCATTGAATTTACTATCTCTAAAGAAAGAGGGAAAAATATATTTCGCAGACGAGATAACCTTAATAAATTCATACGTACATCGAGCTCGTAAATCGATAAATATCGATAGCATGAGATCAACTTTAATCTAACACGCGAGGATTGTGAGATTGAGGTTAAATTTCAATTTTCCCTAGTAACGTAATTTTTTCGATGAAGATATGTACGTATGATAACAAAATGGGGGAAGTGGCGAAGTAAAATCATAAAGCGACAGGATATCCCTCTTCTCGTCTCCTTATTCGGTTCTCTCGAATTTTCTTGCCAGGGATTATTCGTTCGAAATTTAATTGCGTGTCTTCATTTTTTGGCCACAGTCCAAATAGTAAAAACGAAGACTGTTGGGGAATCGGGGCTCGCAATGCGATGCAGGAGAAACGATGTGACAGAAAATGTACTATGAAATTCCGTGCAATTGTGGCAGACAGTGAATAGAAATGGAAATGAAAAGTTTTTGATGGATTCTGTTTAACCTTATACGCAATCACTATACTGACAAAATATACAGGGTGTCCTAGTAACATGGTACAATCGGTAAAAGGACGATTCTACATAAAGAAATAAGTGGGAAATATAGAAAAAAAATACAATTTTTTTTTCATGTATTTGTTTGGTTTTCGAGAAAATCGAGTTTGAAAATTTGTCAAGCATACTTCAAGTCTATTGATGCTAGAAAGATATTAAATATAAACAATAAAGAGCTATTATGTTTTAGAAATAGCTAAAATAAAAATATGAAATTTATATCTACAATTTAAACGCATAGGGAATTTAATATCCTGCTTACATTCTGCTGTTGTGCACTTAAAATGAATTAGAATTGGTTTGCTTTATGCATATGTTGTTTAAACATACACTTACTAAGGTTAAGGTTTTATAGTGAGGTTATCGCCGATGATGCTATTTTGAGTCTCTAATAAATATTTAGACTATCATTCCTTTTTTATCGTTGCGCAAAGTTAAATAAGAATAGAATCTTATGCATGCGAAATCCGCGGACGTAATACCGTACGTGACAAGAATTGGGAATATACTTGCACATGGTGTCAAGTTAAATATCACATTTATAACATTAAGTAATTGAAAGGTTTATTAAAAGATTCGCTTCCTGGTGATTTGTGTTTATTCAAATTCAAATTTTTTTTATATATATGGTAGTAGTAACAAAGTTTTTCTTAGTTACGATTCGAGCTGGCCTTTTTTTATATTAAAGGAGGAAAAATTAGCGGAATAAATTCACTTTAATTATTTATTATTAGTAAAAAATAATGCGAGGCATATTTTTTTTACATTAGAATGATGTAATGAAATAAAACTCTATAGGGTAAAATCTAATATCAAGTTGCCTTTTTTCAGTTCATTATAAAATCACATATCATTTTATGTGATTTTACAATATGTGGATTTATAATTTTGTAAATTATATAATTGTGTAATAATTTTATAATTTTAGTAACTATCATTCTATGCTAGCCCCCCTTTTCATCAAGTGAAACGAAAATAACTAAGAATAATACGAAATGGAACTATCTCTGTATTATTACAACAATTCAATTTTAATATTAATATTAATAATACTATAATACTAATATTGAAGTTTATAAAATCCAAATAAGTCCGATAATATTTTTTTATCGTCAATTAAAAATCTTTTCAAACGCATATAGGCTAGGAACTTGCTAATTATATTGGTTTAAAGCATTAGTACCACACCCTATGGAACCGAAAGTAAAACTTGCTAATTTTAAACGTGTAACTCTGTAACTTCAACTGCAAACAATTCCGAAATTCGAGTCTACAAAACAACTTGCATAATATTGATTTTAGTGATTTTTCAAAAACCACAAGATGTGATCTAGGGAGAAATACCTATGTATGGTACACCTAAGTGGAATAATTAATAACCGAATGTCATTGTACCACTTAGAACCTTCTTATACGATTAAACTGTTAACAGTGAACAATTATTGTACAATCAAACAATTATTATTGAAATTGCACAAGTTACGAGTTATAACTTATCACTATCTTCTATAATAGTAACAAATTCAGTAACAATTCGAACTAAATTTTACAAACAAATCGTACAAATTACAAATCAACTGATTATCTAATTTAACGTAAAATTATAAAATTACAAAAAAGAAGTCTATAATCTATGACTTGTAACTTGTTAAATTACTGATATTAATAGTTGAAAAATTTTTGTGCAAGAGGATCGATAAATTACCGACGAAAAAGTCACTATATTGTTTCGTTGCATCGAGAACGGTGTGTAACGCAGGTTAGGTTACATCATGTTTTTACAGTGTCCCTTTGTCCTCTGGTTTATTCGCGTTGTTTCATTTTTCTCGTAGGCGGGGAAGTTTAATAACCGGAATTATAGCAACTTTTACTCGAAATACGCTGAGAATGTTCGTGATTTAAGGAAGGTAATTGTCCTCGACAGGCAATGTGCATAAGTCGGCCCCCTGAGAAGCATTAGTGAATGAACTGTGTAGAAAAATACTCAAATGCGAAGCTTGCGTGCTGTCTGGCTCACTTTGTTGAATAAGTTCGGGAGGAAATGGGAGTATTATAATCGATAGAGAGCGCACTCGTCCGTTGATTCATCCACGCATTGTATGCATTATTTCTGACGACGATTATAATTCCGCTTTTTCGATGCATCGTCAAATAAAAATACGCTTTTTCACTTATGTACTTCTTCTTTGGTACTTCTAGTTGAATTAATTTGTTTTTCGTCTACTGTAAATAAGACTTATTTAATTTGTTTATTGTAAATAAAATTCTAGTGAATTGTGTTTATTTAGTATTCACAGTTCATGTAATTTTATTTTCTCGTATTTTAATATATTAAGGGCCATTGTTGTATTGGTGTAATTTCATTTGCAATTTCTTTTTTATCATTTTTACTAAGCATCGAGTTCTATTTCCTAATATTGTGGCTATGAGAAGAAATCCAACGATACGCTTGGTATTGTCAAAAATAGCATGGATAAATATTGATTATTGACACATAAAATAAAACCTTAGAAAGTAAATAAATTACAGAGAAAGGAATTCACTTTGCAAAAAATGGTCGTTTATTGATCATGGTTTGAAGTCTACATTTATAATGGAATGACAATATTTGTAATTTAATTTAGCTGAAATATTGACGCAGAAAGTTAAACAAATGGGGAAGCAAGTTTCAGGGTTAAGAAAGAGAAGTTTTAGAAAAACATCTTTCAACGATCGTTCCTTGGAATTTACATTTATAATGGAAAGGAAATTAGATTTAAGTAATTATTGTAAGAAGTAACCGGAAGTCATCTGTAACTCGCAGAGCAAGAGGACTACGAATAATAAATAATAAGTAATGAAATGGAAATGTTTAGAACGAGAATTATTTTTAACCGATTCGTTGAAGTTCCGTTAGCCGCGTTTTGTCCATTAACTCGCCTTGGTTTTTTTCCCTAGCCAGTTAAAATGACTCACAATCAATATGGTATACGCAATACCAAATGCTGACCAGTTATTGATATTCGCGGCGTTGGATATTATCCATGTCTTTCTCTCTTATAGAAGCGAACTGACCCTATCGAGTGGATTACCGAGTTGCCGCATAAATTTCTGTATTTATGGCTTATCTTCATTTGTTTCCTCAAAGCATGCAAAGCATTCCTAACAGGAGAATAGCAGATTCCTGATACATTAACAGGAAATGTAACCGGGATAAGATTATCGTCGATTCCTTTTACCAAACAAACACCGGTGAGCTGAACAACGCAATTTTTCTTTAACAGACGCTTTTTTCGCAAATACGTTTTGAAAAATGAATTTACGTAATTCAGGGGAATAAGGTTGCGCTGTATACATATTCTATTCGTTAGAGGTTACTTCGATCGATACTTGCACTTCCGGTATCTGTAATCCTTAAAATGTTTAGTTTTAATTTGGGATAAGTTTCTAATTTTTTAATTTCAAAATTTTACGTTCCGATGCAAGCGTTAACCATACTTGCATAAAATTTCATTTTATCAGAGTTTAAATTTTCCTTTGTCAAACATTTTCTGGTAAAAATATTACCCGGGAATTTAGCGAAATACTTTACCTTCTTTGGAAAGTTGAATTACTCACGAAGTCTAGGTTGCCAACAACTGTTCGTTGGCCAGCGCCAAAAGCAAATAAAGTATATACAAGAGCCAGTAAATATACGGCTGTATACGCAGAGCATGGTTTACGTAAAACGGCGTCCTCATAGGGAGATTGTTTTTCGGTCAAGAAGAGTTAAAATATTAGAGCACAGCGGTTAACCGGGGCTACGACACGTGTGTGCCATACGGTGTTTGTAATTTGACACCATCGTTGTCCGTGATACGTGAAATTGGGGTTAGCGTCGACCAATTGCCGTAAAAGTAGATCGTTTCCAGGCTACTTTTCATAGCTCCCCTAAAACGAGAGAACCTGACCGATTTTATTGGAAAGTGTCAGAAAAATAATCTTTAATCTCAATCTCTATATAGATTTTCCGGTTTCTTAACTGAGATGATTGGAAAGATAAAATCGAGGAAAGTCTAAAAATAAATTACTTCGAAGTTGAATCTTATATTTAGTACAAACTGAATGTAAACTTAACATGTTGGAAGTTGTTTTAACTTTTAAAAAGAGAGTAGACTATTACAGTGCGTTCAGTTATTCATTGATTTTATCGAAACAGGTGATTGGAAAGGTAAAAAGATGAAAAAATATTGTTTTAAAATATGAATCTTGACACGAATTGCATATAAAATTAACTTTTACTGGAGACTGTTTTAGTTTCTAGTACTTACTTACTATGCTTAATATAGTATGGTATAGCGTACTATACTATATTTAATATACACGCGCCGATGATTATGAAAGTGACCTAAGTCGAGAATCTAAAAATAATGAGTTTATCACTTATTTTGCGTTGCGCCTATTTACATTACAGTAACCTGAAATCATTTTTGCTATGTAGTGGAAATTGAAGCGTTTAATTGAGTTGGTTGTTGCTTCGTTAAACAGAATTCGGTTCATGCATCAAACGCAAAACTTTAAATATCTGGAAACGAAAAATATATGACGTATGTCACTTTCATAATCATCGGCACATATATTATACTATAAAAAGAATTTTTAATTTCGTAAGGCAATGTTTAACGTATAATTGAAATTAGATAAAATGGGTTATAGACAAATGTTCGATAAACGACAGTGTTGAAAATTAGATCTTAATCAGACGTAATATTTTCTTGACTAAACCTAACCTAACTTTGAATATATGAGATGAACCTAAACCTAACAATTTAAACTAATTCGGAACCAAATCGAACCTTATCCGAACCTAACCTAAACTTAATTCTGAACTAACCTAAATTTAGTTTGAATCAAATTCAATGAAACTAAATTTAAATCAAAATCAAAGTAAATTTAGACTTAATTTACGTCGAATTTAAGCTTAATCTAAATTAAGTTTAGGTCTAATTCGAATCGAATCTAAATTCAACGTAAACTGAACTATTTACTTTTAATTGAAGGCAAATATAAATGTATAACCTATATGAGCTATTTTTCTAGTCTTATTGCGACTTATCCAGTTTCTTTTGCCCAGTAATTATAAAAGAACTTGCTAATTTGATATCACACGTCTTTTATCGTATCACCTACCATTGACGATCGTAGAAGATTTGATCTAGAGATGCTTCTTACATGTGTATAAGGATAGATAATCAGCCATATCTGACTTTATATTTACAAAATATTTTTTTATTACTTTTTCACTCTAAGCGCTTAAAAAATATTAAATTATACCATCTGTATTAAAAAAATTAAAAAATACCAGCTTTGAATTTGAGAAAATTTAAATTTGACTGCAGTTTGTTTCAATTTTAATTTAGACGTAATTTTTTTTCGAAGAAATTATCTTCTCGAGAAGCATTAGTGCAATATTATAGCGAAGGAAGAATTTAGCCTAACCTAGCCGAAGATTCACCGAAATTTAACCCAAGTTTGATCCAAACTTAACCTAGCCTGAAACTCTAATACTCTAATCTAACCTTAAACCCAACCTAGCTTACGACCACGACACTCATTTAATACTTGTACTATTTTCACTGTGAATGTATTTATTTACACGTGATATTCAAAATAAGCATAACCCAAGTAAAATCTAACCCCAAATGCAAATTGGAATTGACCTATAATAATTATTACTTTTACTGCGAATAGATTCTTGTTCAAAATAACTTTTGAAACAAAATTAACGCTTGTTTGCGAATATTTTCTAAATTCGAAACTGATATCTCTTAAAAATCGATATGTTAGCTATTACCAAAAGATATAAAAATCAATTTTTCAAAATTTTTGACTCTTTGAAATGCAAGTAAACTTTAGCCAAAAATTTTATCCGAGCGTAAAAATAAGAAAAATGTAAAGACTGGGCAGAGGTAAAAATTTAATTTAGAAGCTTTCTGAATAAAATAAAATTCGAGGATCCCCAAAGGAAATACGCTACGACGTGCAACTGTGTCCAAGTTGATTAATATTCAAAGAAACAAGCAGGAAGGAAGAGAACTTTGATAAAATCAACAGCATGGTCTCTGTAGTTCTTACATCATCAATTACTAAGTTGTTATATTTCGTTTCCTGATACGACCACCTTGGGGCGCGTTAACTATCGAGTAGCCACGAGCCACGAATACATCAGCACATCTAGAAAATCTTGAATTACTGATCAGGTGGAGCACCTTCGCTAATCAGTAATTAAAGAAACAACGAAGTAGCAGAGGAAGCTTGATAGGATCCTTAGGGAATCCTTCAAAGTTCCTTCGTCTGTGAATCTCTATAATCGTGGCCACGAGCAAATCGTCGAATCTCGAACTAATTCAGCGCTCGAGGATGAAGTAAACCGACGAGAGAGAGGTTCGATACAAAAGTAAAATAAATTAAAAAAGTTCTGTATTTAGAAAGATAATGCAGGATTTTGCGGTCTGACGTGGTTGAGAATGAAAAAGTCAGCTTTTTCGAAACGGAAGCTTCAAATGAAAAAACTTTATTTCGCATATTCGACTTATTTTTACACGTGGAACAACCGTTTATCGTATTGTCCCTGTTCAGTTCGAAATTACTTAAGCGCGCACATATCCGACAAACTTTCAAACTCGGTTTTCACGAAAACGAAGCATCGAACGAAAAATCTTTATTCCACGTTTCCTGCTCATTTTTGTACGTAGAATAACCTCCCATTAAATTATCCCATCCAATTCAAAGTTAACCAAGCGCGTACATATCCGGCAAATGTTCGAACTTGATTTTCGTAGAAACGTGACGTCAAACGAAAAAACATTACTCTAGATTTCCGACGTATTTTTGCGCGTAGAATATCGTCCTGTGCCATAATAACGCGTATCTCACGATACCCCACGGAATATGTAGATACGGCTATGAATAAATTTCTGTAAGATTATTCGTTACTCTTATAAAACGTTGCCGATTACTGTACACAACGTACTTCATCGTCTGATTCATCCAGCACGACAGATACGCGATACTTCTTCTTTCTCACGGCTAACGAGTTACCTACATAAGTACAAAGAACTCCGCGCGTCTCTTGGAGCGTGCTGGCAGATTATTAAATATTTACCGGAGCCGAGTATATACGCTATCCGTTGGTTAGTAGCGGGCAGGCATGCATATTCCATCCGGAATGACGCAGAGGTCGACTAACATCCTCGAAACGACCTTGACGTCCGACACGTCGGAAGGGGAAACTAGAAACGGGGACTAAGGTGAAAGCTCGGCCTTCTGTCTTACGTCGACGCAAAGTTGAGCGGACGATAATGATGATGACGCTCAGGGACGCCGTTTTTATCTGTTCGACACTGGTTCACCGCACCGATTCCCTTTTCCAGAGCATCGTTAACTCCTTAAGAGATCACGCTACTTTAACAGTAGATTTACCAAAGATATTCAGTGTCACTTAGTCGCTGAATACCCATTAAGTGTTCGTGGATGATTCAACGCGTTTATATTACCGCTCAGAAGTACATATATATTTTTTTCCTTCTTTCCTTTTTTTCCTGTCCTCAACAGGATTACAAACTCTCTTCCATTTACATATCACACACGATGCTCGATACAGTATAGCGAAATATGGTTGCGTATATCCATTGAAAGGTACACTTGTCGATAACATTCGAAGGTTTAGGGGGAAAAAACGAGAAATGTCTTTTTTACAACACATTTTGTTTACGAGGAGCGGAACTGCAAAACTATCAAATGAGGTAACCTTTGGTACGGTCTAGAACAGGGATGCTCGTTCTGTATTACAGCAAAACACGGATGAAACCGATGAATACTTTATTAATCGTCTTTTTTTTGTGACGACTAAGCATTTTCATTTTATGGACATGTTGCGTGTGTTACACGGAGCATTTTGAAATTTCATTACAAGTATTCAGCGGGGCTGCTTATTGCATGCTTGAAACGACTATTCATGTGACTATGGCATACTAATTGTTTGCTAAAAATAAGCTTGCGACAAGCATCTTGTAACTTTTATATATATATTTTTTGATTGGGTTGAAACTTTGCTGAATGTAATAATGGCAATCGAGTTTCGTTACAACGCTAATTGAAATTTCAAAATATTTTATCTAAGGCGCACAATTATACGCATAAAAGTTTTACGAATAGCTTCGCGAGCCACTGTACGTCCGCCAGGGACGTGGAGGAGTTTTAAAGATTTTATAGGGACTTTAATGGCTTCAAATGGTACTATAAATTTTGTTACACACTACTGGCTACATCCTTTTATTCTCTATAAAAAGAAGGCATCAAGGTACTTGGGTTGAAAATTGAATAATTTTCAAAATACTTTCCCAATTTTATGAACTTAATGCGTCACAAGTTCACATATTTCCCAAACTAATTTCCCAAGCAACCTTCGACTTTCATAGAGAATGAAAATTAGTTCTAAGAAGAACTTCTTCGTAGAAAAATTATTGGCTCCAAAAGAATGTATAGTTCCGTCACAAAAAAAGAAAAAAGATAAATATCTTTCTAGAACAATTAAATTAGCTACCCTTTTTTTTTATTTTCCTTTGGTCTAGTAACAGCCTCCTTTCCTAGGAAGCGTATCAACAAGCTTCCCAAGTATGTACATAAGTGCGTGATTACTTTCACGACTCTTCTTCACCTTTCTCTATCTTTTTCCTCTGCCACTCTCTATTTCTCTCTCTTTCTCTCTGCTATTCTCGTTTCTTGGATATAACGAGATAATGCCATCTGTGTGATCCTGATTCGAAGATAACACGTGTGTATACATTCGCACGATAGACTGGTCTGATATAACGATTATGTAATAAATACTTTCATCCGACCTACTGACACCCACAGGCCCGGCCAGTTTTACTTTCGACTACTGGAACAGAATGCACGGCCGCCTTAAAGACGAAGAAAGTGGCCAGGCCTCTTAGACTTTCCCCATTTTCACGGTTCCCTGGGATTCCTGAGCGCACTTTCCCGCTACACTCGGCTAACAGCCTGCAATAGTAAGAATCTCTCGCAGAGAAACTACAGCGCACGTTCTTGGGTCTTTCTTGCAATTGCTGACCCGATATTAAGATACCTTTTGAAGACTTTGCAGGACTATCATTCTTTTTAAATTGTAAACTTTCACAATGGTTACTAGATCACATATTTGTGGTTCTGAACTCGGCTAACAGGCTGATGCGGTAAGAATCCTTCGCAGAGCAACTGCAGCGGACGTTCTGGAGTCTTTCTTGCTATTTGGTGACCCGATATTAAGATACCTTTTGAAGACTTTGCAGGACTATCATCCTTTTTAAATTGTGAACTTTCACAATGGTTACTAGATCACATATTTGTGGTTCTGAACTCGGCTAACAGGCTGATGCGGTAAGAATCCTTCGCAGAGCAACTGCAGCGCACGTTCTTGGGTCTTTCTTGCAATTGCTGACCCGATATTAAGATACCTTTTGAAGACTTTGCAGGACTATCATTCTTTTTAAATTGTGAACGCTCACAATGGTTACTGGATCACATATTTGTGGTTCTGAACTCGGCTAACAGGCTGATGCGGTAAGAATCCTTCGCAGAGAAACTGCAGCGCACGTTCTTGGGTCTTTCTTGCTATTTGGTGACCCGATATTAAGATACCTTTTGAAGACTTTGCAGGACTATCATTCTTTTTAAATTGTGAACTTTCACAATGGTTACCAGATCACATATTTGTGGTTCTGAACTCGGCTAACAGGCTGATGCGGTAAGAATCCTTCGCAGAGCAACTGCAGCGGACGTTCTGGGGTCTTTCTTGCTATTTGGTGACCCGATATTGGGATATTTTTGGAAAATTTTGCGAGGATTATGATGTTTTTTTAGATTTGATATCTTCACGATGGTTATTTGGCGACTATTTGTGGTTCTGAATCAACAGATACGGTGAAGGATAAAAGAGAATTTTAAAGATAGGTGGTCTTATTTTAAAACTCAATTATGCCTCATAATGATGTTGTGTCTAGGTCATCCAAAAGGCTATAAACGAGACTCTGAGGATAAGTAGTATAAAAGACACCACGATTTTAGAAAAAAGAATTATATTTGACAGAAACAATTAAATTAGGTAGGGATGTAATATAGATGAGTGTTATCAACATACTAAAAAATGTCGAGTACAACAAGGTACTGTTAATGCAGTATAATAGCTATCATACATAAACATGAATTTTAAACTTTCTTTATCCGAAGTATAATGTACCTGCCAACTATTATACAGGATGTCTGCAATTTTTCTGACATTATAAAGCTGGCAGATTTTCTCTTTCATATGTCAAAGGCAAAATACGCGTTTCACCCGAGATATGATTTTTATTCTTTCACACTTATATACACACCATACAAAGACAGAAGCATTTATCGAAAAAAATGATAATTTCGAAAATCGGTACGGTCTAACATTGTTATTCTAAACGCAATTATTTTTATGATATATTGATCGAATGCCTTTGACATTTTATATAAAAAAATACAGCGGTTGGAAAATGATCAATTCGCAAGATATTCCTAATTTCAATTACAATATAAATTTGACCTGAGTTATATGAATGACCCTGTGTAATTCCATTAAAAGAATCCCATTAAATTCGTCGATGTTGAAATTGAAAACGAACAACAGTCGTAAATAATAAGCGACGATTTTATAAAAAATTTTTATACGAGAATTTCTCTTCGCGATCTTCGATGCTTTGACAAATAATAGAGTTTACCCGCGAATAGTTGAAATCTTCGTTCGCAAATACACACTACGACTAAAAGCTCGCAGAAAATGCAAGAAGTATAATATGTGTTACGTGTCCCATTGTTTGCAGAAGGTAGTAGTGCGCAGCTCGACTTTCCAATCCAATTATTAAACACAATGTTTGAGTTTCCAATTAGAATCCGTATTTGACTTTCCAATTGAAAGATATATCGGAGCAAACGATTTCGCAACATTAAAAATCTATTTCTATTTTCTTTTTTTCCTTCTCGTTTCAGTGGCTTCGAATATTTGTTGTGTAGACACTTGAAGTTTCCACAACGCGAATCTCTCTTATTTTCTTCGCAGTATATCGTTGACAAGTATAAAAGACTATATCGATGCTTGAATTTTAGAGAAATATAGATTTGACTATAATATTGTCAATTCTTATGGCATTTCTCAAAGAAAGTAGAAATTTAAAAATAGAATTTCAATTTAAAGTTTGAATCTTATATTCGTCCAACATTGGCTACATGCCACGTAGATTTGTTTTTTTTTTTTTGGCGAATAAATAAGGAGGAATATTTCTAATACTTGTAACAGGATGACTCTGTGCATTAAAAAATTCAAATCGCAGGTGGAAGTGAAAATTCTCAATTTGAGAAACTTCGCAATGCTGATGCTATATATATATATATATATATATATATATATTCATCATCATATAGCTATATATATATATAGAAAGACAGAAGTATTTGTTGAAAAAAGAGAAAGTTTCAGAAAAATATTTCTCGAACTTCTATAAACTATAACAATATTTCTCCAGCAAAGGAGATATTTTAAAGAACCGATGAAAAACGTTCTTTCGCCTGGAAAAGAGTCGTACATTGGAAGATTAATGTCCTATGAAGCAATCAAATGCAATTAATGACTCCACCGATTTAATGAGTCGAATCTATTTGCAGTAGGTAACCAAGTAACGAGTATAGTCATCCGCAAAAGAATCTCTAGGATTGCAATAGATATTTTAACGTCCTGCTTATCGCGCGTAGGAACATCTGTATTAATTATTCCGTATAATGAGGCAGAAATTGCTCGTACAGTTTCAAATGGAAAAAAAAGAAAGAAAGGAAAAAGAAGGGGAAAGAGAATTTTAACGATTAACACGGAGGAAGCAAGAGAGCAGGTAGGAGATAATTAATGACGCGAAACTGACGTGATACGATCAACAAGATTTTTAACTCTACTTATCGACAATGTAAATCAACTTAAACAACGTTCTTCGATTTCCTGCTCGTATTTTTTTTCTTTTTTTTCTTTTTGTTGTTGTTTAATCTAAGATAGCCAAAACGACCAAACCGTGTACGTAAAATCGAATATTCGTACGTAATTCGAAAACACTTGGATATATTGAAGAAGTACAGGTGTCGTGCTGTCGCGCGTGATACTTATCAACAATAATTTCACGAAACGTAATGGCAATTTTCTGCGATCCTCCGTTTGCAGAAAGAAAAGGCAATGTTTGACAATATTTTGACAAGAACAAAGACAAATAATAAATAAATGGTAACGAATGATAAATGTAACAAATAACGTACAATGGCAATAAGCGAATAAATAATTATGACAATAATAATAATAATAATAATAATAATAATAATAATAATAGAGAAACGTAACAAGAATAAATAAAGTAATAATTAATAAACCAACGAACGATAAATATAATTTCCAAAGATATATTTAACCATTGTTAATATATCAGTATATTATTAATATTCATATTTATGAACAAGAAGTGACAAACCAATAAATAAACAACTAAATAGATAGTAGTATCTAAACTAAATAACCAAAAAAAAAAAAAAACAAATTAGTAAAAGCGTCTCATCTGATGGGAAATACTTTTTAATCGAATGATATATAATACGAACACATCGTCGTATCGAGTTGCAAAGTGCATACGCACATAGTAATAATAATGGTAGGAACGAGTTCGTACAGTGGCTGCACGGTGTGTAATATCGCTCTCGAAAACAATTATCTCGAAACGATCAGAGGCTGCTGCCACGTTCTCCTCGCCTAGCAACGTACGGTTAACGAATGTGAAATATAAACGTTCGGGCACGCAGCTCGGAAACTTCCAGAAAATTATATGAACCAGACCCGTACGTGCGTGTAATCGTTACCAATTTCATACATGCTGTGTGAGATTGAAAAATTCCAAACGAGACGAAGATAAATGTATCTCCTTGAAGAAGTTGCACGACTCCTATGGTTTCCAATATTACGGTATATTAATTGCCTTCGGACAATTGGGGAAACTTTCGGTGATTAGCGCGGCAACAAATTTTCAATTAAATATCGCAACGTTTGTACAGTGGCAAGCGAGAAATTTCAACGAGACACAGATAAAAATGTTTCTTGTACAATTTGCACAGCTGTTCTGAATGTTGATGTTGAAATATATTAATTGCCTTGTTACTATTACTTTTTGTAAAGGAAAAGACTTTTTTGTGAGTAATTTAGCGTGCAGAAATTTCCGACGAGTGGAAGACGAAAGTGTTTCTTGGAAATAAAAAGCGCAACTGCTGTGATTTTTATTTTAATACATTAGAAAATACCAAAGAGAAGATTCTGAGCCAGACAGAGATAAAAGTATTTCTTGCAAAGGGTCGTGTAATTGTTATGGATTTTAATGCTGGAGACTATTAGTTGTTTCACCGCTTGGAAAACTTTTCTTCGATAATTAATCGAGCAATTTAAAAATCCGCAAAATATATCCGTGGCTTGGCGCGGCATGTACCGATGTCGGTATCTATATAACTGAGATATCAGCAGTCAAAAAATTCACGTTCAAGTAATTTCTCACGTAGAATAATCACTCTGCTGTTTCACCTTTCTTTTCCAATTCGAAAGCAGACGATCAAAGCCTTTTACAGTCTACGGACTTTGATATCTTCCGCAGAAAGTTTTATTTCGTTAAAATATTCGAACGTCGGCACCTAACAAATGATCGTCGTAATCATTTCTGGACAGAATTCGAAATTTTATATTTTTTTTTTTTATATAGAACACGCAATTGTTTAGAAACTCAGTTCCATTGAATTCTTTGATAATTTAATCAATTACATGGGAACTTTTTAAAAAAAAAAAAAAAAAAGAGCAAACATTTTGATAATTTCTCAAAAGTATGTGACTGAATTAAGAGATACACGCAAAGATTGGCAAACTGATAAGGGCGAAGTATCCGTAGGAAGCCACTGCGGAATGAGATGTTTTCGAAAATTCAGTCTAAGAGCGAGATATTTGCAAAGACATTTACAAAGTACGATAAAACAACGACAATACGTACACAGTGCAATCTGAATTTCTTCCAGCGTTATAATTTTTCCTTTCTACCAAAATCACGCGATTTTGTAATGCTTGAACAAACGTGCGAGATTAAGTAAATTGACGTAACGTTTGCCTTTGCTTGTTTAGTTAAGTAACATGCGTCTTGTTTCCGTGGAAATCGAAGCGTAAAATCCGAACAGAATAAACGTTTTATCGGTTAATGTAAATTGATGAATCGCGATGATCGCGCCAGTGACGTGTTATCCTTGTTTGTTTAAACAATTTCAGACGTCAATTGGACCGAATCCGGCGTACTTGTCTCAACTATTCGGTTTCGACACAGTTGACGTTACACGCCAAGTTTCTAACGCGTGAGCGACACACGCGTTATTAATCATTGCGCAATTAACGTTTCTTAATTTAACGAGAGGAAAAAAAGAAAGACACGCGAGAGAGTAGAAAATTCGTGGCCTAATCTCCGTGAACGTAATGGAGCTGATTGACCAGTTTTGGCAAAAAAAAAAAGAAAAAAAAAAAAAGAGAAAATAATTCCCAGTCTACCATCGTGCGTCCTTCGGTTGAAAAACGAAATTAGAAAGTTCTGTTATACGCGAAACAAACGATAATTAAAGGAGGTATTGAAGAAGGCAGGTTAAAACGCTTTCGGAAAGTTAATCGTATCGAGTCGCGAAGCTTTCGCTAAAATTACTTGATTTAAACAAAATTTGTCGAACGGGCAATTAGAATAATTGAGAATAGAAAAAAAACCACTGCCAGGTGGCTGCCGATATTTCTTATCGAATTTCGGCTCTTGCGAAAAATTCGTCGAGCAGACAAAAATGGATAATTGGGGCTTGACACGAATAAACAGAAGCTGGATCAACGAAACGATGTCAATAACAAGTTTATTATCGTCGCGTGTTCGCGAGGCCTCGCACGAGGAAAAAATAATTAATCGAGGAAAAACCAGAAACTTCATCCTTGAAAGGATAATAAAACGAGCCACGTCAGATTACTGTATCTTTCGCCAATCTTACTCGTTCCACCGATTATTTCTAAGGTAGCCACTGTCCATAGTGTTTCCATAGAAACTGCGGCCGATCGAACGGACCGAGTCGTCCGATCGCCGGATTTTCTCCTAACTTTGGCTCAGTGAAACTATTTGCTCGATCGTTACGATTGCCACCAAATTATTCCATCAATTATCCGATAGAATACGAAGAGTGCAAATAGCCGTAGATCTGCTGAACAGTAAATCGTCAAATTTGCTGTGGAGTTCGTGGTATTGGTCTATCAGAGCGAGCAAAAGCCAGGAGCGAGCGAGCAAAGACAACGCAAGCAACGAGAAGAGCAAAAGAGGGGCCAGGAAGACGGGTGAAGCGCAAGGACGAAGAGGAAACCGCGGAGGAAGCGGGACGCTCGAAAGAGCAAATTGGCAAATTTGGTACGGAGTAAATTTTTTATCGGACGTTTGCCGATCGGTCCGCCGATCGACTAAGGTTCGATTGGTAGATCGCGTTCAGAGAAGTCACTAGCCGCGTCGTACTTTCTTAGAAAGTACGAGGGGAACGGATCGGACAGACCGAGAACGAGCAGACAGACATTAATGACTGCCGTTGTAATACGTGGAACGAGGCAAAAGGAATAGGCGCGAGAGTATAGTTTCAGAACCGGTTAAACTCCCGCGACAACCTTGAGGAGAAGTCTCGCACAGGCCAAGCCGAGGCAGACCACGTTTTCACCGCGGCGGGGAAGCCTTACAAATTCTAATGGGCAAGTTCATGGTTCCCGAGTCCGTTACCACCAGCGATAGTCCACATGGGACGAGTTCACGATCGCCTATACGTTTTTCCAACTGCACCCTCCAGCGATTGACCTTCCGACTAACTTTCCCCGTCGGAAGCTACCTCCTAGTGATAGATAGGTTGTTATATAGTCCAATCGTTGCTCTACGTATTCAACCGGCGTACGGATAATCGTAGAGCTTGCGACCACAGTGGGACACGGCGATCAAGAGACGAATCTCGTTTCGAAGTTAAAGTCAATACGAAGTTAAAGTGAAAATATAGCAATATTAGGTTGTCCGAAAAGTCTCTTTCGTTTTGTAAGGAAATAATCGATGCATTCTCTGTTCTCTGTTTTATGTTATTTCTATCGAATCACGTGTGATCGTGTAATGATAGAAATAGAAGAAAATGGATCGTACGTGAATCGATAAAACAATATAAAACGAAAAGAGGTCGTGCATCTATTATTTCCTTGCAAAAGGAAAGAAACTTTCGGGACAACGTGATGGAATGGTATTAGGAAAAGCAGCATAAATTTTGTAGAGCGAGTAGTTTCTAAATGGTCTACGAATGGAAACGAAAGCTTGTAAATTTGGCGCTCTTCGATGGAAATAGAGATTGACTTCGTTGTTGGACAACGTATTTTCTTGACAACGTACAAAATTATATGGACCGCCAACGAGTAGAAGTTTTGCCAAAGGTAGACTCCCGTGATGTTTGCAGCAAAGTCCTTACGTTGCTTCTGCGTCTCGCGAGAGCCTGTCCTATCCTAGAACGATTTTCGCAAAGAGCAGCAGTAGCAACGCATCCGCGAAAGAGACTTCTGAGAATAGATGGACGGAAAAAGGAAGGAGGAAAGAAGGAAAGGGAGGCCAGACGCGTAAACGTCGAGAGGAGAGAGGAAGATCGCACCAGCGCGGCACCGCTCGAGCAATCTGACTAGCAAAAGTAGAAAAGGATCCAGACGCTTGGACCTATGGGACCAACGAACATCGACGTTCGAAGTTGTGGGAAATTTGCCATGCCACGAACGCAGAAGAAACCACGGTTCAATTCATAACAAACGATGGTAATGGTAGTCTCGATCGAAGAATAAAAAACTATAGCTCCATCCGGCATTTACTGGCG
Organism: Bombus superbus; assembly: GCA_014737385.1. Lineage (NCBI taxonomy): Eukaryota > Metazoa > Arthropoda > Insecta > Hymenoptera > Apidae > Bombus > Bombus superbus. The sequence goes on along the minus strand of JACXIK010000016.1, from coordinate 5,140,256 downwards.
GAAGCCAGGGACAATTCCAGGATAGAAGGAGGCGTGGAGGGTGTGGCGATCGGACATCGATAAAGCGTCCTCGATAACGTCAACCAGGGCGAGAGGCGGCCCTTGAAAATCGTATTATTCATTACGTCGCGTTGCTGGCTGATGAAATAACGGGTAACACGACTTAACCAGCGCATGCCAACGTACTATAAATAATCGCGCGGACTCGTTTCCTGCTGTAACGTTTAATGCGTTGCCATGGACAAAGTGATGTTTAGCCTGACGAGCAGTCGTAAGAACCGGACGCGAGAAAAATCGGTGGTACCCGCTTGCGTACCTGTTCTCTAAAAGCGCCGAGACCAGAGTTGTTGCTACCCGACACGTGGGGTGCTTGGGAAGTACCAAGTAGCAGGCTCGCTATACGGTATGCTTCGAAGCAGCTGGCGCTGATCCTATTTGGGCACTGTTTGTCGGTGTATTTGAAAAATCGTCATCGTCTTTGCTTTGTTTCGCTATTTTAGCCTCTTTTCGCTAGTAGCTAGACTAGATCGAATATTTATGGATCGATAGGATATTTCTAGATCGGATGGATTTTCGAGAGAAAAACGCTCGGGACTCGCTGCCACGTAGTAGATTTTGTCCGAGTTGCTATTTACAAATTTGGTATTCATTTTATCTAGAGTTTTGTATTAAAACGGTATTTTCTTCGGTCATTGGAGCAGTTCCTATTTAATTGAGGAAGAAGGGGCACGTGAAGCTTTTCCCGTGACGGTTGTCCATGCGAAGGAAACAATTTTATCGCGAGTTTTCAACGATGAAAGCTGAAAGAGAGGGTTCAAATGAAACACGTTCCCCCGAGCGTTAATTAAGCGAAAGAAAAAAACAAAAAATACCGGAGAGAGGAAAAACGGGGGAGGATTTATTAGCAAAAAGGCAGCCTGGCGGATTAATAAAGCTCGAATGTCCGCCCGTACCCCGGTATTGAATAATTTATGGTCGGCAGAGGGAAAAAAGAAAATGAAAACGGAACTGTAAAAAGAAAGTTTAAAAAAAAATTACACTGCCTGGACCCGTTGAATCTACCTTCACGTGCGTTCGTTTCGCGTCGTCCAGCACGTCGTTAAGGTCGAAACTGTCTGCCTTTGAACCGTAGGATGCACCAAGACTTTGACACGACGCGTTTTTAATTCTCTCGTACCAATTTTCGGCGAGTGTTGCGTACATTTCGATGATTTTTCGCTGATACGAAAAAGCAGCGGAGAAAAATTTGTTGGTAGTTGGAATAAGCTGCTCAAGAACTTTCTATCACCCTAAGCTTTTTGGACTTTCAGTTCATCGATTTTTTATACTTCATATTTCGAAGATCTTTTAATGATACGAAAGAGTTGCAAGAGAAAAAACTATTTACGATACGATAAATTTTCTAAAAACACTATGAAAAAATGGTACTTTATTTTGTTTAATTTTTTCACATCGTTATCGTATTGTTCTCGTGTCGACTTTATCGTGTTTACTAGTACGCCTTACGTAACGAAAGAATAATCGTCATCGATAGATCGGTATTTATACGAAAGCAACGTTGTGAAATATTTCGCAGAAAAAAAAAAAGAATCAAATTAATTCAACGATCGATCCAGTGGCAGGATGGATCGCTTAGGAATCTCGATAGTTACGAAGGCGGACACCTGACAGATTCCAGCTGAGCGTGCTTCTTACGTAAGCCTCGGAAGATGTGCCAATAGGCATTAGCCTGATTTATATAATCTCGAATAATTTAATAAATTGCCGCAGAGGCTTCGATCGCGTATTAAAGGGACTCGGTCGTTGTGAAAATCGCCGGACCAAATGGAAATTGCCCACGGGATATCGGGTACTCTGGTGCACTGGTGCGTGCACCTGGGCCGGTCTCGGATTTCGTGCACCCTATACATCGAAAAACTTTCACGCACGGTCACGTCCGACCATTCTTGTCTTTCATCCTGAAAAAATCGAGATCGATGGCTACACAGGAGTTGAAAGACTATTCGGTCTACTGTGCCAATCGTGATTTAAATTGACAACTATATATATATGGAGGGAACACGAGAAGCTCGTTTCTCGTTATCTTATGACCTGTGGGGTTTTTTTTTGGCGAGTTCTGTGGTTCTAGTATAAAACGGGCACTAAAGGGAGGACTATTCTGGTTGATTTTATGACTTTTGTGACTTGCCGTGGTTACCGCAATTGGGGTATAAATTGGATACTATAAAGAAAATCGTTCTTGTCGATTTTATGATTTTTGCGTTATTTGGTGAGTACTGTGATCGAATTATAAAATGGGCACTTACGAAAAGACTGTTTCGTCTGTTTTGATGATTATTTTTTTTTTTATGAACACTGCAATTGAAGCGTAAAGCGGGAACCACTATAAAGAAGACAGTTCTTGTTGATTTTATAATTTTTGTGTTATTTCACGAATACTGCGACTGATCTATAGTATTCATCCATCAAAAAAATGCTATATTACTCAGCCTGGAAAAAGCCTGGTGAACTTATAGAGCTCAACATTTTGAACAACTTTTTATTATACTTGTAACCATCGATCGCGCTTAGTTTTCGGGATATTCGCGAAAAGCTGCAGGTACCTCCAGGGTTTATCTCTGCCCATAGTTGGCGCTAGTCGTCAGCTTGAAGGTTTCGTTCGTACACAAACAACACCTGTAGTTTTTTGCGAATATTTTGGAAATTAAGCGAGATCGATGATTAGACGTAGAGAAAAAAATTGTTCGAAATATTGATTTGTATAATATATCAAAAAATCATCGAGATCGGGGAGGAAGAAGCGATTCCACAAGTTGGCCGGAATATTAATTAACGCGAACCTCACCAGTGCCCGGTAAAACGACCGGTTTCAAAACTTAATTGAAAATTCTACGCTCGTTGTTATTCCTTCGCTCGTCAAACTCTGTCCGATTAATCAATTTCTCAGTTTTTGTTAATATAAGAATTTGCATAAAGTCAGACGAACGAAAGAATTAGCAACCGGTCGTTCGACCGGGCCTGGTAAGATTAGCGTCGAACAATTCATAGGATCGAAACAAAAAGAAACTGCAAGACTTAAGACTACGAAAGATTCAAAAGGCCGTGGTCAGTAACGAAGGATTCGCTCACGATCGATTACCAGACTGTACTTGCGCAAAATTGTATTATTACGAGGAAAACGCGAGAGGCGTGGAGTCTAAACCGTTTCATACGTTTGACCATTAATCGCAAGCCAGCTAACAAGTCATACGTCGCTCTATGCGTCTATTTTCCGCTCGTCATTTTTACGACGTGTATTATTGCACACCTCGCGATACGTTTATAAACCGGGCTAGGCGATAACGCGTATTAGTCATCGAACCGTGACATACGATACGAGGCGACGATAATGAACGAGTTTACAATCGTGTGCCGCAATTAGATTCGATTAGAATTAGAGGATCAAGCCGCGTTTTCGTTGAATGCCTCGTTCGCAATTTCTTTTCGTAACGAAACGCCTGCAATACGAACGATCCGCTCGTTAACACGCGAAAAGGCGAGGCGTGGTCGTGATGCGAAATTTCAATCATTACATTTCCTACTACGATCTTGTCTAAATGGATTGTTGAAGCGGTTCTCACTTCTAGGAAGATTCTACATCTGCTTTGTTTAGGTTTCCTAGTCATCGAAGCCATTGAGAGTTGTTTAGTACTGAATCAATTTGAAGGGCCACTCAGACTCATAGCCTTCTTGAAACGTGCCTTGTACAGATAGAGTGTAGCTGGCTATAGACGGACCAGTTTAGGAATTATACCTATGGGCATGGTGCTCTGTTAGAAGGTAACGCTGCCAGCGTGCAGATCTGGATCAGTATACATTGTACTTATACTTACACTTATACTTTACTTGAAATATACTTCTATTATACAATTCCTAACCAAAACCTAACTCAAACCTAACCTCAACATGGATAAGGAACGGTGATCACACTAATGCGTCTATAATGCGAAAATAAAATGGGATGTAACGTCTTGGTGATTCAAAATTGCGATATGAATGTTTCCTCTGAGAGTAGTTGATCTTTCTATCTCTCATTCTTTACTCTGGTCTTTTTTCAAAGTAATGTCGATCGTCAGCGTCCGTTTTCAGGTAACTCAGGTTCGACAGCATGATCGAGGACCGGGATACTAGGCCTGCGATTTATTTGTAAAGTATTTCCTATGAGCCGGTAAAGCGAATCGATGATAAAATCATAAAGTAAGAAGTTATCGTTTCTTGTTGCCTCAATCTTCATTTCCAAGCCACGTCGGTAGCTAATCGGAAAATTGTACGCGGCGAAGAATTCGCCAGATACAGCGAATCTCCTTTTAGAACGATAACCGGCTAAATTATCCGCATCGGAATTCACTTGGTCAAGCGAGCCGACGTAATTTACAAAACATCCAAAGGGGAATTTATTATATTTATATCGATTTATATGTGCTGCAACAGGTGGAACAAATGGTAGGCTCTCGGTAGAACGCATAGTGGGGGGATTCGAGGAATGAAATTTTTCCGTGGCTTTGGCGTTCGAGATCGCTCGTAGTCGATAGCAGAGGATACGTACGTAACCGATTACAAAATCTGATTTTCTTAACTTGTTCGAAGCCCGTGTCGCAGCGAGTCCTACGCCTACCGAGCGTAATCCAATTGGCGACGCACCACGTGCGCTTTCAAAGGGACTTCGCGTCGACTACGCTCGGACAGCAAGCTTCTTCTTCATTTCCTCGCCTCTCCGCGATTTGTCCGAGAGCATCGTGAGAGATTCGCGTTCGGTAGAAAATTAAGGCCGATATTGGTCTTATCGGATGGAACGGAAGCTAGGAACGAACGAGCAAACGCAGCGAGATCAGAAAGAAGGACGAAGAATGAAGAGGAAAAAGCTGAGGTAGAAGCCAGGTGTGTCTACAGACACCAAGGAGCGTATCGCGTGTCCAGATGGCGTAGCGAACATCTCAGAAAGACCGAGAAACTTCGCAGACTTTGTCAGAGTGAAGCAAAACCGGATAGATCCATACGAATGCAGAGAGTGTGTCTTGTCAGACGGTACTTGAACGCCGTAGACACGCTAAAAGGATAGAAGACGCGAGCCAAATAAACGGAGAAACTGTCGAACAAGGGTTGAACAATAGAAATTGAGATATCGAAATGCATCTGGAGTTAGATGTCACGAAATGTTCGTATTTGGCTGCGCTATAAGGGACACAGGTTGGCCGACAAATCGACCCGGATTATCAGGAAACAAATGTTTAATATGGCGCGCATCGCTATAGTCGTCCCGCCGTTTGCAACGTCACGTTTTATTTTCCTTTGCGACTTTATTGATTACGCCGAGGCTCTCCCTCTCTGTGTCGCCCTTTGCTACGTGTCCCAACGTTAGAGTGGCTTTTTGACCGGTCGCTCACCTGCTACCTCTTGCCCTCTGAACGCACCATCTCCCTTCTAACACAACGGCGATGCAGTCCAGGTGAAAAAGGGGTCAGAATCCACCCTTGGGAAACATATAGTACGTCGCGTATAAAGACCAAGTCTTCAGGATCTCTATTGAGTTGTGTAAGCTCTCGTAAATAGGGATACGTACATGATTGTCATAATTACGATCGAGTCGTATATGTTAGCGACTACGCACTTTTCTTAGCCATATCATGGCAGTTTGTTGGCCGCTGTTTAGCCTCGTGGTAATTTATGAGCACGCTGAGAGCTCAGCAAGGACCTCGGCAGGGTGCTCGCGTGAACGTTTGGAAGATGGATAGTCAGCGACTCGGACTATTTTCCGCTTGCGACTTGCCAAGTATCGCAGAGGTCAGCTTTTCCATGCAACCGTATGAATGTTTTTGACACATTCGTTTAACGATCTATCATGACCATGGAATTCTTTGTAAAATGTTAGCAGTCGATTCCTTACTCGACTTCGCTTAAGTCATTTACTCGATACTTTGTGTCTCATACGCTATAATAAGAAAAGCGTGTAATTAAATAGTCAAATTAAGATAATCGCGTTGAGGCGTGAAACAACTTTCTTTTCTATCTGTTGCGTTTTCCAGATACGCGGTAACGAGCATTCTCCGTTTCTGTAATAAATTACGACTGATTCATTGTACAATGAATCTCTCGGTTAAATGGACGTTTCAACAGAGAGAAACCAGCTGTATATGCGTTTTCTGTCACGTGTTGTTCCATCAACAATCGTCGACATCGATTCCACCGTTTTTCTCTCCAATAAAAACCGATGACTCGGTTGTTAAACCACATTTTTCTCGTAACCCATGGCATTGACACGTCTCTTCGAGGGAATTATGTTGCTCGGATGTTCACAACCCTCGTAAGAATTTTACGTTCGTACGTCGTCGAATGATCATGATTGATCGTAATGTACGATGTGTACAAATTAACTTGTCAAACGTTTATTGCGTTTATCTTGCTGCTTACGCTATTAGACGAGCTAACGAACACGCTGTTAGGTGTCATTAGGATATTGTTAGGAGTCTTATGAATCATTATCTCGTTTGAAAGCTTCGACTGTTAAGGAACAGCGGGGCACGAGTATCGTTAATTGTTCCTATAATAGAATTAAGCGTTTTCTTCTTGGAATATGATAAAAGCCTCGTTAATTGTCCGCACAGCGAAGCCAAGTATTCCGCTGGCTTTTTTTATCGTCGGAATTGTCGACGAACTGTTGACCAATTTTAATTTCAACGTTCTATGAGAGCTCCAATTTGCCTTGCATAAAAACTACTCGTTGCTTGACCAGATAAATGCAATTATATTCTTTAAATCATTCTTATTGCATCTTTTGTCGTTCGATTACACCGTCAAACGGTCAAAGACACGCAGGACGACCATGGTCCACTTACGACCCTCTCTAACTTTACGGGGACCAGTACAAAGCCTGTACACGCAGGTAGCTGACAAATTACTCGGCCAGACTCTGTTTAAATTGCCCCATGACCGCCGCACTACGTGCGTAACTCACGTTGTTTGCCCATTAACGTCGATCATTTCAAGTATGCGCATCTATGTCACGTACGCTCTGTAGATCCATCCTACCTTTCAATCGGGCCACTCTCTGCTCTGCTTTACGTCCATGAACTCGATTCGACTGCTCTCTCGCGTTCCCCGAGCTGCAATGATGTAATACGAACGGCTCGACCACGTGCTCCCAACTATTTCTCCAACTCTCGATGATTCCATGGTTCCCCATAGAGGAATATGGCGTGTCCATATAACTATGGTACAATCAGCGAGAGGGTGATTCTAGGTGAAAAAATAAGCGGAAAATGTAGAATAAAATTTGGTCGTACGACGCTTTGTTTCTGGAGGAATTCAATCTGAAAGTTTGTGGGCTATGCGCGCACTCCGTCGATTTAGGGACATGAGTAACAAGAGGTTATCGTGCAAGCAGAAAACAGTCGACGAAGACGAAGAATAACGACGAATGACACTTTCGAGGTTTTTTTTTTTTTCTTTTTCTACTCCAACGAACAAATTTTTCTGTTTGTATTTGGGTCATCTTTGGCCTTCAACCTTGCACGCGCTCGTCCGCTATTTCGCTTTAGCGCAATTTTACTTTCGTTGGATTCTAGAGTACCGATACTGACTAATCATCGTTTGAAAGTAAAAAATTTGATCGTCGAGTATAAATGCGTCGATCGGCAAAAACGTGCTTCAAGGACCGGTTTGAAAATTCGAAAGGAACGATCTCGTCAACTATGTAATAAAAGAGCGTTTGTGCGCAATTCTGATGTACATAACACCGTATTACACAATGCTCCAAGTCATCGACGATCCGAAACGCGTATTAACGATCGACCTTTTTATTTCTCAGGCAAACGTGAGTCCTTCATCGTGCGGTAATAACGCGATAATGAAAATGTATCCTTGAGAACGATGCATCGTTTGTCCGCGTCTTGCTCTAGACCTCTTCGTTTTTATGAAATCGTGATCACGTCGAGCCAAGAATCTTTCGTGTCAAGGTGCGTTCCAAATCTGTCTCTTGCAATGTCAATATTCTCACGGAGTGAAACGAAAATATCAATTAATAAACGAGAGGAACTAAGGCTAATGCTAAATCGATCCGATTCAAACTTACATTCAAACTTCGTTTTTCAATGCAAGCTGATTCAAACTTGATGTAAATCTATCTTAAAGCTAGCTTGAGCCGAATCGTTCGAAAGATATTTCGCGGAACGATAAGATTTCACCAAATTCCGATCGAGGCTAAATTCAAGGCTAGCCCAAATCTGACGCGACTAATGCCAACTTGCCTGAAGTTGGTCTCGAATCTATCCTACGCTTGAAATAGGTTAGGTTTGAGACTGAAACAANCTATGAAACTCCCAACATTTTCAAACTTAAAACGCCGTTGACCATAGATAAACAGTGTTTAAAGTTAACTTTCCCAATTAAATTAACCGCAGGGAAAGATAAAAGAAAGCGATAAAATGTACGAACGATAAGATTTCACCAAATTCCGATCGAGGCTAAATTCAAGGCTAGCTCAAATCTGACGCGACTAATGCCAACTTGCCTGAAGTTGGTCTCGAATCTATCCTACGCTTGAACTAGGTTAGGTTTGAGACTGAAACAACTATGAAACTCCCAACATTTTCAAACTTAAAACGCCGTTGACCATAGATAAACAGTGTTTAAAGTTAACTTTCCCAATTAAATTAACCGCAGGGAAAGATAAAAGAAAGCGACAAAATGTACGAAAGGTTATGTTGTTCACAGTTGTTTCCAATATTTTCGTTATCTTCGACAACACGGAGAAACGATAAAAAAAGATATCGTCCAGTTTTCAGAGTTACGTTTTATATCGTAAATTTCAAACCGTAATTGCCTTACTATCATGTTTATAGCTTGTTCCGACTAAAGAGCCAAGGGAAGTTGCACGATGTAATTAACAGAAATTCTCAAACTAAAAACATAGGTAGTCGCATCCGTGTTTATGGACGATAATTAATCGGAATTTCCGACAGCCAGGCACCAGTTATAAATATTGAACATCGTATTTATTGCGCTCGTAATTATCCGCGATCGATGCCAATTACATCTGCCAGAAAGAAATGTTCCTCGTTGTAATTTCCATCGCGTGCATGAGTCGCGTGTATTTGCCCACGTGCACGTACATCACGGCGTAATTGCTGCGTGTGTTTACTTTCTAGTGAATATTATACAAATGGTTGCTTGTAATTTGCAATTAGTCTAGACTCTGGTTAGGCTCCGATAAGATATTTAAATTCTTAGTTTAAAAGAAGGAATGTAATTTTATCTATCGAAACGTAAGATAAAGAACGGCAAATTCTTTCGCTTATCGTTGGATAATTAAAGTGAAGTGTTTCTGTTAATGGGCAAATTTCAAGATTATGTTTCACTAACGAACAAATCCACGCTATAATTTATGAACAATTGACTAGTTACATAATACCAATTAAAGGATGAATCCGCAGTACACCACGCTTTGGTGAATTAATAATACAATCAGCAAGTACGAAGTTCTAACGGAGAAAAGATTTATCGAAGTAATTTCGTCGAGAGATTATACATTACTCTAAATTTACGTCATTCTAAATTAATATATTCTAAATTTTAATTTGATTCGAAAATCCTTTCAACCTTTTCGACATCACCGACACGCTTTTACCTAAATCCGTCAAATTTGTTTTATTCGAAGAGCTTTTTATTTAAAAATATTGACGAACATATTTGACGAATCGTAGATTTACATATTTGTTTATAAATAAAAACAACTTATTAGTGTCATAGGATTCTTCTTATGTCTATATATATATATATATATATAGAAATAGAATAGAAATAAATTGTTTTCAAAGAAGTCCGATTTTATATGGTCACGTCCATATCGGTAACAGCAGTCGAATGATAACTCGGTCGAACAGACTGATATTTTAGCCAAGGTGTAATACATATGTGAATATTGCGAGCGATAAGATAGCAGATTATGAAAAGTTTTATTAGAAATAATCATATCTAATGCGAAGCAAGGACGCGTCATATGCATATAAACATATTATATATATATATATATATATATATATATATGTTTCGAATGAATCATTGACGCGTCCTTGATTCGCATTAGATATAATTATTTCTAATAAAATATTTTATAATCTGTTATCTTATCGCTCGCAATATCCACATATGTATTACACCTTGGCTAAAATAACAGTCTGTTCGACCCAGTTCGATTGCTGTTACCGACATGGACGTGACCGTATAAAATCGAACTTCTTTCAAAATAATTTCTTCCTTTAAAACAATCGTTATCAACGACAGTTACCCTTGATAAATACCACGAAACGACTAAACAACTTTCACTGGAGGATAATATGAAAGAAGAGGTTTGTCCTTAATTTGAATTAGGTATGTTACATATAGATGTTTATTATAAAATATCGCGAAAACGTTCGAACACTTATAGAAATCCTCCACGGGAAAAATTTATAAAAAAAAACTTATAGAAAACCTTTACAGAAAACATTTATAAAAAAAACTTATAGAAAACCACTTATAGAAAACATTCGAATCGAACATTTATAGAAACCTGTTACGGATATTATTTTCGCGAAATTTCATCAGCGCTGCAATGAGAAAATTCCTAACTTTCCGACCTATCTGGAGATATACATAAATATATAGAAATGACAAGATACATATTTGGTGCAAATATTTTCCGGAGATCAGAAGTTTAATTCGTTAATTTAAAACCTAAAACAGCTACTTCAAACGTCGCGCGAATTTAACGTAAATCTACTCTAAACGCGATACAAACTGATTCATTAAGGAAAGGTGTCTCTGCAAAGTAACAAAGTTCTATCAAAGTCTAATTCGAACTTACTTAATTCAAGGTTGATTCAAATCTATTCTAAATCTAACTTGAAAAGAATCGCTGCATCGAAGACACGCCGAAGATGAATTAGTAGAACGTTCTTTGAAATCTAATAAGATGTTTAATAAGTGTTTGATAAAATTAATAAAAAAAGAAAATCCTTCTCGGAAGCGAATGATAAAATTAATAAAAAAAATCCTCCGCAGAAGTAAAGAACGAGACGCAGAGAGGAAGAAAAATAAATAACGAGCTATACACTATCGATACGATGTTTCCAGTGAAGTCAAATATGAAATTGATAACGATATTATTATCTTCTCTGCCGTAGAACTAGTTTAGAACGAATTGCTATTAATCTAGCCTATGTTCGAAGAAGATTTTCTCAACGCTTTGCGGACTGGAGGCATTCTATAAAAATGTTAACTACCGTTAAATAAAACAGTAAAAAAGAAAGAAAAAAAAAAAAAAAGAAAGAAAAGAGCAACGGATGCTATAAAGGAAACGTTACGAAAGTGTTTTTACGTTACACGCTCGTACGAAACCGTTATCGATATATTTAGATATGATATTGATCGCTCGGAAAGTTGGTTGCGATTTTTAACGAATTCGATAAAATAATAAATTTCCCTCGGTGCCTTCGATCGAAAGTCGATTTTCTCGAAAACAGAGCTTCGAGTGAAAATAACGTATCCCACGTGTACAATGTTGCCGTGTCCAGGTTGTACTATCGACACACCCTGTATATAATTATATGTTATATTTCATTGCGGTTCATTGCGATTATTCACAATTGCGAATTATGGATTGCGTTTTATGGATTTTTAGGAAATATAGAAAACATCCAAAGCAGAACACCTGTTGTAACATTGAAAATATTAGACGAAAGAAATTTCTATCCGGAACCTATTTCACTAGTCGTGTTCATAAAAATATGAAATTGCACAAAGATTCGCAATCTAATTGTGATATATCGGTTACGCTATAGTACGATAGATACACGATGTTATGCCATAGAAAATCGATTAACGTGCCAAAATGCCACGTGGCTCGCAAGTTCCAATATTTCCCAAGTTTCACCTGGTTTCCTCATCGCTCTGCCATTGTATTCTATCACCGTTCCATTACACTGTCAGCCAACATTCTATTCATAGCAATTACCACTTCCCATCATAATAAAAGCCCGAGTTTAACCTTCTTTCGGTCTCTTACCTCCTCCTCCTCCTCCTCCTCCTCCTCCTCGACTGAACTCAGCTCTGTTCGTAGTTCAAATTAGAATTAATTAGACGCTCGGAAAGGTAGCCAAAGCTGCTTTACGTAAAGTATAAAAATTATCGCGTTAAATGCAATCTGGACGGTTCAAGAATCGTTTCTCTTTTTCCTCTATCGTTATAAGTTTGATTTCTAACTTTGACAAATTTCTACGTTCCTTTTGGACCGGGTCCGAAGGGACCCTCGGCAAAGTTTCGCCCGCTTCTTTGAATCTTATCGAATTGAAATGAAAAAGGAAGTTAGAATTGGACTTTTCGAAATAAATAACGCATTCGATCTGGATCTCGAACGTTCAAGGCTTTGAAATAGATGTTACGCAACGATTGGGTCGAAGTGGACCCGGGACGGTTAAAGCATCGTCGATCTGTCGATCCTATGGAAGACAAAAATTCCATTTCTTGACTTCTTGCCGCTTTCCACGCGAAACGGTCAGGATGCGAGCAACTCTGTAATTTCTTGGCCGTTGCCTCGATAATGAGTCGGTGAGTCAGTCGTTTAACACTAGCCTCGTCCTCGACTTCGTCTGCTCGATTTTTGCTCAGAGGACAAGCAGGCGTAGAAGCGTGAAATACGCTGGAACAATCGAATAAATGAATTCTTATCGTGTCACTTTGTTACATAGATCTGTGTTTAGATCTTTTGGGGGAAGGAACTTTGAAAATTCATTTTATTAAACACGATATCGCTCGTTTCAATTAGCTTTATAAGTTAAATCGTATTATTCATTTCAGGTAATTTTGTTCAACGCGTGTCAGCAGATATAGATATTTGAAATATTAATAAAGATAACGATAAGATAATCTCCTTGTCTATGCTATTATTTAATTTAGAATTGAATTCTCATTTAGATATTTCTCAATACAAAGAACTTGTTAAGTTTTCATTTCCTTTATCTTGCATTAATTTTCAAACGCCCAATGATAATTCATTTTTAATATCCTTTGTCTCTTACGAGGTCAGGAAATCACGAGTCAGGAAATCTTATTGTCAGCTATTGTCAGAAATCTAAGCGACAAATAATACAAGTTGGATCATTCCTCTCAGTTATCACGTGGCCTTACACGGAGACTCACAAAGTAGCCGTATCCCTGCTTCATAATTCATTTCATCGTTACACGACCGATATATACACGTGCTTTTTCATGGTACGCGACACCAAAGCGTGCATCGATTCCACGACGATCGAATGGAAAGGACGTAGATAGGAAAATGGCCCTCGACAACTTTCAAACTACCTTGCCTGCTTTTTTATTATTTAACGAGTAAAGATCCTAACGAGGAATTAGAAAAATTCCCGTCATAATAAACGGCCTTTCAAACTGACTATAACAAATAACTTGGAAGACTTTTGCGTTTCGTTTCAATCGAAAGCCATCGTTATAATTAATTCTGTCGCTTTCTCATTTGTTTCATTTGTTGTCCGTTATTCGAGTTAGAATAGAGAATAACGTGCATATTCAATTTGAATATGCATGACAAACACACCGACGTAGACTGTAAATCGATCGAAATCTTTCGTTCGTTCAAGACGATCGTCGAAACGTACGAATGTCATTAAAGGACAGTCTCCTCCAGATTTCTTCGCCACAAAATTAGCGGAGCTTCTTTCAATAGTGGTAAATGTCTCAGCAAAATTTTAGGCCAGAATACGCAGCAGTTTCTTTAAAAAAAATTCGAGAAGATTTGGAACTGGACCCATCAGAAGTTCTCCACAACCGCATAGCGCTGTAACTGTCTTCCGCGACTATATAATCTTTAGCTTTTCTCGAGGTTCGATACGTAGACTTCTAATAAATATCTCGGCAAAATTTTAGGTCGGAACACGTAATAGTTCGTTTGGAAAAAATTTGGGAAGATTTGGAACTGGGCCAATCTTCGCCCCGGATTTAACAGAATTGGTTAAGAGCCATAAAATCTAGCTTATATTGGATATTCGTGTTTCGGTAACAACGGTGACAGCCTGGACGTCGTCGCCGTCTTCCCTTTATCGATAAAACTTGCCTAATTCAGGTCGGCGCTATTATTAAAAAAGCGAACCGATGAGACGTTTGAATTCTCGCAAGAGTGCAGCCTGTTACGCGTCCCTAGCACCAGTTCTAATTTAGAGATGGGTGGGATAATCTGTATTCATTCGGTTCTATCAACCGATCTTGCTTTATATCGTACGCGTTGACTATTGCAATTTCCTTAATATCAGTTTAGAAACGCGTCTTTATCTCTCAATGGATCCCCAAGCATTAAGAGGAGCGTATGATGATACTCCTCTATCAAAGTTAATTGCGTTCGAATGGCACAAATGGTTTGGAATTGCGTGCTCGATGGAACAGCCTATTGTACCGTAGAATTACTTTCTTAAAGCTTTTTTTAGTAGATAAATTGGACGAATAACACGTGGATCTAATAGGCGAATGGTTTTAGTAGATTTCGAACTAATGACACGCCTTGTGCGTCCTGTGTTTTCTAGAAGTTACTAGATTATCACTAGGCTATTGGATCTTTATTTTAACGTTTGTTTATTTTGATATCGTCACGTTGTTATGTTTTCGATCGATGCGAAGTATTTTAGTTAGGTCGTAGGCTGTTTGGTTGTTACTTGGAACATCGTGATTCAGAAAAGGAACATTTCATTACGAAATTGCTTGTTGTTTCTGCAAAAGAGAACATAACGAAACTCAAGTCCAGTTTTACTAAAAGTAAATACTCTTGCCATGATTTTGTGTCTTAAAAATACGTCTAAATATTGAGAATGAAGGACTCAAGCGACGCCCTATATATTTTCAAATAAATCCCCACCCAAATAAGAATTGTAACCAAGAAATAACTAAGAAAAGATATCAGAAGGACCTAGATATTTATTTCTGAGCTAAGAATCGACCCAACTAATCACTTTCCAGACCTTCGTAGTTTGGCTTCTTAGAGTGGTCGTTGCTTCCGGGTGGAAACGACGTTCGTTTTTCGCGATGGGCTTCGTCGCAGGCCTAAATCAGCACTGGTACCAATGGCTCGTTAATTAAATAGCCACTGTTCGAAAGGAAACGTTCAATAGCGTCGTCATTAACGATCACAGTTGGTCCAATTCCCTAGCTGCCAATAGACACTAGAAGTGGCAGTTCGATGCCCTAAATTCAAAGTCAAAGACGCGTGTCTCCTCGTGGACACGTTGATACGTACCTAATGTTACCTCGTAGAATTGGTCATCTCTGATTCATGCTATAGACGACAGGTCAGTATGCTACGTTCCTATAGCGACTTCTAGCGTTAAATGGCTAATATTTCACAATATTACAATATTGTTTAACTCTAAGCTTACCAGGCTCAATCAGGCGACCGGTTTCGAAATTTGATCTGCAATTAAAAATTAAAATAAGAAACTTAATGTAAATTCTTATATTAACAAAAATTGAGAAACTGATTAACAGGTAATACAAGAACTTACATAAAGTTAGACGAACAAAAGGAACAGCAATAAACGTATAATCTCAAATTAAATATTGAAACCGGTCGTTTGACCGGGTCTGGTAAGGTTAGCGTTAATGATAATAACATCTAAAAAATAATCTTCGTATAAACAATCTACGAACAATATATTAACATCTGTAAACAACGTCGTAACGATATTTTACGCTGCATTTGGAAAAGAATAACTCGACCGTTCCAATTTGTCTGAGAACCCGATAGTTCGGATGGGAAAAAGAACGAGGCGTCAAGTAAACCAGAAGCTTCCGGTATCAATTCCTCGCGGAGACCAACCGGCACTAAAGGATTCCCAATTCCGCGGAAAAGAAACCGTTCCGCCATTATATTTCTAATTGAATTCCCGGTCGATGCACGAAATAGCTTTCAAGCTGATAATAAGTCTATTACCAGGCATCCAGAGTAATACTAATATTCTTTGCGTTGCGAAACACAGAGACAGGCAGATGGAAGAGTGGAAATACCAGAAGAGAAATACCAGCCCAGAGAAAATTCAATGAAACTTTCTTCGGGGAGGTCGAACGTCTAGTAAATGATTCTCTTCTGGTGGCTAATGTGATTCGAACGGCGATGATGTTAGGTTAGGTTAGGTTGGGAGTAGACGTAGCATTGCGCAGCGTTTGAGGTTATATGTCGAGTTAATATGGCGACGAGGAGAGAGTTTCTGTTTTGTTTCTGCAGTTTTCGCGTGTGTGCCATTGGTAGAAAGTTTGGTAACAGAGTTTTATATTAATTGCTAATTTCATTCTGTAATTATTTTAACTATTGTTGATCATTTAAATAATTGTAATTTTTACTTAGATTAGTCCAAATGTTAATCTTCTTCAACCTTTGACCGCTGTCGATTGAACAAAAAATAATTCTAATATTTTACAACAAGATAAGTTGCGATTAAAGCGAAAGTTTAGAGTAATTAAAGTAGAATTACAATTAAACACGATTTTATAAGGATAATTTTATTACATGCCGCCATATACACTTGTCGTTCAAAATCAAATAAAGCGTTTAATTAGAAAATTTAATTAGGAAAGCATGTAAACTTAAAACTTGATTAGAATATATTCTCCGAATCGATACAGGAAAACCACTCGTTCGACTAAGACTTTTCTTAGACAGATTCGTCATTTTTGTGGAATTTAGATAAAGATCTTTCGAAACTTTCAAGATTTCAAAAATACCATTAGAAACGTTCCAATTAGTTGAAAAATTATTTCCATCGTTTTACGCTGATCCGAGAGGACTGCTAGTTTGACGCGGCACTCGAAGCTACCAATTACTCAAAGTATAATTCCAATATATTTAACAACGAATCCAAGAAAGCTATCTAAACGAACGTAAACCGGTTGCCATTCGGCGCAAAGCAGATTTTCATCAAAATCGTATGAAAGTCCAATTAGAAGCAATTTCTAAATCACAGTTCTATTAGCAATCACCCGTTATACATCTCGTTCTAATTTCGTTAATGAATTCTGCTTTCAACGTATCGATCTTGATCTCGATTCGAAACGCCCACGACGTCCGGCCATCCATCCGGCTGTTTCCGGAAGTAGGCGTAGGTGACCGAAATTGATACGAAGGAACACCGAATCCAGAGGTTCTCGGTTACCTCGTTGTCGTCCACGTGTTCTATCGCTGCTATATTCACAGGCAAAACGTCGTTTCGCGTACTAGGAAATAACGTTATCGCTAGTAAAACGGCGACTCGATACGATACGCGTACCTTCTGACGCACGATGGACGCGTATTACGGTGGACTGGAGATAGACGCGATAGTGAGAAAGTTCCTGATTTTTTGATAGATGAATAATTTCGTATTACGGAATAGAAATATCGCTGTTGAAAATATTTCACGAACTGTTTCGATAGAAACTTTCCAAGTTTGTTTGTTTCTAAAATTTCTGCTCTCTCTATATACAGGGTGTCTGATTTTTATCTCGCCAAACAATGTCGGCATATTCTACGATTGAAGGACAGAGATACAATACAAAAATAACGAGTATAAGAGAGAATAATTTTAGAAATTATTTAATATACAGGATATTTGCGTTTCATCTCGTTAAATGGTGTCGATATATTTCGCGATTAAAAATGAGAAAAATACGCTACGTAGATATATCGGGTCGTAAATGCTTTTTAACGAAGTTGCAACAAAAATACCAAAATTATAAACGTCTGGATGGATTCTCGTTCGATCGATCGGCCGTGTTTACTTGCAAGTTCTTTTCCAAGTTCTTGTTCGAAGTATCGTCCGCTTCTATAAATGCAGAATTGATATCGTTTCCGTGCACAATTAAACAGGGAACCAGTCATTTATAATTTTGGTACGTTTGTTACAAATTTATGATAAAACATTTACAAGTCTCTGTGTTTCTATGACAACACCCTCTATATTGGATAATTTCTAAAATTATTTATTTCGAAAGTATATACTTATATTTCTACGATTTCTATCCTATCTATGTAAGATAAGTAACTAGCAAAATGATTTATTTCTGAAATATTTCTGTTTTATCCCCTAAGCGATTCTTCCTACACGAAATAAATAATTTGCAAAAATATTTCTACAGAAATTACCTGAGACATTTGCGTACAGTATAACTATAAATTTTCCTGAAACTCAGTTTCAAATATTTCTATAAAAATATCTGCATTGATATTTCCTATAAAAAAAAGTAACTTCTACGTAACTGTCTCTGTTATCAAAATATTTATAAAAATCATATTTTTACGCGATGTCGTTGCAATTATCAGCACCGGTAGACCGATAACTACGATATTTGTTTCATCTTTACTTCGTTAATTTTGCAACGGCTCCACCTTGATTCACTTATACGAAATATACATACAAGAAAGAGAGGGAAAATTTTATTTGCAGGGAAGAGACGGGAGAGGGATTCATTGTCGCTGAAAGCTTGGAACACTCGCGGAGAGTTTGATCGTGGGAGATAATGCGGTTATCGTGTGCGCCTGCATAGGAAACCATTAGGGGTGATGCGCGAAATTTCACCGGAAGCGGGATAGCCGCGGCCTTTCAACCCGAAAAACAGCCCTTTCATCGACGAGTTTCCAAGTTTGCCGTGTTTGCGTGTAAATATCATTTTCACAAAATTAATCGGAAAATTGTCGAATGAACGAGTATAATAATATATAATAAGAGTATAAATATTAAATATTAAATATTAAATATTAAATATATGCTTCTGAAGTTTCAAGAAAATCCTTGAAAATTTTCTATCACACGCTCGAAACTACCGATCGATGAAAAAAATAATTCCAATACTTCAAATTAATCCATGTGACGAAGAGAAGGAAGGTGTGCCAATCTTCTCCAATTTTCGAAATTCCAAAAAATTCTTTGGAAACTTTGCTTCCGCATACTCGACGGTATATCAATCAGCGAAAAAAATAATTCCAATATCCCAAGCTGACCGTGGCACACAGCCTCTTCGAAAAAGAAAAAACGAGCTTTGCTATTCGAAAAAACGTTTCGTCGAATATTTATAAATTTCTATAAACTCCGATTCTGTTCGAAAAGATGTTTCGTCCGATGTTTGCGAATTTGCAGTAAACATTCTCTGTTTATTAACGTTATTAACGTTATTCCTTTTATTCTTTATTCATTTACCCTATTTTTACACAGTCCTCGTGTCCCGTATTTCAACGAACTTCCGGTTTTACTTATTTATTTATTTCCCTCCAAATACAGGAATAGATAAAAATATAAAAATGTTTAACGACCAACGCCGTTTGTCGGTGTTTGTTTCGGCGTTTGCAATTTATTTGTTTTACGATATCATTGTGTTCGTCTACGCAACGATATATAAAACACAAAATTTTAAACAACCGATATTGTTCGTCTTATTTGTATTTACAGTTTGCTCATTTTACAGCCTCGCTGTATTCGTTTGCATTATTGGTTGGCTCTTTCGCATCAGGTTTCCAAGATCTTGCCAACATAGCCAGTAGAGCGTAGAAACAATTTCTTTCTACTTTATTCGCTTTCTACGCCATCAGTTTAGAACGCAGACGCGATTTTCTCTCTCTCTCTCTCTCTCCCCCCCCCGCCCCCTCGCGCTCTGACGATCCTCTCATTCTTATCAATATAAATACACGCTAGTACACTTCGTGTACTTAGAGCGGCACATCCTCTGCGGAAGTGCATATTAATGTTGTGCATCACGTTGGCTGTGCGCGACAAGCGAAATTGTTTTTAAACAACCCGCCGGGCTTTATCGCCGGAACCAATCGTAATGGTTGGCGGGAAACGAGTTACGATTTACGATTCTTGGAACGTTTTAAAAATATATTTTCAAGCCGATACCTTATCAGATCATCGCCAAAAAGATATGAAATGGTATTAGGAATAATTATTTAGTTTTATCTAAATTTCGCGAAGTATGCTCCTTATCGTTATAGCCCGATAATAACCTCTGCATGATCCAATTTTCATTCTTCCCGATTTTCTTTTCCCCACCTGTACCATAACCTTAAACGGGGATCAACAATGACTATTTATAAAGAAATTGTTGTTTGTCGCTTGGAAAATCTAATTCAGCCTAAGTTGCGATAAGGTTAGGTTACTGACCTAATTCAGATTTAATATTTCGTTCTGTATGATAACAGATGAACGACTAATTCAAACTTAGCCTGCATTTAACCGTGTAAAAGAGAGAAGAGAAAGAGATGAATAGTTTAATTCAAGTAAAACTTATATCTCCGAACAGAGATTCAGATAAAACAAACTTTGCAGAAATTTAAGCCAAACTTATCTAAATGTGAATAGCCAAACTCAGACCTGACCTTAAGGGCGGTCAAATAGCCTGATTCAAGTGGAGAAATTTTTACCCAAACGTAATTCGAATCTAACACAAGAGTATAAAAAGATGCACTAAAATCTAATGCAAAGATTTAAACCAATCCCAACCTACCCTAAAATTTAACCTTGCGTGTATGCAGCCAAATCCAATCTAAATTTAACTCAATTCTGACCTAACCTAAAATTTATCGTATAAACCTAACCTTGCGCATACGTATATATAAGTAGACGAATTTATATACTCTTGAGAGAAAACCTGATTTCTAGTTGAACTCACAAATTGAATTGTTCTATCTGAATTAACCTATGACACAACATAAATGGAAGATATAGATAAGCATGGTGTCCCATCGTCGTGATTCAGCCGGATCTTTTACCATCGCGTAAAGGGAGATAAAGCGGCTGTTAAAAGCTATTGCCGCGATGTGACGACAAATGGTTTCAATGTTGTGCCCTCGACATGTACGAGTCACGACTACGTAACATCTCGTGCGTTTGCACGGTAATTGAGTGCCGATGAATCATTCGTATTAACAGTTGCATCGATTTTCTTGCCCCCCAGCTGCGTTACACCGCGATGACTTTGCAATACGACAAGTTCGTCGACCGTTCGTCTCGTGTCTTCTCTTCGCGCCAAGCGATTAACTATACAGGCTGGCGTAATCGTTCGCTGAAACTCGCGAAACGGTGTCCCATTCTCGCTGCTTTCGAAAGCTAATCAACTTCTTATACAACGTTAGATCGTTTAGTAGATAAAAAGTATATAATACAAAGCAAGTAGTTAATATGAATTTAAATTGAGATTAAAGATGACGTACGTTCGATTTAACTTAATATGCAATTACATATTACCATAACTTCTGATCAGAATAATAATTAAGTTGAATCTAGATTCAAGTAGATTAGAGTTCTGTTAAGAGACAATTGTGGATAAAAGATATATTGTACAAAGTAAGTGGTTGATGTGAATTTGAATTGAGATTAAAAGCAACGTAAATCAAATTTAATGAACTTTAAATTTTGGTTATAACCTAAATATTAAAGTATAAGATCAGAATATAGGTTAAGTTGAATCTAAAGCTAAATGTAATACCTCGTAATTCTGTCTAACTGAACAGATACCTAATTCAAAAAGTAATTAAAATACAGTGGAGACGTAACTTAAATCTAATCAAAATTTAGTGCTGTCATAACCTACGCATAATTAGAACGTAACCCAAGCCTAACCAAAATCTGATCAGAACGTAGTTCTGAACGTAATCCAAGCGCATTGCCGAAGCCTGAAATCCTAACCTAAATTTATCCTTGTCCTAACCGGAGTTCAATAAAAATCTACATCGAGCTTAACCTAAACAATTAAAAAACGCGCTCAAACAATTATCTATCGTCGCAATAAAGTAGTAATGGAACTTGTAACAACAAACAGACAATTTCTCGAGTTACAGGTTGGACTTAACCTAAAAAATTGAAAAGCACATTCGAACAATTGCTTATCATATAAAATTAAAAAAAAAACAACTTCTAAAAACACTTTTTTTCAAATTGTGTATCATTTTCCAGAGAGTCAAGAAGATTGGAAAGTTGTGGAAAAAAGAATGACGAAACTAGGACTGTCCCATTACCGGTTGATTCATTATCCTAATGAAGCGCATACCAAAATCGGTCTCGGAAACGTCTTCCAGCACGCGAATACTTTTTCCCTTTCTTTTCCCCTCAATTTAGAGAATGTTTTGCATAATCAGTTTAAATATCATGCTTAAAGATCGAGAAATTGTATTTCCACCCATTAATTATGTACTTCTTAATGCAACACGGTTGGCAATTATATTCCAGTTTTTCTTAGAAGTTACAAGTCCCGTCGGAATTTCGATTAATCCAGCCTTCAGTCTCCCATCGGATAATCGAGTTTCCACCGTGTTATTACGCACACATTATTTCTAGTAATGTTATATGTCGCGATCGAGTCAACGTAGAATTTGCCACGATAAGCTGTAACATCGAGCACGAAAGGTTCGACTTCCTCGCTTCTTACGTTTAAATACATTTGCATTAACGGTATCAGAGCATTGACTACGAATAATTTATTAAGAGTTCGTTTGCATTCGGATAAAGGAATAATTTCATAAATTATTTCACGTTAGAAATGGTGCCACATAACTCGCTGTTTAAAAGTTTCGTACGAGCGCGCTAGTAGGAGCGGCGCATGGCAGGTTGCCTGCCGCCAGGCGCCTAACTCTTCGATTTTTAAAGGCTCGTTACTCGAAAATGGAATGACTTTGGATATATGTTTATTAGACATAAAATAACCTTTTTACGCCTCTCTATGACAATCTACGATTTATCGTCTATAGTTTTGCAAATATTCGATATATAGCGTATCTCGAGATAAATAAAAATTAAAATAAAGTTTCAATCGTATAAATAGCAAATAGACTTTCATCGACAAGATTTCAACTTTTGACTATACGCACAATTAAATTTCACTCGTTCAATCGTTTAATTAATTAATTCGCAAAAACATAAATTTTCATAACGAAAGAAGAAACTACCTTAACCTGATACCTGATACCTAGCCCAACCTACCAACGTAAATATACCCAAGAATCTCTACGAACAGAACTTCTGTAACATCCTATTCTAACAAAAACCACGTACCTGCACATTATGGCGTAAAAAATTGCAAAGGCAATCGCGAAACTTAACGCAAATCGGTTTCCCCTCCGTTGGATCTATTCTCGGGCAATAATCATCGGAAGCAATACGTTGTTTCGCGTGGCTCCCAGCATAATGTTGCCTAACTTCTTCTACCGACGTGCAATTCAACTTCAGAAAGTCCTGCCTGCTATACATATATCAATACATTAAGTCACGATACAAAGTGCCGCACCAATTTCCACCCAGTCGTCGCTCGTTGCTAATAACTGTGCACGAGGATTGTTCGACGACTGAAACACGCCTTTGTACAGTTCCCTGACAGCGATACAAGGGTTGGAATCACAAAGAGCACGCTCTCAGATAATGCCAGCCGAGAGCAAAGGGGACTAAATGGCGGAGCATTGTGCACGTGTTGCTGTTAGGGTTTCAGGAGTTCGAGTACTCGTGAACTTTGGATCGGCCTGCTGTTAATGTATCAGACAGTTGCCAAATTGCTGTTCTTACATGAAAGGTCGTAATTACGATTTTTCTTCAATTTCTATGGAATCCGCTGTTTACTTACTTTGCAAAACGCGATAACTCGATACCGATACTAATTCGACGCTCGTAAAAGGAAACATTTATTTTACGAATATCTTTCCTATCTCTCATAATGAACCGTGTCGAGCATTTAATAGTCGACGATCTTACAATGAAACCATCGGCATTGCTCGTTGGCAATCATCGATGCGTAGTAAAAGTGGCAAAAAGAATCGATGCCAACCGCAGAGTGTCATTATCACCGATGGATGGAATTAGGTAACTGAACTACTAACAAGTCGTTAACGATTCTCTCGTCGGCCGTTTGAGAATACTACGCCTCGGGATCACGATCCGCGTTTGTGCAATGGCCAGTGAAATCGACTTAGGCCCGGTAGAAATTATTAAACCTGTTATAGACGCGGTCGTTTCTTAATCAGGAGCTCCTTTGGTCACGGAGTTGATAAATCAATAAAGACGAGTTAATTTTAGTTAGATCGTTTAACACTGCCACGAGCAAACCGATAATCCATCGAATCTTTAATGGAAATTGTTATTTCCACGAATACAATAAAGGAATAGAAATGATAAATACGCTGCAGAGCTAACAATGATTTTACTATCTACACTAGCTTGGTGACGCGCTATTTGACAAATATTATCTGTAAAGTTATACAACGTATTTGCGAATTAGATAAGTATTTGCAACACGGCACCCAACTGCAATTTCTCACGTAAGAATCACTGTATCAAGGCGCGATCAAGCTACAATCAACTACATCAAGACAGAATCACAGAAATAACCGAGTAATTACTATTAGAATGCAGAGAATTTGTTGCCAATTTGAACGACTGGTCAGCAGGCTCCAAGGAAGTCTAAAGACTACTTGCCATTAGATTTCACTGTAACAATTCCTTCAATCCATAGAATACGTTGCGTTCTGACCGCTGACGAAAGTGCAATATATAAAAGAAAAATTGAATTACGAGGAAAATCCTCCGTAACGAAGGCTAATTCGTGTTTCAGAAGGCAACCAGAGGGAGGAGGTCGAAGCTGTGGGCAGCCATGCTCAGATCCTGATCGCGGAGCATCAGGGGCCCCATAGGGGTGGGGAGGTGGCGGAAAAGAACAACAAACGCATCCATCTGCGCTTGGTTACGATCTCCATAGGACGGTAACCGGTTCGTGGTCCTGGAGGAGGCTGGAGAATGAGCATGTTGAGCATACTGCGTAGAAATTGGGCACTTCGGGTGTCGGTGGTGCTCAACATCTGCGTGTTGCTCTACGTGTGCGCCCACTTCGGCTCCTCCGGGCCTTGGATCGAGGAACCACCGACAAATTGGGCGGCGCCGTTGCAATCCGAGACCTTTGGCGCCGTGGACCTCGTAAATGGTACTCAAAAGGGCGCCATGTTGTCAGCTATGCCTGCCATCAAGGACGCGTCGAACAAGAGTGCATACGGTAACAAGAACAGTCTAGCCAGGACGAGGTTGCTCACCATGAGGCCAATGACCAACGAGGCCAAGACTGATAACAAGAACAGCGACGGGCCAGAGCACGGACATAATCAGACGGTGAGTAGATTTCTTTAGAGTTTTTGGCTACTCTGCAACGGGCAAAAGAAAAGTTCAAGCGCGTACATACAGTCAGACGCAAGACTGTACTTGCACCTTAAAGGGGAATAACGCTTGAAACGCTTAAATAACGTTTCGAAGAGGAATCACTCTGTAAAGTTCACCGGACGACGCGTGGAAGAAATTTTGAGAAAATTGAAATTGGTAGGAATGGTTATGAGCATGGCACGTGGCGTGCGAATACTAGTAACTTTTACATTTTAGTAACTAGATAGGCTAGATAATACTAGACGCTCGATTCTGAGATGATATTCGTTGTACTTGTTCGCGACGCGCGTCGATTATAATTTTGTTTTACGATGTTTCTTTCACTATGGCTCTTACTCTTCTTTCTTTTTTCGCCATTGTGTAACCTAACCTCGATCTAACCTCGATGTGGGCCACCTCTAAAACGATAGGTCCACCAAAGACAGAAGGATAAGAAGGGTGAAAGATCAGGCTCGCGCTCGTGGCGAACGAGAGGCAGAAAAATGGCTTACAATAACGCCTTCCTCTCGGAAGAGCGAAGGAAAACCCAATACAATACGATGCAGTGCAAAAGCGAGGGAAGAAGGAACATTCGCTCGCTTAGTCTGAGCGCGCCATAACTTGTTCAAATAGGAACGTTACGATGTGCAAACAATACTCGCATTGAGACTTAAATAATCGAGCTTCTAAGTGAAATTACCATGGAACAATGTGTCCATTATTTTGGGAAGAATAATCTAAGGGAAGCTAGTCGGCCATCTTTCTAATTTAAGATAGTGCCATGAACTAAATATACCTAGAAGAGTTAAAAGTGGATTATTTGAGGTCCTCTGGAAGAGCTATAAAATGCTGCTAGGATTCGGATACGTGATCCAAAATTGAGATAAAATAAATACGATGATAATATATAATTCAGCGTTTAAAGGGCTGATGTATCCTGTGTCTCAAAATCTCAATGGAATCATTGTCAGTGGCATACTCGATTTTCCACGAACAATTCCATATTCGTTTTTCCATGTATTTCTATATTCACCTGCTTACATATGTGCCTAGGATAATTGAAGAGTGCTGGTAGAAAATATTGCCAACAAGTTGCAAGAAACAAGTTTTCGAGGAGGAAAAAAAGACTTATGCATCAGCGTAGTAGAAATTCATGAAAAGGCAAAGTGTGTCTGCGGAAAACCCGGTATGCGTCACCTCTTAGTTGTAAGAAAAAGCTCAATGTTCATTTGGATAGAGCTAGCACAGGCAAAGGCCACGAAATAAATAATCAATGTTTGTCGGTACTTATATTTTTCGCTATAGAGACGACGTTGTGACACTGTAATGCTGTGACTTCTAGCGTTATTAATAACTATTTAGCAAGATAAATCGCAGTTCAATTCTGTACCATAAGGCGACTAATGGCGATTTTAGAAGGAAACACGTCGATCGAAAAATTGATATCGAATAGTCAATCCAAGTAGACCTTGATCAAACCAAGTCGACTGAAATCGGATTACGGTCTTAGACCATAGATCATAAACATTAAGTATCAATGAATTATTCACAGATTGGTTATTTATACCGTCAACCATAACCAATTTCACGGATCGATCGTTGTTTCGATCAACAGCTCTCCGCGTACCATTTGCTAGCATCACAATCTTGAACAGATTACCTCGGCTTCGATCGATAATCACGTTCGATGCCATGCAAGTAACGTCAATCGTGCGCGTTGCCGCGATAATTGAGCAAAAAACGACGAGAGAAATCTCGTTCTATCGGACTTTCCATCAAACGACTTGCTCGGATCTCGGATGACTAATCCGTTCTACGACTCCGTTCCACGTCTACTGTTTCTGGGTAAAGTTTAACATTTTTGTCTCAATACCACTCTGAAGCAATTATCGAAGGAAAATTGATCCTATTATGGTTGACTGTGGAGTTGGTTTTAATTAAGCGTGGAATTGATCGTGGAAAATTGATTCTAATTGCACGTGGAAAATGTGAAACCGATTCTAATTGAACGTAGAAAATGTATAATTGGCCCTGGAAAATTGATTCCAATTGCACGTGGTAAACGTGAAACTGATGCCGGAAAATTGATTCCAATTGGATAACGTGGAAACGTGAAATTGATCCCGGATAGTTGATTCTGATTGAATGCAGAAAATGTGAAATTAATCCCGGGAAATTGGTCGTAATTACATATGGGAAATATGGAAAATTGAATTTGCAATATGGAAAATTGCAATTGCTGGCAGAAAACCCATTCTCACGGGGAACGGGAAATATGAAATTGTTGGTGGAAAATTCTATATGCGATTGTATGTGAAAAATATGGAATTGTTGGTAGAAAATTCGATAATTGGAATACAATTGGAAATATTGGAAGCATGGAAAATTAAATAGGAAATTGTTCGTGAAATTTTCCACGTAGAATTTATTTTAATTGGGTATAGAAAATATATCTTTCGCAGAAAGCTGCTGATAATGATAATACTAAAAAAGTTATAGCACGTAATATTACTTATAATTATAAGCACTTATGAAATATTTTGGATTTTCTAAAAATTGGTAAAGTTGAAAAATAATCGCGAATCCTTTGATTTCGTGACATCGAAGAAATTACGTTTCGACAGGGTCGATGCAAGCTGTATATGGCAGAAATATGAGTCAAGTAGAGAGTTCTTGGATTACAGAGTGCCCATCGCCGTGGATATTCTCTGTCCTGACCTTATCTCGCCAGATCTTATCGCGAAATAAAAGTGTATTCTGCCCGAAACGATCGATTTTCATCCAAAATTCAAACGAACTCGCTTCAACTGTTCTCACCGCTGGATGAGAAGTGACTCGACCTCGTTTAAAATCCTGATCATTGGATAAGATCTGTCGACCCTTTCAAGAAACTACATCGGGTTCAGAAGTGGCCGCTCTTACATTGTCGCGTTACATGCACGGTAGTCACGATAATGTTCGTGAACTGAGATTCGAGATACTAGCTGCGACCAGTGTAACCATTTTTAATTTTAACTGTATCTTACCTGATTACCTATCCACATACATAACAGTTCAACATCATTCTAGTAACCGCGTTGAAATTGTTTAATCTACCATGAATATCTGAAGTTTCAAGTTACGCTATTTACTTTCAAACGTTTCGAGAAGAACTACAATTCGATTTGCTCGTTGATAATGGAAACGACAATGACTGGAAAATTGAAATTACAAAGATATTATACAGATTTAATTGTGAATTATTAATTACATATATCTTTAAGAACGATTTCAATGAACTTTTCTAGCTACTTTTCTAATTCTTTTTCCAGTAATAGGAATAAAAATAAACATCTTAAATTTCCATCAATAAGAATGTAAAAAGAGACGAAATCTGAGATAAGTGAAGTTCATGACCAATTTCAAAACAGTTCAAATTACGCCGGATAAGTTTCGTCATCCAGAAGTCTTCAAAAGTCTGCATAATTCACCAATTGTTCGACACACGTAAGTCTGAAGTTAGGTTAGGTTAGGTTAGGTTAGGTTAGGTCCCTTTTTCTCGCGAATCAAGTTTCTCGTAGCTTCCTGGGGAAGTATAGAGGAATTAAGTCGCGAAGAACCGGGCTCGGAAGCTGCCTCCTACCGCTTTTCAGTTCAATATTTCAAAAGGGAAAACTTCAACGTGTATCTTCCCCTGTCCCCTTTCGCCTTTCCCCATCCCGTCGCTCTGCAAAATTGGAGCGAAAGCTTTTACCATCTCCTTCTACAACCTTTCTGATGGAAACTGCTGCAAGAAACTGTATCCAACAATAATTTAGTAATAAAGGGGAATGCCGGCAATGTCACGCGCAAAATTCAGTATAGAAGATTGCTAGGAAGTAAGTGAGGCGCAACCGTTGTGGTATTATGTTTTATCGAGAATAGGTTCAAGAGTGAAATTGCATCGTGTGACCTGCTTATATACTGTTAGATTGTATTTGATACCGTGTTTGTTTCCTATGCTTTGATGTAAAGGAACCATTATTCCCTAGGAGTTTGTCTAGGGATCCCTATAATTGACAAACATTTTCCTTTCAATTGGAATCATGCTTTAATTCACTCTGAGTCAGTTTCTTGATTTCGTTAACTTTAATTTATCACTTTAATCAACTCTGGTCTGGTACTGATTTACTTTGAGTTTGGTTTCTTCTTTGCTTCGAAGTGTATATAGGATGACAAATTCCTGCTCGTGGTTTTTGAGATTTCCTACCTTTGGTGGCAATTTCTGGATGTATTAAACAATTCGTCATATCGATGAACAATGAGTTGGCACTATATTTTACCAAATATTTTCAATATCGTAAATCATAATTCTATTGTTTGAGATAAATTTGGAATAATTCCAGGTTAAATTAGGTTTCCCAATTGATTTTGGTTTGGCATAGGTTTGAAGTGATCTCTTACTTTTCGTTTAAGTCAGATTTGAGGACCAATATTTTTTGCCAGGGTCAGAAGACTTCATTTGTTTCGCCCTGGGTCCGCCAATTAGCCAATTTGACATTCCTGTTACAGGCAAAGAACGGTATACCGGTCGTTCAATCACCGATGAGCCTAAAAGAAGCGGTGCAGTGCAATGAAAAATCCCTGGAATCGAGAAGGGCACAACGAGGCGATTACTGGGTCCTCTATAATTACGTGCCGATGAGCATGGCGGTGAGATGCTGGGAAAGCGTGACGTATACCACGCACGCGGATTACACGTTCCTGGACAATCTGGAGCCGTTGCTGGAGCGATGGAGAGCGCCGATATCGATTGCAATGCACGCCCCTGGCACAGACTTCGCGGCGACCCTCGACGCCATCAAGTACTCGAGAAACTGTGGCAGCTCTCTGGTCTCCCAGCTGGTCACCTTTCATGTATTCTTCAGCAGCAAACACGTGCCAAAAGTGGTGAGTGTTAATGACTTACTTCCTTTTTGTACCTTATTTATGTCCTATTTGTTGGGCCGATTAATTTTGCATCGAGTTTGAAAACGTTTGAATTTGCGTATTGAATTAATTTATTATATCTATCCTCAGTAGGTCATTTTTATGGAAGTGTACGGTTTGAGTATAATAAGTATAATAAGTATAATCAAATTTAGGTGCAATTTCAATTTTATTTCTCCAATTACAATGGGTTTACCTCAACTGCTCTTAAAAAACTTAGGAAGAGCAAATAACTTGTTCTACTTTGCACAATCCTCAGAAATTTCAATTTACATAGATAAATAAATAAATAAATAAATAAATACTTTCTTACATCGAGCGCTGCTTTCTACGCACCTATCAAAACGCGCTCCCTAACCTCCAAAACCCTCATAGGTTGCTTGACCAACATTTTAGGTCTCATAGCTGAGTAGAATTTTGGTTTCCCATACTTAAAATAAGAGTGCTTAAAAAAGATTGGCATAGTTTCTGGTTCTATTACTAAACAGGAACACTCTGGATCAACAACCACCTGTTCCCTAAAAACAGGCACCACAGGAGCCACGATCTCTTTTTCCATTTCAGAAACAATCACTCTTTGCGGTATAGGCTCCACAATTTTCTCTGTACGAGTAATTTTCTCAACAACAGGTACGTCAATCTCTTTCGTCGAAGGTTGGACGATGTTCACGTTGGTTTGAGAGCCACCTTGGCCAGGGTGGATCACCTGGACAGTCTGGGTGTGCTGAGGACCCACTATCACGTTTGCAGAGGTTTGATCGCGTTGAGACTGGATCACGTTCAAAGCCTGAACTCCTTGCGAACTCGGCTGGATACTGAGAGTTTGAACAGAGTTTGGAGACTGGATGTTGAATGTTTGAAGTGGTTGTGAACCCTGGATGGTGAAGGTTTGGACTTGAGAACCTGGTTTGATGTTGAAGGCTTGAAGAGGTTGTGGACCTTGGATGCTCAGTGTTTGGACTCCCTGAGAACCTGGCTTGATGTTCAAGGTTTGGACAGGTTTCTGACCTTGAATGTTAAGCGTTTGAACAGATTGTGGAGTTCGAATGCTGAGAGTTTGAGCAGATTGTGAATCCCGGATACTAATAGTCTCAGAAATTCCTGAATCCTGATTGATACTCAAGGTTTGAGCAGGTTGTGAAGTTTGAATATTGAGAGTTTGAAGAGATTGTGGATTCTGGATGCTGACAGTCTCAGAAACTCCTGGAGCTTGTTTGATATTCAGACTCTGAATATGTTGCGAAGGAGTCTGAATACTTAAACTCTGAGTTTCTCCTAATATTTGGTCCATTAAGAATACCGATTTTTTGGATCTTTCAGTGTCTTCTCCAATCTGTTCCATCTCTAGCTCCTTTTTGTTCAATTCTTCTTTGATTTCTTCTTTCTTCTCCGTTGGAACTGCTTGACATATCGTCAAACCAAGTAGCGAAAGCACGAAATACGTGTTGAAATACATTTTGTTGAATTTTTTATGTGTTTCTTCGTGAAACTGTGAAGATTCTGGAGATGAGGCAGGTTTTTAAAGGAATCCACAAGATTTTCTCGGCACGTTTGATATGGAAAGCACTCACGTTTTGAAAACACGAGACTGTGCTGACCGTGCAGAATTTCGATGCTATCGGGTCACTTGTTGACGCTTGCCTGTGTATTCAGTTCGGTCGCGTTTCCACTGCGTGACATTCACACATCTTCCGCTATTTTGCTTTTTATTTTCATGTTGTTCATCGTATTTAGATGTCCGTTTTGATGATGTTACTTGTGATACCGTGAATCGGTCCAGCATTAAAATCTTCAGATAGAAATCGAAGTGCAAGCATATAAGATTGTAAAATTAGTTAACCTAGGTCGTTTGTGTTCCAGTCAAGTTTCGGTTATAAAATTTTTCAAAGCAAACTTTTATTTTTTCTAAATAATACAAATTTTCGAGTAAATAAAAAATGTTTTAAACATTTGTCTTAAAAATTGATTGCGTAATGTAATGAAGACTAAATTTCCCTTGGAATATTATTCATATCAAAACTCTAAAAACTTATCAATAGAACAGCATCCTAGAAATATTTAAAAAATGACAGAAAATAATAATCTAAAAAATTGGCCTAATTTTTCCTAGGGATCCAAGAAGAATACGAAAAAATAGATATACAACTCACTTTTCGACAGTTTTACTCTTAAGAAGATCAGTCTAACAAGAGCTCAGATCTATTTCTACCTCTTTACAATCAAACATTTTACTGTAATATCTTTAAAAAGATTTTTCAACATCATCCTGCCCTTTCACTATCGTCAAATCTTTGGTAATAAGTTATAGAAATAGAATCGGACGAATTAAGTAAAGTAAGTGAATAATATTTTGCAAAAGTGAAATGACTTCGAGACAGGCGGCATGAGAAAATAGATTGGCAAGAGAAGCACTTCCTGCGGCTGTACTTTTCTGTGGCGAAACTCTGTTATTAATTCCTTCTGTATCACGACGTAACGCCGATACACGTGCACGTAATTAATTAGAACGCGAAATCACGATTGCGACTCCTAGTACATCGGAATACATGTACCAATTACACGTGTGAAGGCTCTACTTTGTTTCCAGGACGACTCTCTTACTGTCGTATTATGCATGCACTGCGGAAAGAAATAAACAGGTATTTCCTATCGGCCGCTGATTGGTTCCACGGTTTAATTACCACTTTCCCGACCTTTCATCTTGCTCCACTTTTTATTCTGTCTCGACAGAAAGTATTGCATCGTCTTTCCAGTTCTGGCTATTCGATACACATCTCATTTTTCCTACTATCTTCGCCTAGAAGCTTGAAAATGAACGTTCGAGAAAAATATATTCTAGGGAATTCACTAATGTACTAGATATCTGTTTTATTATATTCAATGAAGAAATAACCACCATTATCGTTATTACGAATTTTAAAGAATATTGGTCACTGAAAATTATTTTCTAATAAAAATTTTAATAACTATAAAATAATTAAACAATTAAAAAATAAAATAGTTATAAAATTATCAAGTATAACCTTATACATATACTGTCCAGTTTCTAAGGTATTACTGTAATGTGTGGCACAATCTGGTTTCTGAAATAGGTACCCCCGACCGAGAAAGTTATGTCTGACACGTATAACTGCACGCTGGGACCACCGTGGGTGAATGTCACGCTTTCAAAGATGTATAAAAACGAGAAGAAGCTGCTGTACCCTGTGAACGTCGGACGTAACATAGCCCGTGAATCGGCGCCGACGTTCTACGTATTAGCAAGCGATATCGAGCTTTACCCGAATCCAGACTTGCCCGCGAAATTCCTCGAGATGATCAGAAGGAGGGATCAACCCGCCCTCTATAAACCTAACCCCAAAGTTTTTGTATTGTCCATCTTTGAAGTGGACGAGAAGAGTCAACCGCCTAATAATAAAACACATTTGGTAAGTTAGAATTCGAAATCCTTGCAAATTTTTTATATTAGAAGTATTAAAATATTCTTATTATATATATAAGAACATTTTATATTTTTAATGCTGGTGTTTCAGTATTAGTATATTACAATACATATCTTTAAATAGGCATATCTAGGTTAATATTAAAAATATTTAATACAGGAATATTTAATATTTTCAATATTCTAATACACGTAATATGAAATTTAATTGATTCATTTAATTCATTTCAAATGCAGGAAAAGTGAAATTATCTAAATGTATAAAGTTTATCCAAGTTAAAATACTAACAATATTAAATATCATTTAATCGAATGTTGAAATATTGGAGAAGAAAGTCACTAGGTTGTTACTGTTCTATTTAACTCTCATGTCGGATTGTACTTTCGATCTAAAACTTTTATTTTGTGTTAACCTTTTACGTTGTGACATTCGCATACAGCCAAATGCCGGTATGCAACCGTTCACTACAGGATTTCATTTTAGTCCACGCACGGTATATCAATAACATGCAAAATATCCAAAAAGCTGAAGATTAAATAATTTAAATAACTTCTTTATTCTAAAATTTTATTTACGATTAAAGCTATTAATTACTCAGCGTTACAAGTTAACCTCAATTACACTTACCTCACATGTAAACCAAATTTAACCTAACTTATTTTCACCCCAGATATAATCTAAATCTAAGCTAACCTAGTTAGAAATCCGCTAATAAGACCTCGATAAAAAATGCGAAATGTCTGCACCATCGTTATAGAATTTTTATATCATACTTCTTAAGGTGGATGCAATGAAATTGCACGATGGAACGTATTTAATTACCGGTGAGAAGCGATCTTCGCATTTTTTAATCAGAGAAATACATTTTGCTGAGCTTGGTTCATTCGCATTTGACATTTTAGTTGAAAACTGAACTTGGAGCTAATTAAACGAATAGGGAAGAGCGCAATGACGGCTGCATAATATCCGACAATGCGTTAAATGGCATGAACGCGAGGGCCGTTTAATCAGTGGCGCTTCCTTTGACCGTGGACCTTGATACGTACAATTAGCAGCGTTGCTGTGAAGTGCAGTTGGCCGCTGGCCGCACTTCCATGAAACATTCAATTCAATTCCACCACTTCTATGCACTATTCAATTTCATTCCATTTTTTCAAACGTCGAACAAGCCTTATTTCATTAACCGTGATACACGCTGCCTCCTGCCTCTTTTTTTCAAAGCATAAGCAGAGAACTGCGCCTCTTCAAACGGTGGTAAAACTGTAATTAGAAACGATGAAATTATAGTCGCGTAAGAAGACGTTGAACCCGGATACTTTTGCAAAAAAAAGTTGTAAAACCGTTATTCTTTCAATGAATTATTTTATGACAGAATTTTATGATTATATTATAACGAAAACTACCTTGTGCAACTAAACATAATGAAAATACTACACTAAATGATGTTACGTAAATTATGGCATACAATTGAGTTAAATCAAAAGTTCTTAAACATTGGTATTTAATTATATTAGCGTATTTAAAAATTATTAAAATTAATAATAAAAATTAATTAAATCAATCTTTGTAAAAGCGAAAAATTTATATAAATTGTGATAAAAGTTTCCAATGTGAAAATCACTTTTTCGTTTCCAAATTTTCAATAATCAATATTACCGTAAATTATACTTATTTATTCTCAATTTCTTATTAATAAAATTATGAAAATTATAATAAACAATTTTCAACTTAAAAGACCGTCTTTCTTTCGAAAAATTTCAAGGTTGTCAATTACTATGACCTTGAAACAATCAATTATGAATTATGAGACAGCCATGTAACACGACTTTCGACATAACCTTGAACAACATATATATGCATATGTGTGTGTGTATATATATAGTAGATATATATTTATATCTACTTTATATACTTCAAAATATGTTTTCAGAAATTTTGAAAAAATGAAAAAAATGTATTCTTTTCGTATAAAAAGTAATGAAATAATTTAGCAAATAATTTTCATTTCAGGTTCAGATGCTGAAGACCGGCGCGGCAATTCCCTTCCACAAAAAGTTGTGCTCCGGCTGTCATAACGTTCCTCGAAGCAAAGAATGGCAAGAAGCTCCGGAAACGGAGGATCTTCACGTGTTTCACGTCGGCAAGAGGATAGGCAGTTTCGTTCATTGGGAGCCAATTTTCATCGGGAGTAATAGTGATCCTCTGTACGATGAGAGGCTTAGCTGGGAAGGGAAAAGCGACAAAATGACACAGGTGCAAATGATTTCCGGCTTATAACACAACTTGTGTTGATACAGTCGCGACCTACTTTTATTTTTACTCAAAACTTTCAAAATATTCGATAGAATCCCAGACAATAAATATTTCACAAAAAATTCATTGAATTTATTTTCGCAATATCAGTGAGAAATAATTTGATGCAGAAAGCGATCTGACACTCTCAGAGCTAATCCAAGTAAAGAATCTATTCGTCCCTAAATCGTTATAAAAAGTATTTCAACATTTGATGGTGAAAAACTTGTGGAAAAAATATTTGTATATGTATAAATAGATAACTTTGATAGAAACTTGTTTTATCTATTAAAGAGTGTAAAAGAGTACTATACTTTGATTATGCATAAGAGTATTATACTTATTATGCATTTTGAATTTGCCATAAATACATAAATATCTCCAGCTTGTATATGTATGCATATTTGAAAAGAAAATTACAAGTATGAATTCTTTCAAAGAAATTACTGTCAATGTGTTTCATATACTATGAAACGAAAAAGGCGTCATTTGTAAGAAAAATCTATCGATCAATTCCAAAAAAATTTCACGTCTTATACACTGAGTTCATAAACTTATAAACGCCAAACAGGGAAAGAAAAGAAAGACACATACAAGATTTACTAAAATAAGTAATGCATGAGAAAATAAAAGATAACCAAAAAACCGACGATTCATAAAACAATTTCTCCAATATAATTTGTCTGAATCATTAACCCAGTTTGACTTTTGTTTCAGGGTTATGCGTTGTGTGTCCTTGACTACGACTTCCTCATCTTGGACAACGCATTTCTGGTCCATCGTCCAGGCATTAAGATCTTCAAGAAGGATGTTCACCGAGAGATGCTGACAGCGAAAACGAACGCTTTGATAAGAAAGATCATCGTTCCAGAGTTAAAAATTCTTTACGGAACGAGAAAAGGCTGTGCCGTGTAGCCCGTAGAAAAACGGGTACAGTGCGTGCTCCACAGGTGTTTTCCAATTAAGTGGTAGCACCTGAGATCATTCTTGTCACCAGGAATATCCGAAGCTCAGCAGAAGATCAACGACGGTCATAGCGCTCAAAAACTCGTTTTAATCGC
Source organism: Bombus superbus (assembly GCA_014737385.1). Classification (NCBI taxonomy): domain Eukaryota; kingdom Metazoa; phylum Arthropoda; class Insecta; order Hymenoptera; family Apidae; genus Bombus; species Bombus superbus. The sequence continues at coordinate 5,103,308 of JACXIK010000016.1, read as the reverse complement.
CCATGACCGTAAGGACCAAGTTCGTCAGCTATTTCTGGCCGTTTCCGGTGTCGAAACTAAGTTAAAGAACGTTCAACGCGACTAACAGGTGTCCACGATTGAAAATGATGCCAATTGAACGGTGCCGAAAGTAATAGTTACGCAGGTTAAGTTCCGAGGACGCAACCTCGCTAATGCTCTCTTCTCGTTGAAGCAACAACGACGAACCTTTTTTCGCCTCTTGTTGCTGATTTTGTTTCAAGGCTATATTTGTTACTAGCAACGAGTTGTCCACACGCAAATTAGTTTGTTCCAAGTTGTTAACGACTGGTGAAAAAGATTTGCTTCTTGCAGCTACAGCATTTATTGTTATCAATGATAAAAGAAATGAAAAATCCGGCTCTGACTAAGTTTAAATCGTCAAAAATGTACAGGCATGCAACTTATAAATGCATTGAAGCAAGATGACTTATTAACAGATGGATGATATATTCAAACCTTCGTACGCTTGTCAAATGCGAGTCTAAAATATTTACTTCAGGGCATCGACATTTGACCGAATCATTAAGTAGCACCATTGCTTTATCTAATATGTAGACCGCGTTGATGTCGACGGTGAAAATGCATTGTAGATCGGGCGACAAAGCGTACAAAGGGACATTTGTTTTTCTTATTACGTGTTGCCGCGTGTTCCCTATTTTTCTTTTATCTTTATCGCTCTGAATGAAAATAGAGATCAAGCAGCTAAATTTGTTGCTGGTAACAGAAACACGAAAACGTTTTGGAAAAACGTTTGACAACAAACGGCGATTTTTTAAAAATACATAGAACATCAATAAAAAGTTTCTCATTGTTGCTTGGATGAGGACACAGCTTATGGTTTCAAACTTCTCCTATGATCGTTAGTTCCTGCAGTTCCTCCTCGTTTCTCATCGCTGACTTTTTCATTTTCTTTGCAGTACAAAAGTGTGATGGCAACATTAGTTACAAAAAAGAGGAAAATATTAATGAAAAATCGATTTGTTCAAAGAGATTCAAAGAGTAGTATAAAAAATTTTGCTTTCTCACGATGATCATATTACGTAGTTCGTCTTCGTTATGAAAGGATCTTGTTGCGCATATTTTCACTTGAGAACGCGTTAGGGCGAACAATTGTACATATTTAGCGTTTTAAAACGGTGCCTCGTATATACTTGTACATTTACAAGAGTGTTGTGTGGTTTGTCGGTGAACGCGTGCATTTTTTTTCTCATTCCACGATTTCCCCAAAGAGGAAACGGAAGCCGTTTCTAACGCGAACGACTGTGGTCATAAAAACATGCCAAAAAGAAAAAGGTACACTGCTCAAGTTGACTAAGGAACATAGTGTTCGCATAATGAGAGAAAGTATCTTTACTTTTTAATTGCTATTGATATTATTATTTGGAGCAGTGGGTGTTAATAACTAAACAAAAACTCTGTAGCTCAAATTTGGATGAAAATTGACTCAAAAATTTAGTTTTTATAACTCCCTAGAAAATTTATTCTAAAAAGAAAGGAAATTATGAGAAAATTATTTATTATACCAGCGTGCAGAGTTTTGTAGAGTTTACTGCAAAACCGACTGAAGCCGACGTTTTGTCGACTTAAGTTTTAATTTTATGCATTTACATGAACATATTCGAAGCGGTTTTTCATTGTTTTTAAAGTCAAGTATCTTGTTTAAAAAACAGAAACATACGAAACCAAATATAACTACTAGGTAGTGGAACAAAAAAGATGTGAAAAAGATCCATTACGCACTTGAACAACACGTATAAACTACCCTTATATTTAATTAACGATATAGTTTCGTTCTTGAACGAATACCGTGGTAAAAAAATCAAACAGGGACTATTCGCGAATATTTTACTCTCCCAAGACTGAAGAAACATTTGATAACAGTTTACTAGGACATTTATCCTAAAGATCTTTAATTAAAGAACGTCAAGTCATTAGTTATTTAATGATTCTTTTATTATAGTATAATCAATTAAGGCTAATATATTAACGTTTCTTTGTATATCTTTCTTCTATGTCTCATAAAAATGAATTGGTGCTTCCAATGCTAGATAACAATTACAGCAATCACGAATGGCACGTTGCATTCGTTTTTACCATTAAAACGAACATTGCATTATACAAGATTTCTTATAATTAATATCAAAATCGATAATCAAATGACTCTACGTACAAAAATGAATAAAGAATATAGAATAATATTCTCAAAACTTTCAAAAAATTTTTTTTGGTACGTAAAAACGCATCTAAATTTGTTATCAATATATATAAAAGAAAATAGAAAATATTCATAGAAACGTAAAACATTGTTGAATGAGGAATTGTTATCGATTTTACCATTGATTATGGGACACCTTGTATACAATTGAAATTGAAGAGAGTAAAAATAAGTCTCGTGATGAATTTCACTCAGCTAACTAATCATTTGGTATCATTTCCCACGAAATCGTGCAAGATCTATTTCGTAACTGTACATTATTTGTGCTAATACTTTTACTCGATAATTACTGGCGAGGATTACGTGTGCGGAATATGTTGAAGAAGGAAGGCAAGAATTTTTATGCAATTGCTATTTGGTGTATCATTATACAAAATCAGCTTGAAAAACTTTTCTTTACGAATGTATCGAATGGTGTATGAAAGGACAATGTAAATATCTCTATATGTTTAAGTATAAGTACATAAGTATGATGCAACTGGTACTACTTTTACACGATTGATTAGTCACTAAATGGGAATTCGAAATTCTAAAGAGGTATGTTATCATTAAATGTTCGACGTACCCAAATATTTGTGAATTTTCAGTAACATTATTTTCCAAGCCTTATAGATGACAAATTATAATATTTTATCGAAGAAGATAGCATAACGGTAAATATTTATTTCTGATATTTTTGATAATCTAAACTTTGTGTGTATCTGAAACGGCTTAGTTACTTATATCAAACAAAGTAGTATTCCCATTTTCTATTTTATTTATCATGTAAAGTCAACAAAAGAGAATGCCATTGTTTAATGTAATACTTTTATTTAGCCATTTTAATGTTATATGTATAATATGAAAAGAATATTCTTGTGAAAGGTGGGAAAAATAATGATTAGAAATGAATTTTAATCTTTAAGTTTTATTTTAATCAGATTGTGCAATTAATTTCCATCGTAAATGTGGATACCGTTAGAAAAAAGATTGTCAATGACGGTAAATGAGTGAGATAACGATGAAAAATGTGCATATTCTATATCATTAAGGATATTTTCAGTAATGAAAAAATTAAGTATGTATTTTGAAGTAATGAATTGTAAATAAAATTTAGAATCTTTTCCATAAGAGTAACTCGTTCTTTAAAGAATAAATAACTTTTTTAATGTGAGTACTCTTAATGGCGTGTAATCATATGCAGTGCACACACACACATATAACATTACCATATATACATACATATATTTGCAATATTTTTTTTATCACCGCCCCGTATAATCTGAAAAAGGCTATACACGTGTACATATGATCTTTCATGATAATAAGACTCAAATAGCAAATGAGTTCAATGAAAGATTTCTCAAATGATATTTGAGATGAATTTTTAGGAAAAACGAGAGTCTGACTCGTGTTTTTGTGATAACCATAGGGCACAAACTGATTACTATTTTAATAATTATGTTTCACTGGTTGTAAAAAGCAAATTCAATTATCTAGCAAATTATTTAACTTGTAATAACAATGAAGAAAATTTCATTTCTAATTGCGGTACTTGAGTCCTCTTTTTAAATCTGTAAGCCTTCTCATGAATTATTTTATTTCTTTGGCAAGAAATTATCAGAATCTAGCAAGGATAACTTATGATAATTGAACGAATCATAAAATATCATTTGCCATGATCCATGTATGAAAATATTAAACAATTTTTTAATAAACTAATTTTTCCTTATTATTGAAAATTTAGTAGACGATTCTTATAATGTTCTATTAATGTGAATAATTTGGAAAGAAATAAAATTGTAGGTGACATGGTATTTTCACATACGAAAAGAAGGTGATTACTTTATTTTTTTGAAAACTCAGAATTCTATGGAACAAGTTCCTTTCATCCTCTTGCCTTTTTTTCCATTTATCGGGGTTCTGCAATCACGTGTAATGATTGCTCATAAGTAATAACGTGTATTCTGTGCCTTATCGTCTTTGTCATTTAATGCGTATGCGTATACATATGGTGTATGAGAGTGTGTTTGAACTAAAAGCACGTTAAAATGCCAATTTAATTACTCTAGATAGTTAATTGTAATAATAAACGACTTTCATGGTGCAATAAATCTTTGAAATGTTCATGGCTACGAAAAGAAAAATGAATTACACTTTTAACGCATAATTGATAATCGATAATGTATAATTAATTATTGTTACTAATTCTTGCAATAACTAGCAAATTTTAATGTATCACATCGTTACATCGAATATTTTAACATTTTCCAATTATTAATTCTTTAGAGATTCATTAAGATACAATTCAATATTTTACAAAATTTTCTTTATATGTAATTCATTTTTTTTTTTTAATGAAATATTTTCAAATGATTTGTAACACTTTGTGGTGCATTTTATTATTATGACTAACACATTGATAAATTCAGTACGCTTTTTATAACAAAAAAGGGATTAATATTTCTCCTTCTGTTGGATGTTCTGTCTATTATTGTATCAATTTTTTTAAACTTCATTGAATAATCTTTTTTAATTACACACTTTTATATAAACGAGTACCAGACTGCAAAAACATTATAAAACTATGGAAAAGATAAATAAACTTACATGTATGTATTACAAATACTAATGATACAAATTTTCTGTGTTGTCTCAATGTTGTTCATAAAACAGTGTATTACACTTAAATAATTTTAGACTATGATCCTTTATGGCAATTCAAATATCTTCAATTTAATGAAAATTTGTAACAGTTTCCCCATGTCATGAAAATTAAATTAGCAGAATTGTACAATCACATCAACTTTCATCATAATTGTAAAAATATATAAAATCTGCTTTCACTGTCAATACATTTTATCATCAAAAAATTGTTTTTACTTTTTGGCATAGATGTATTAAATAATTCAGTGTTCTTAAAATGAAAGTTTGAATAATCAGAATTTGATATAATTCTCAAAATGTACACTAATTATTAAATGAATGTTCTCCTTGCATAGAATTCTGAAAGATATATTAAAATAATTAAAAAAGATATAAACATAATGTTAAAAAAATAGTAATGCATACTTTCTAGTATACATCTTAGGTTTACAAGTTTCAGTATTATCTTGTAAAATTACAGACAACTTTTATAAGCTTTGGATATTCTATCTGTGAGTTTAGTAACACAAAGGAAAAAGAAAGAAAAAGAAAAAATGTGCACTTTGTGTTAGATTATATACAAGTATGTACGATAATTCTTCTAAGGAATCATATTCTGTCGCTTCTTATATTTCTATTTACATTGTAATCCATCACCAACATTGCATTTGGATATCTTTGTATGAGCGATGGTTTCAAAAAAGGAAAGTATTTGTTATTGGTATATAAGTTAAATCAATATTTAGCATGTATGTTGTTATGTATGATATATAAAGTAACATTATACCTTTAAATGTATGTGTATATGAGCTAAGCACATTCGTGAAAATGCCTATAAATAATATTATGGAATCACAGAGAAAGAAAAATCTGACTTAATTGTGTCTCTGTATATATGTAAAATTGTATTTTTTCAAATAACAGCATAGAAATATAAACAATCGCTAAATTATTTTTTAAATATCCAATTTGCATCTCAGTTCCACATAAGTTTGCTCAATTTTATTTTATTTGATAACTCTGCATAATTTCAGTGTTCTAAGAAGCATCTAAAGCAATAGAAAAAACAGTGAATTAATTTGATTTTGTACTTTATTAAGAATTGTAAACTTTTTCCATGATAACATAAATAAGTAGATAAATATTTTTTCCATAATTCAAGAATTATGTACAAGTTTCTAGGCAAGGTACAACGAAGGCTTATGCTGGTATTCGCAAAGAAAATATTTGCTAAAAACATTTGTATATTTCAGTTTATTTAATTAAAATATACAGATTTGAAACGTGATCACACATTTGTTCGAGTATCCTTCAACCTATGCTTAACCTGAGATAAACCGCTATAAATTTTCGCTCTCTATACAATTCTCTGTGTTCCTTCGTTAAATTTTATTTTTTCCTTTTCCCATTTACTTCGATTCTCAGAGAAAATACTTAGTTTTTCTATTTATTTATTTTTAATTCACGTCCTACGTAACGAACTTTAAATCTACAAGTGCAGAACTAGACGGATCCTTTTTTCCTTGTCCACTTCTACATTTCATTTCCTTTGTTACTATTATAATTTCTCACGTATATAAATAAACGCTAGCGAAGATTTTCTTTATGTCTCCTACGAGCGCAATCTAAATCTTTTTTTTTTGTTTTTTTTTTAATTATATCTACACGTAGACGACTTACAAATATATGCGTTTTTATTTTACAATATGTATGTATATATATGCGCCTATATACTTATATATATTTACATACATACTTATACAGTATATCTATATGTATAGATAGTGCCACTTGATGCATGCACCAAGAAGAGATAGTTAAAGGTCCTTATTTTATGTATCTCAGATTTTATCTACCTTATAATATATTTACTTTTTATCATTTGGTGCTTATATTTTCACTGGGTAACAATGAAAAAATTACTTTCTTCTTGGCTCATGATATATGTATGAATACACTTTATACATATATATATACAAATTTCAATGGTAACTATTGTAGGCACGTGTCATTATTTTCTTTTCTTTATCATACCTTTTTCCCCTCTGTTTTTAGAAATAATTGTGTCTCTCTCTGCACTGTCTATAATGAAACGCAAAGATATAAAAATATTGATAAATTTGTATAAACATGTGCTTCCAAATGTTTTCATTTTCTTTCATCGCTTGTTCAAATAATCCCGAGGAGATGGTAAATTTTCATCAAATATCATCACTGTACTATTTCTATAAAAAATATTCCAACAGATAAAAGTCAATTAAAAATTATGTTACGAACAATCTTATTGTAACATAAAAAAGACCCTCTGATCTTCAACAAACATTACTCTAGAGGATATACATATGTATAAGGAATAAAATTGTAATACGTGGATGAGAATTTACCATCTCCATCTCTCTGTTAACCATATTATTACTTCAGCACACATACAACCAAACTCTCAATCTAGATTATTCTGAAGTACGTTTCACGTTACTGACTATTCGCAAATTTTAAATAAACTTAAAAATAATCACTGCATTCGTAATAAATGAAAAAAAGCCTCCAATAGAATATGTTTCTATTTAACGATTTAAGCGCACAATTATAACGTCTGCATCTTGATCATCGTTTTAACGATTTACTATTCAACGCATCTCTAATTTTGCGAGCAAAATGCGATTCTGCGAGAAAATCAATTTTGAAGAAAATTACAAATTCTCAATTTTGGAGATGTTTTCTGCTTTTACAGTAGCAGCTATCGAGTTGCCGTCGAGATGAAAAAATTCTCTCCCGTATAAAACGATACGGAACGTTTAAATAATGATCGAAGTGAAAAAGACACCTAAAACGTATCATTTTCCAATTTATTTTAAAAACTGAAGATCTGGAAGAAAATCTAACTATAGTATGCGATAAGGCACACATTTCTGTTGAGCATAGACATAAAAGCGAAATAGTTCGATAAAATACGCGGCAGCGGCAGTGTTACTCAAAGCTGGCGAAAGCGTTTAACGTTTTCGTAATGTCTGGTGGCAAGCAAGGAAACTATTAGCATTGATTGTGAGTACCACTGCTGCTGCTGCTGTTGCTGCATGCCTCGTCAAACTGTTTCGCTTTTATATTGAAAACAATGTAAACAAAACATGATTTTGTAGCTTTACTTAATGCTTTCCTTAGTAGAAACATCTGCTTTATCGGATGCTATGGTTAGATTTTCTCCTAGATAGATATAGTTCTTAAAATAAATTGAAAGATGTAAGCAAAAAATGCGTTTTAGGTGTCCTTCTCACTTTGATCATTATTTGAAATACATATTTAAACGACCTATATCATTTTACTCGGGAGAGTGCATAGAATTTCCTCACCTTAGCAGCAACTCGATAGCTGCTATTGTAAAAGCACAAAGCATCCAGAGTTGAAAATCCGCAATATTTTTCAAACTTGATTTTTTCGAAAATTGTGGATCCTGGGGAAAAAACGGTCTGCAGATTCGTGTTTTGCCCACAAAAATATACATGAATCGCCTTCTGATTGCTGATAAATCGAGAAAAATCTAAAATTTGTTAAACGATTATTGTATATCTATAAACAAATGAATTTCTCAATTCTTTCACTCAATCGTTTCTTTTCATTTTTTTTTTTTTTTTTTTGTAACGCCTCTAAATATAATCTAAATTTTGTATCGCATAAAAGACAGTCATTTTTCGTACCGCTTCGTACCAAGGTAAACGCTATTCAAAATTATCGTCGTGATTAAGCGAACGACTAAATACTTACAATAGTGAATAGAATATAATCGAACCACATACGAGTCCTTTGTTTCTTCTTTTTTCTTTATTATACCGAAAGCCTTTCTTAGATTTTGTGCTGCCATTGTATAAAGTTAAATATCAAAATTTCATGATTATGCACGCTCGTTTCTCCTTAATGTCGATCGAACAAATCTTGAACAGTTACCTCCATGCTTGGCCAAAGCGGATCACTGATTTACGTACCTACGTACTAGATATTTTCATTCTTTTTTTAATCTTACTGTAAGCAAATCACATTTTCTCTTTAACGACTTGTTAATCCTCTTTGAAAGTCGCTCCCACGTAAAACACTGGAACATTTAAAGGAATCATTCAAAATAATTTCTACAAATCACATACGCACTCTGTAATTACAGTTATCCTTTGCTTCTTTCACTCTCATACTCACATATTTTATACATATGTTCGTGTTCTTTATCTTTTTCTGTTTCAAGCTTCCTCAAACTTTATAATTAACATTTTAGCAAACTAGTCAAATATTAGAAAGCATAGAATTATGAAAGAAGTCATTTAACATTAAGCTGACAATTGATGAGATACACCACCTTATTGATTTCAAAAATTGAAAATTATTTAAAAAGAATCTTTTTAACAAAACTTGTTTTAAAACTATTCTTTTTGACGTAGATTTTAAGAGCTACTCATGCAACAAATTCAAGTTTTTACAAATTGACCTTTACAAAATCATCTACAATGTATTGTACAATCTCTCTAATATTTTAATATTCGTTATACATTACATTGTAAAAAGTCTAAGTTTACTCATGTTAAAATAGTAATTTCTCGTTCCAATTGTTGGTAATACTGGGTTCCAACTGGTAAAACTGGGTTTTGTAATCTTAAACAATAATAAAAGTCTTAATATATTATGAAATAATTACTAGATAAAACAAATGTTAAGATTATAGTATTCATTTTAATCCTACAAAGTGCTACGCTTTCTTAAGAAAGTGAAAAGTGATAAAAATGTACCTAGTTAACTTTCTGATGGCAAAATCTGTTCAAACAAATGAAGTAGCATGGTGATCTATTACTTGAAAAAGAGGAATATTTTAGTCACACTTGAAAACCGAAAACACTGATTTCTGAAAATCAAAAACTACTCAAGAACTATCACCACGGTATGAAAAAAAGGAAACATTGCTACGTTCGGGAAATTACATACGTGGATAACAGTGGAGATATTCCAATGCATAAATTACAATCTGCAGGAATAGTATATACAATTGGGAAAAAATACGCATGCAATTTCTGATTGACGTTACAGTAGAATCTCGATTATTGAAACCCCGATTAATGGAACGATCGATTAACGAAAAATTCGATTATTGGGACATCGATTTAACGAAACGTTCGATTATTTGAACAGGTTGTCTAAGATGTAAGCTAGAGAAATATGTGTTTATGTTTAACGTGTATATGTATGTTGTGTTTTCATTTCGGTTATGCTTCCTCTTTCTCTCTAATCAACATTTATTGTATGTAGGTATATATGATGTCTTTGGGTTATTATTAGCATTTATAGATTAGATTCTATTAGTAACGTTCTTATTGCTTACTACACACTCAGAAGCATTCGTTGCTTTAGAAACGAGTTTAAGATGGTTCGAAGCACAAAGAGAGAGAGAGAGAGAGAGAGAGAGAGAGAAGGAAATAGATAGATAGATAGAGATAGAGATAGAAAAAGAGAGACAGATATAGAGTACGGCTGCTGAAATAATAACATTGAAGAAAATCGCCCAATTGGCTGCTAAGTAAAATTGGGAGATAAAATGAACACTGAAGAAAATTGTTAAATTTTGATTCAAAAACTTTTGTATTTGTGTAATACTAATGTATCTGTACGTATCTACAAAATATTTCACAATAAATGATCTTTGTTCATATAAAAACAGAGTTCCTCGATTATCCGTATAGACGTACCATGTTTTGCTTTGAATAATTATTTTAATGTATTCATTTTCCCAAACGGAACATGAAAAAACATGTTATACTATTCGATCGATATCTACATTATTGCTAAATATCTTTTAACGCGTGAAACTATGCAAATATGAAAAATACGATCGTCTTTTCACCCGTAGTGTGCCGTGGAAGTAGTAAAATGTCACTATATATCGATAAGAAAATTGTTATCCTACTTAGTATTCTCATATACATATTACTAGCAGATTGTTTTAAGAAGAAGTTAGAACTATACTAAAATAGGAAACGATGGAAATCGTTGATGATTCTTATTTTCCTTTACTTTTTTTAACAATTGGTCCGTAAAATGCAAACCCAATTCCATCGATACTTTTGGAAAATTGAGACAAGAGCTTGCCTATAGTATCTTCAAGTTTCAAGATAAAATGCAACAGTATAAACGAGAATAGTTAATCTCTCTCAACTGCTTATACCTTTCCATGGAGATGAAAAGCAAGATGCGAAGTGAAGAAAAATTTGGTGAGGGTAAGAAATGATACCCTGTTTAATGTAACAAGTAGTGTAATTAATGTATATTACCCTACCTCATTTTCCAAGGCGTTTAATGCGAGATCGCGTGCTTAATGACCTAGCACTTGGGTTATAGGGTGATTTGACTCTCTTAGCCATTCCGGAACTAGAGTTACATCCGGTATTTGTAGGACTAATCGTAGAGCAAGCTCCATTCCCAGTATTACTGCTAGTTTGCTTTATACTGGACGACAAGGAGGAAGACCTTACTCTACTTGACTGTAGAAATCCATTATTACTAGAATGCTTCAATTTACACGGCAAAGAGAGCCGACTTTGCTTTACTATTCCATACTGATGTACTAATTGTGGAGATATCGTGTGACCAGTTATGTCTACATTACGTGAACGTAGTGTTTTTACAGGTGTCGCCGCGATAGTATCCGACCTGGAATAAAAACAAATACAAATATATCAGGTAAGAAATTACAAAAACACTTTGTGCAAATGCAAGCTTAGTTTAAATACAAGTTAGTATTAAACTAACCTGAGCCAACGTTGCGGAACAGTCGTATTATCCGAAGAACCTATAATAGACACAGTTCGTTTTATCCTCCGCTCGTTACAATTATTCGATCGATTACTTCTCCCCTGTTCCCACTCTCTTGCACTGAGACTAGCAGCCCACAATTGTTTCAACAGACCTTTGATAGACGGCCTTCTGATAGCCTTTACTGGCGTAGCTTTTTTTTCCAAATTTCTTTGGAAGCTATTTAACGACGGCAGCCTTTCCTGTACAGGTACAGTGGTAGCAACAGCTGTGGAACGAGCAATATTGGAATCTGTGCTAGGCCAACTCAGGCTACTACTTGCGTCCTTTGTGGTTTGATTCGCTGGATCATTCTCGTCGACTGGGTTTGGACGATCCTCCGAGCGCGTTCTCCTTTTAACGCATGGTTCTTGTAACATACATGATTCCTCAATCGTGTTAACTACACTCTGTGATACTGCACTGTGCCTTCGTTTAGTAGCAACAGCACTACCGCTCGTTTTGCTCGTTGAATTTCTCACACCTTCCTCCACCGTGCTCCCCGTTGCCGACACTTTTGTACTACGCGATTTAAGTCTAGAATTTACATATGTTTTCGTTTCCAAAGAACCAGTATCCCCTAAAGTATTTCGCGAATGTGCAGTTAAGTTTGGCCTTCTTGTGCTTCGAACGATCCTTTTTAAAGTTGAGAATAATGTTGTCTGTCTGTGACGTGATCCATTTAATACGTTAGCTTTTACTTCGTTCTCATTACAGCTAGTACTCGCCAGAACTACTTCATTGCTTTCTGTGGTACTAGTAACGACTGTGGAAGTATGTGTACCATTACATTCACTAGAAAATGCACTTTGGTGTATCACATTTGAAATGTCAGAATCGTTTTTCATTTCTATCTCAGGTGATTCCCGAGATGATCTCGAATTTTTCTGCTCATTTAGTGTATTATCTTCAGTTGTCCTTATTGATTGTTCTTCGACGATCTCTGTCTTTTCTACTTTTGCCTCAAATTCAAGACTATTTACTTCTATACTGTTCTTTAATATTTCATTGGATGATGATTCTACAGGTTGAACATTTCCATCTACCAAATTTTCTGAGATATTTGCATGCTTTTCACCTTTTTCATATTGATTTTCTTCAACTTTTTCTAGAGGTGTACATATATTTTCTACATATGATTCCTTTTGATTTCCCTCAATCTCATCTGAAAAAGCTGGTATTTTAAGATCGACATAATGATTTATTATAGGAGAAGGCCTTGATATGCCTGGAGAGACTGGATTACAATTATGTCTTGTTGGAGCTTCTGCAAGCGTAGCTGTAGGTGTGTGCATAGTACGATGTGTCACAACACATTCTTTCTGGCTCAATATAATCTTTAAGAAACAAAAAAAAAAACAAGTTTGTTTAACAACCTAACCAACATTTTTCCTTGTATCTTCTAAGTCGTTCTTTTTTCTATTCTTTAACGACATTAGTAAAAAGTGGAAGAATAATTTTTAATAATACATACCTCACTACGAGATGGACCTGGTGGATCTAACATTAATGTAACCACACTTGTATTATCTGCACGTAGCCTCTTTGATGACCACTTTTCCAAAGCTCTATCCACTAGACTTTTTGAAGGATTTATCCACAGTTGAACATTATCAGCTTGCTGTTTAAAATAGGAATTACAAACCTATTTCTGTATGTTTAATATCTTATTTAAATTCCTTTTAAACATACCCCATTACATGTTTGTTGAGAAGCAATCAGATGTTTCTCATTATGTCTATCTGCAGCTTGGACAATAGCTACTGCAGCTTGAGGTGTCAACATATTCCACAAACCATCTGTTCCAAAAATAAGGCAACGATGTGATTCCACATCAATTGCGACTACTTTAACATCTGGTTCTGGAGATACAACAAATGTGTTCAATTCAGAATTATAACTCCAAAGATCACCTATAAAACACAAGGTTGTTAGTCATCTAATGATCCACGCATTGTTATAGGTTTCTTTCTGATATTTTAATAGTAATGTACCTAAGGATCTAGCAACAGCAAGAAATGGAATTTCGTCTATATGTGTTGATCTTCGAACAGGTCCTTTGTGTCCAATACGAGGTCTGTTCCAAACAACTCTTGGAACCCCAGACTTGCTAACAACTTTACCACCAGACTCACGTATCCTCATCATTTCAGGCCCACTTTCTGGCTTATGGTCTTTGGTCAAAGCTTCTGCATGCCATTGAGGATCACCGTCTGCTTGGTATCCCAATATTATGCCAGAATCTCCTACATGACCCAGGTAAATTTTACCTTTACGAATGAAGGCTATACTAGCCGTAGTCCCAGCTGTAGATGGTAATCCGGATGCGGTTCTTGGCCACTTGTCTATCACAAAAATACATCCTCGTCAACATATATTCTCATTGAGAATTTCTGTGAAAAACCACATTCTACGATTCCTTGCTTCATAACGAACAAATTGCCCATAGAAAAACGAACGATATCGAATATTTTCTCTCAACTACTTTTTCTCAGAGTCCGAACTTTCAGGTTAGCTCGGATTACATAACCTAAATTCTAACCTAATCGGGCACAGGTGGTGGGGGAAATACGCGGGACAATGAGAGAAATTCTTCAAAAAATAGTAAATACATTAAGTTTCTTTGTAAATACGCGTGAAAAGTGATGAGATTTGGCGGGAAACGAGCGAAGTGGTGGAAATAACGGAACAAGTGGCGGAAATAAGATTCTCACCAAGCTCCCGCCACATCGCATAGTGCGTGTTCACGTATCCGTCTTTGATGGCTCGCAGCACATCCTCGTCCCGATCACTCCAAAAGTTCTTTTGTTTGACGATAACGTTCATCAGGTGTTCCTTTGCAAATGTGGCAGCTTCACCACCGCCGTGGCCGTCGAATATCCCGAAGAAGGCATACTCCAGATCTTTGTCATCCGGTGTCGATTGAAAGGCCACGCTGAACATGTCCTCCATGTACTTACGACCGCCCTGATTACAGTGTCCGGTCACTCTTAGGTTAACCCCAATACTCAACGGCATGATGGAACACGCCGGTGACCACGGGATGTCAAGAAGACGAGAGTCTATCACTTCCTTTAACTACGCACTGTTTCGACACTCAACACGCACAGGGAACGGAAGCCTCGTATTTACTGGGTAGGTCTGCACGTAGCTCGAGGAACGCACACACACTCCAACGATCATGGCCCCACACAGCACAATGACGTTGCGCGCACCGGAGTAGGGCAGGAGGGGTCGTCCCCTCTACGATTTCACCGTCACCAATGCGCCTACCACTATACTCCGACGTTTCTCGAGAATCTTCAAACCGAGTGTTTTTGAGCAACGCAATTTATTTACCTCGGCACCTTCCTTAACCTATAAACACACCTTTATTAGTCTATCTTAGAACTATAGAAGAATTATTTACTATACCTTAAGAAGTAGAAGTAATCCTTCAAGTTGCTATAGTATAGTTTGTAATTATAATATAGTAATGGTAACTTCTGAACATTTTAGGTTTTCTACCGAGCTCTGCTACGTCCTTCCTAAAGAGTTACTTTCGACTTGATAAATTTCTTAAGTTTCAACTATAAGTATTAACTACCTATATAAAACTAATTCTTAAAGTTATTACCATTATTATTTCATAATTACGATGTATATGTAATTTCTGAACATTTTAAATTTCCAACTTAATTATACTATGTTTTTTATTAGAGGTTACTTTCGAGTCGACAAATTTCTTAAGTTTGAGTTATAACTATCAACTACCTATACAAAATTAATTCTTTAAGTTATTAGTGTAGTTTATAATTATAATATAAATTTATAAATTGCTTTCGACTCAGTAAATTGTTCGAGTTTAAACCAGATAAGTATCAGCCACTTACATAGAAGTAATTTTTCGAGCTATTATTATGCATTGTAGTTATAACGTAATATTGGTTGCATCTGAACATTTTGTATTTCTAATTTAGTCCTACGTCCTTCGATTCAGTTGTTAGCAAATTTCTTAAGTTTGATGAAAATATTGGAATCACTCGTTATGTTAAGTATTTTCGTAAAATATCAAATTTCCGTTCTGAGACAGAAAAATTGCAATGGCAGGGTTTCAAATCGATTGGCGCGCAGAAACTTCCACGCGGAAGAGTGTACGATGTATGTATATATTATCAATGCGTTCGATAATTTGCAAAACGCATCATGTATACGTATTTCCAAGATAACTATTCCCGTTAGTTCGATTCTCATGTAGCATATGTTCCCCGACGTATAAGTTAACGTATAGCGGTTCGATAATGACGATTGGACGATTCGATTTGCCGCGCTTCGAATTTAACCGGGAAACTAGATGTGCCCCTTTGAAATTTCCAAAAACTCTCCGTAAACAGCAACTTGGTAACATTACCTCGGTTATATTACCCTCACCGACGACCACCACACGCAGAGCGGTATCGCATCCCCCTTTCGTTCCACTGTTTCCTGTCCATCCCCACTGTCGTGGAAACTTTTACCCCTTCCCTCTCCCCACTATTCCCCTGACATAGGGCCGCCCATCAACGTCGCGGTGCTATTCATGCCGCGCATCTCGGCTCACGCAGTTGCTGCGTTGCCACTTCTCCTCCGGCGAACCTGAACTTTCTTGTCCAGCTGGTGACTCTCGAAGTCTCGAACATGTCTTTTGGAAAATTCTTCCCAAAATTAAAACATAATCGTACATAAATGCACATTATAACATATAATTACCTTAACTATCAAATTATCATAATTTTTTGTAAAAGAGAACCAAATTGGGGTAAAGATAAATAAAATATGGAATACTATAAGATATAATATCTTCGGTTGTTTCCAGATTTAAGTTTCCCTCTTCGTTTGAATATATATTTGCATGTTTTAATGTTGTAAACATGTGACACAAGTTTGTAAGGTATAGATACGTTGAGGATATAATTTGCTATTAAGAAGCGTAGAATTATTATTTCGTTCTTTTAGGTGGTTTTGCAGACGTAAACGGGAAACGAATGTGAACCAAGTGGAAAGCAAACATTCTGTTTTGTCAGGCTGTGCAGTTATCTCTTTCCAAGAGCAAAACACGGGGCACGTGTTTGAACTTGTTCGCCTCACGAACTGGCAACGCTGTACTTCGTTCAAAATAGCACTCCCAGCTGGCGGCTTTCGCTTAACATCCGATAGGCTATAGTTTGATGAGAACTGTTTTTGACTTTATCGCTAAAGTAGAACCGTTTTCGTTCATATTTCGTTTTCCGATTTCGTTCGCCAAAAGCCACGGTTAACAATTTCTATGATTTGCTAAGCGATCGGAGATACGGTCGATATGTGTCATCGATTGCATCACCTCTTCGAAAAGATGGCTGTTCTTTTCTGCTTGGAAACAGTTATGCGGAAACACGGCAATCAGCAATTAAGCTATTTCTTTCGAATTTATTATTAATATTAGGTTTATTATGTGATTAGGACTGTTAATTTTCCAAAGAAATAACTATCGCAATATCTTTATTGTTGAAGCTTGATTACTGATTGTACTGTTAAATTAATAAATGTAATAGTTTTAAAAGTAAATATAGTTTGGAACTGTCAAAACAGTTGTCGCGCTACCATCTACCGACAATTGGTAGAATTACTGAAAGATCAGATAATAGAAAATGATATAAAAATAAACGCGTAACTAAATAAATAAAGCTGCTTTTCGCAAAGCATTGAAGTTTATTTAATATCTGTTTGCAAAAACAGTATATATTACAATTGTTGAACAAAATTTTGCTATATGAAAAATTTTCAAATAGTTCTATTATACCGACACACATTTTAATTTAAGAAAAAAATTCCACAAACTTTGCAAACCGAAAATTGCATTGTCTTATATATATACATATATATTTGCACTATCTTTATAATATTCGGTATGTAATTGCAATAATAACAATGACAACCATTTTCATGAATATAATTAATATAATTCAAGATAAGTAATAGAGTGAGTGCAAATTTTTAATCAATCCTTCTGGAATTAGTAAAAAAATTGAACAATTATTGAAAAGTGTTGGCAAAATGCAAATTTAAGATATATTTCATATTTTATATAGCAAGTATAAGACATTATATGATTAATTAATAACGAAATTATTTTATTTATTATTAGTATGAGCGGAGTTATTTTTTCGCGGAACAACGGGTATGGGAATTTTAAATCTGTTTCCAATGCGATGGGTCGGATGATTCAGGAACCTTCTCAGGAATTAGGAACAAGTTGGTGCAGGTTACTGTGCAGTGTGCAGGTTCAGTCCTGTTCAGGCAGACCTAACGACATCTACAAAGTACTGACGTGTTGTGTTACTAAGCCAAGCCGAATGCATCGATTATGTCAGAGAAAATTGCTTGATGACGTTTGTTTCGTGATACAGTATAGCGGACTTTTATTTCAAAAGTATCATTCAATTCGCTATTATACCTTGATTCTCTCTAGTATAATGTGTATTCTTTTTGCAATTGAAATTTGTTTCTCTTAAATGCTAATTCTAACCTTTATGTTTATGTATATTAGTATATATATCAGGCCAGAGTAAACTGAACATCTTACTTGAAATCTGACGTTTCATTTAATAATTATATGTAGTTATAATTATATACGAGTCGTCTGTATTATAACATAATGTTCTGTCATTGATGGTAATTGTATTATATTATTAATAAAGTATGAGTGAAATTATTATTATGGATAAATTGATTCCTTAATATTTATTTTATTTTATATGTTAGTGTTTGTAAAAATGTCTCATTTTGTAAATGAAATTTAAGATGATGTAAATATAATCAAATTTGTGTATAAACAAAATCTATACGAAATAAATATATGTCTAAACCTTGTAATAAATTCCCGTAATGTAATATTAATAATACGTAATTACAATTATTTTGATAATTTGATTTTTTTATATACGATATTTCCCCTTCAGTTTGTAAGTATTTATTTTAATACAAATTAAATAAGCATATAAAAACAACATTTTGGTACAAATTATATAAAATTATTTTCTTTACATAATTTTGAACGTTTTGTAATTTTATCAAATAAGAACACTATGGAAAAGGATAAAAGAATCTCTCTTCGATCGTCATTTTACCTTATAGATTCTTGCTAGACTTGATCGCAACGTAACGGAAAATCAGAATAATGGTAAAGGTATATTCAAGAGAAGTATATACCTAGGAAAAGAATGGAAAATTAAGCACATCTCTTTGTATTATGAAACCCTACTTTGCTCTGCTATCAACAGAGGTGCAGGAACATGATGGAGGAGGTATCAGATGAGGAAACGAAATTATAGAAAAGAGAATATATATATTTCGTGACCTAACAATATCGACTCATTAGCTAATGAAAATGATAATGAATAAATAATTTTAGACCATTCTTTTATAAATTTTTAAAGTTTTACTTAACTGTAAGTACAAAAATATAACGTATAATAAAAAATTCCAATAGTACGGAGCTATATGTATTATTGACTTTTATAAAATATATCAGTTTCGGGCTTAAGTTTAGAAACTATAAATTCATAGAGTATTATTACCATATTGATGACTTAAAAATTAACGTTTGTTAAATGAATTCCATCCATTTTATTGTTAATAAATAATTTTTGTTTATACATATTATGTTTCGAAACAACATATATACATAAATAGTTATCTAACTCGACGACACGCCGTCGCCAATTCGAAATGTATGAGTCAGTCATGTACGCGAAGAATGTACGAATCAGCCACTTGTAAGAAGCAAGACTAATTCCGCGAAATACTATCATTTATGGAAACCTTCGCATTCTTGAATAACTTTAACCTTTCTTGAATAAAATTTATACATAGTCTAAGAGATATCCAAAACATAACGGTATGAAAACAGAAGCAGAATTAAAATCACAAAAACTTTATAAAACAGTCTAGCACTTCAAATTTTGTAATAACAAAATTACAAATTATTCTGAGATTCAAGGTTTAGATAATAAAATTCACTTTCATATTCATTAAAAAACTAATCGTATATTTTCTTTTCTTTTCTTAAACTTTGGTAACAGATCGTCTTTATCTTTCTTTCTTTTTTTATGTCTAAGTTCGTAACAAAATATAGTTCTTTTTTCATAAAACAAATTACACATAATTTATGTGGGTCTTATTTGTAAGAGCGTATCTCAAAAGTTTCAGACGAATATATTGTCATAGAAAAAGTTCAATCTCCTTCGTACCAGAAGCTATCTATGCTAACATTTTGCACGTCCTGCACACAAATGTAAAATTTATTTCAAAATCTTCAAACATAATTGTAAATTAAGATTCAATTTAATATACAAAATTTTACCTCTTCCCAAAGAAAATTTTAACCCTGTAGCAGTTTTTTTAATAGCTGTACCTCGTCCTCCTATATTGAAATAAATAAAGATTCTAAAATTACAAATATTTCGTAAATTGTACCATATAATCTGTAAAAAGTAAAGAAAAATATTCTAACATAGAATATTGATATATTTTATTCTAATATAAATTGAAAAATTTAAAGCAATGGATTTAGAAGCTGTTTTTTATGTTTTTAAATATAATAATCAAGCCAATCCTAGCGGCACTGCAATGCTAGGCTGACTCACGACAGAGGTGGAGCAAGCTCCAACCCTCCGTCAGATTCCAAAAATCAGTTTAATATTCTGACTTCCCAATGGGAAGTGTATCAGATATTAAGCTGATAAGAACAGATACTACACTTTGATCTTAGCCATAAGGCCGAGAAGCGATACTGATTCAGATTTTGTTTCCGAATATAACATCTGTATTTTCCAAATTTTCTAGCGAGAAACGATATTCTACAGAAACCATCTAGCGGCAGTGTTTTCGACTACTAGAATAGTTGGACGCCCTAACCTAACCCTAACCAAACTCTAACCTCACCATTAAGGGTAAATGATTTCTCAAGACTGTACAAAGTATACATTTTCATTGACATTTTCTGTATACCTGCTATAGTTTTTTTGTTTTTTGTGTGCATCATAACTGTTTAACTCTTCTTTAAAATATAGGTAATTGAAAACTTATAAAATATATTTAAAAAGAGAAAAATAATTTCTAGAAATTAATGTCTCACCAATTGGAGGAAAATTGATAACATCGTTTAAAAGGTCAATGGTTTCCTCTGTTCCACTAAGAGCTTTAGCTAAAATATTATAAAATATTTAGTTATATCTTAAAATATTATAAAATATAAAATAAGTAGAACACAAAAATATACTTACCCGTTGTTTTAGGCGCACGCAATGGCCGCATTGGCAAATTTTGCTAAAAGTTTGAGAAATAAATTATTTTCAAATTTATACATTCTAATTAGCTGCTTGGTAGTTTAGCCACGACAGTTTGAAACACTTGTACTTACAGCTGCAGTATTGGATTTGGATGTACCAGGGTTAGCATGATCTATTATTTCCAGTTCACTCTCTATTCGTCGATTTTCTTCTTCTTTGTAAGATCGTGCAGATACCCTATTTCTATAGTCCTCAGATACCTAATTATATTGAAAAATTTTATATTTGTCAGGATATCAAACGATATCACCCTCTCTCTTTCTCTCAGAATTTTATACAATAAAAATCAACAATTTATTACTCACTCCAGTCATATTAACAACTGTTCTCTTTTCATCAATTTTAAAACTCTTTATCTTAAAATCAATGCTATCAATGTTTTGGTTAGGAATATCTTGCTTATTAGATTGGAAGCGGTCCTTGTATGGACAGTGCACACCTTCAATCATTTCAATATTCATGTATTCACAGCAATAATCACATATCGTCATACCCCATCTTGTTACTATGGATTTGCTACAGAACTGAGGTACATCTATAATTTTATGGAACTATATGGAAATCAAAATAAACTGTTATTAAGGGTATTATATAGTATTGTTAACTGGAAGTATTTCTTGTATATATACTTCACACTCGAAGCCATGTGTATTGCATAAGAAGTCTTTTGCAAATTCAATTTCGGCAATAACAAGGGGAATGCTACGATTGTCTACGCTCCGTACAGCAGCATTTCGCAGTTCTGCAAACAGCGCTTCTATTGAATAGATTAGATAATCGTCGATAGGTCCACCTAAAATACAATTACTAATTAAAAACGCTAAAATTTTGTATTATCTTCTGTAAACTGTTATAACTATCCATAGTTACCGCCTGCTTCACTCAATTTCAGTAGCAGGGATTCCACAACAGGACATAAGTTTTTCATAGTAAACAATGGAGGATACTTATTCCCAATCTTATTCCTTTCCAAAAATTTGATAAACTTATCATACATAAGTGCAAAATCACTTTCTCCATCATCTAATTCTATAGGGATTTGGTGTGTTTCCTGACTAGTTTCTATTGCATCTCTTTTCCATCCTAAAGGTATTTTTATCTTTAGTAATTCATGGTATATGTTTCCAATACCATTTTGCAGACTAAATTCTGCAACTGCAAATTCTGCAGGACAGAAGTCATACTTGTTTATTCCTATGTCTCTTCTATAAAACCAATTTACATGTATGAATATGAATTTCAGATTTTGCAAGTCTGTAATAAATGACAATATTAAATGTTAAATAATTAATCAATACTTTAAAATAGAAAAGTTTTTATTAGAAAAGAAGATTTAAGTTGCAATACTTACTATTATATTGTACACCCATAGAAACTGTAGATTCTATGTATTGAAGCATGTTTTGCTGAAATTCCTCCTCTCTCTTTTGTTCCAATTCTAGATGAGCCACATTTTCACCAATTGTAGTTTTCATACCTACTGTGCCTTGAGCTTTAATCTTGCTGTTTCTTGCTTTAGTCTTATAAATTTCCTTTTTGTGTGGTGGAAGGTTCTATGATAATATAGAATTATATAAAATAATGTAACTTACATTTAAAAATTTTATCAACAAATAACTATTAAAAATCATTAATATCATATATTCTCTTGCATATTACTTTATATATAGGGACTTAAAAAAATTAGTTTGAGTAATTTCTCAGTCAGTTATTCTAGTGTTAAAATGACCTTTGTATGTTAACACAAACATTTACATTGAAATTCTTCTAAATGTTCATATTATGTAAATATTTTAAATAATGATATATGTTTTTAAATTAGAAGTATCTATTAAATTGGAATATTTTTTATTTAAAAAATGATGCGTAGTCAGTTAAATTATCGAAATAAATTGTTAAATAAATTGCCGAAATATGAAATATATCACCTTCCAGTCTTCGCTACAAAGCAATGAAAGCTCTTTCATATTTCTTGGGACAGATATACCACGACGTTCTTGCTGTTTTGCCCAGTCAAGAGCAAAGAAGTAGAATGCGTTTTTCGACATATTCTTTATATCGCTTAACGCACCGCACTCGTCAACGAATCTGGAAGAACTGTGCCTTTGTTTGATTCTACATCGTATACAGCTGACATTTGTTGGTAGTGCCATCTTCAATACCGAGGAATTAAAATAATTCGGAATACGAATTACAATCACACGTTGTTTGATTAATTATAAATTATGGAATTTTTATATTATGTGGATATTGGATAGGACATATATTGACAGGTTGCAGGCAAAGAATATGGAGAATATTAATATTATTAATATATTGTATAATATACATATTAGTTATGAAATTATAATATGTAATATTTATATATTGAGATTTAGGTAATAATCTTTTTTAAAGGATAAGTTTAATCTATTATTATGAGAATATGAAACAGTTCTTTCATTTTTAGTTTATTATACAATAATATATTGACAACAGTATTAATTAGAATTATGCTATCGACAATTTATATATAGAAATAATTACTATCAGTAAATAAATATTACATATAAATAACCATAGTTAATGCAAGTTGTCACACGAATAGTATATGAATAGGAGAATAATACATATGTATTAATGCATGTATATGTGTAGGATATAATTACAAAATTTCCTTTAGCACTTATTGCTGTTCTTTACTAATTATGCGATCCAGTTCATTCTACAGACATGATCATACTTCTCTAAAAAATTCGTTATCTTAGTTTGATAACGTAAATTTGTAATATATTCCAATATCTTGCAAATTAAAAATGCATTTTTCTTCGGTTTATCTTGTAATGCTCAAGCAATAATACATAATTAATTAATAAATATATTATTCTTGATAAATTACAAATCAACAAATTTTTTATTTCTGATATCTATGGACTGTATTGTAATATTTTATGTTATACGCTTTTACAACATTTTATGTATATGGCAAAAAGAAATATGCTGATTTATTAACTGGGTATTGGAACATAAATCGAAGATAAATGAATTTAAAATTTGTGAGAATACTTCAGTACAGATAAATTTTCTTTATCGAAATTATATTAGCTCGTGCATGTTTATTTTCTTCGCGTTTCAGTCTAACGCATGGACCTCTTTAGTTGGAACATAATATGCTAACTGTCGAAAACATATTAGGTATCTTTACTAGGAATTTAGCGACTACCATTCGTACGCGCTCGATTTGGCGATCTCTCTCTTCCCACTTCTCTTCAACTGAAATTCGCTGCGCAAGCTGCGGCGCGGGGGTCAGTTTAGAGCCAAAACTCGAAGTAACCGGACGTTTGTTTTTGTTATTATTACTTCGTGACGGGTGTTGTCTTTCTAGAATGTAATACCAGAGAGGAATTTTCTCTCTGTACTGTTCTAGACATTTTTTAGCATTGAAACCCACGCTATTGTTTAATTAACGTACGTCTTTACTCAATAATTTATTATAATCTTCTGTAACCTATTATTTGTTTTTATTATTATCTTTGTTGCGTTACCATGTTTTTGGTTGTTACATTTGCTGGTAGCTCGTATAATGAGCTTTCAAAGAACAATTTGACCTTGATCATTTTAATACATTTATTCTATTGTTTTGGTCTTTCTTTGTTGAGATTATTAGCAGATTGCGAGGAAAGTTAGGAAACATTAGAAGGACGCCACGAAATCCAAAAACATGGCGCGGAAATAAAAAGGACGGAAGGTGATTGGTGCTGAATTCAGTAAGTTCTCGTGGAGATTTGATAACATTTGATTCATTTTAATAGAGACAAAATTATTTATACGTTTGTTTTCTAATATTATTGAACAATTGATAACGTTTATTTAGTATTCAATTGGTATACATTTTTAGCGAACAATTCATAATCTTAACATAATTGATACGTAACAGAAAGGAATTCTAAATTAATTTCGTCGTTCATTACGAATACTAAGATAGAAATAGACAATATTAAAGAAATTATTTTATTAGGTTACTTAATTATATTTGATATTTACTGACAGGTTTGGACATATTTTGTGCATCGTGTCTTTTTCGTATTACGCAGCTTTGTTTAACCGTTAAGAAGAGTGCGCCAAAGTTTATCGATACAAACTATGTTCAAAACTGTAATAGCGAACATTCACTGCATAATCTTTACACATCAATTATATCATGAAATGTTCGTAAACATTTAACAATATTAGGAAATACTTTATATAATAATATTTTTAATGTATTAATTAAATATTCGATTCGAATATGTTATTAATATAATAGCAATATTTTCATGAACAAACACTCGGAATTATTGGAAGAAAAAGAGAGATATGAAAAAAAATATGTTGCTTCCTTTCTTTAACTCCTACCCTTTAATAAAGTTCTTCTTTAGGAAATTTTTGTGATCGCGCGCAATGCGGTCGTTAGAGTCACTGTTGGTTGCGATATGTTATTTTCAATATTCTTTAGAGCACATAGCTTTCATTAAATTTAATCATAATAATCATACGCGAAATGTTCTGAATGGCTATTAGCGCGATTGTATTACCTAATTTGTACATTCATCAAGCAGTTATTAAATTCTACATTTAATTCTGCTTTAGGACGAACCAGTATGGTAGAGGTATATGTTCGTATTGCGATTGTAAGATATTATCGTCTGTGTATTGTTCATAATTTCATACTAAAATTAACTTTAACTTCAACCATGACCAATATTGTAATCTTCTTCTACTAACCACTAAAAGTTGTTTATCAGATGAATCGTTTTTGATAATTAAGTTAAACAATTTTTCGAGGTCGGTATTTTACAACGTATTTCTTACCATTTTATACAGATAACATACGCGACATTACCGACTTAGTGGAGAATAACATTATCTGCGTTCGATATATGCAACGTGTATTTCCTGCTTTACCGACATATCAGGGGGTAAAGACGTAAACAATTTTGCTAAATAAAATACCTTATCAATAAATTTAACGATTAATATAATCCCGTGAAATAACAATTGTTATTGCGTTGTTAAAACGTTGTTAATATTGTACTTGATTTCCCAAATTATGTATATTGAAGTAAATACATATATGTACATATATGCACTTATAATATTTGTAATTCTTATGATCAAGAGAAAAGTCAAAAATTAAAATATTTATTTGTCCATATATTACAAAAATATGATATAAAACTCATGTACTTAATTATTATATCTACAAACATCAGAACAAACTCACAGACAAATTGAACACTTCATGGGTAATTTTAGAAAATTAGCTTGGTCCATTTGCTCTTCTTTCATTGTTTGCCTGATGATAGCTGCTGTGTAATCCAATTTTGATTCTTCCCATCGCAGCGTTTTTCTATCCGTGTACTCAAACAAACATCAAACAATGAACCTTTATAAAGAAGTTCTTCTCAGTTATCAGAGAAATCCAATACCCCCCCCCCCCCTTTGCATTCATAGCGAAACTTTGCGATTGTTATTTCAATTCACGGATGTAGGAATCTTATAGCGTTTTCTTTCATTGCCTTTTAATTGATTCTTCCATTACAAATTGCTCCTGCGGGAGAAAAAAATAATTTTTCATAAGCAATTAAGTTGAGCAATTAGCGTTCGATGGATCTGTTAATTAAGGGAAGCCATGCATTCTCTCTTCTCCCTTTTGACTAAAATCTATTAAAGGATCGTGCAATTAAAAATTCGATCGAAATATTTTATTTTCCTTTCGCGCTTGATTATCAATGGAGTTAAGTTTCTTGCTGATTTCATGAAATATTTCTCGGAGCAGAATAATTGTTTGTAATAAATGTATTAAATATGCAAAATGTATACTAAAAAAATTTTCAAGTTTGATTTCATTAAAAATAAGCCACTGTACGAAAAAATAGTTTTTCATACTTTCAGTTTATCTTTTCATGCAGAACTACATCCTTGCCGATTGTATCACGGTTGCTGGCACAGTCTGCATATGTCAGGCGCCGCTTCAGGGGAAGCTACAGCTTCGAGTCTTGCTTTTCCAAGGGCGTCGCTATTCAAGAAAAATACATTTTATATTACGACTAGAATGACTAATTTACTCGTTTATTTTAGGAAAAATTAAAAAAATGAGCAACTCTCTTTTAAAAGTGTATAATGTCTTTTAACAAATTTTCAGTATAACTTATCATAAAATAGGTTTTATTTCACATTTACGTAAAATTTCGTTTTAACCCCTTCCCACATAATTCTACGAAGGTCTCCGCTGTGTCAATAGTTCCAGACCTCAAAAACTTGAATTCGACCCTGGGTAATGTGTATACCTCCATAGAGCACAATAGGTTAATTTAGCTTCTTCACTTCATCCTTGGAACCCAATACCATCAACAGAATTCGTGCAACTCGACGAACGTCTTATCTGAAACTGCCATCGAGCACAATTTCTCGACGCCATCTTCTGCATGTTCTTCCTGCCATCAGAATACAATTTAAGTTCATTCGACATGATCGTCGTTACGGTCGTGTCAAATTTCCTGTCGTTCATCAGACCTCGTTCGTTGCACAGGCTCTTCCATGGAGATCCCAATTTCTGATCTGCATTTTCGTCTAGGGCAACGTCGTTAAGAGGAATACTAAACGTCCTGATAGAGAGCGTATCGCGCGTTTTCAGGCTTGCACGTCCCTTTCTAGGACGCTCATATGGTTGCCTGTAAATGGCCCGCTTCCGAGGGCCATTTTCTCAGTTTAGTTCGCGTGACGCTTTGTCGAACGCCTTAATGGAATATCGAGGAGCAATAGCGGGTTAGACAATGAGCTTCTGGCGTGTATGAGACGCGTCAACTGCTTCATGAAATCCTCCTGCTAAGCTTAGAGGTTAGGTACTATCATTCGAATGCCTTAACGATCACGCTGACGTTCAGATACACGTTAAGACGTTGCTAATGATCATTTTGATCATGTGTGTGATATTTTTTTTTTTTGACTTCTTCAGACGTGCGACAGATTAAATATTCATTTGAACCTAGAAATTGAAAGGTTCCTCAAACGTGGGACAGACTATGACTCATTGAATACTTATTTTAATTCTTCGTTTTAGTTTCAGAAAAAAAAGTGAATATTGTTTGACACAAAGTACCTACAATAGTTTGATGATTGTTATTGTTAATCACAGCACAGCCAGAAAAGGAATCATTACATAGGCTGATATTACAATTAAACTTCTATTATGCACAATGTGTGTATATTTCTGTATATTTCAAAACAAACGTACAGAGTAACAATCTCTAATCTAAGTACATAAGACTCCTCCAAATCGTTACAGTATTTTTAAAGTAACGTATATGTATTTCAATTTTTATACCATTACACATGAACCACAGATTTTTTTTTCACTGTAAACCATAAATGGTACAAAAAAATGAGATTATAATAGTTGATTTTTTTCGAAAAAAAGAAAAGAAAAGAAGAAATAATTTAGGTGAAAATGTAGACGATCTGTGATCGTCGTCGGTTGAGCGGAAGTACGAGTAATTTATACAATTCTCTTACATTTATACGAAAGAATTACATTTGTATCAATGCTGCTCAATATTGGATGCTATCGATTCGAATTGGAAATTAGTGGATGAAGTCTACTCGCCGGCGGACCATGCAACGGCACAGCAAGAATCCTAGTTATCTCTCCAACCTAACCTAAAGCGATAAAAGAAACATTTGTGTAAATTTGTTATTAAAATCGCGACTGCCCTTTGGCGAATTTTTTCACGCAACAAATTATTCTACAGGAAAGAAACGATATTGGAACAATTGCACTTTTTATTTATCCTTCTCCTTTTTCTTTTATCCGCTTTATTTTACTCACTTCTTGGTTATAAGAAGCACTCAACTATAGACACAGTATAGTTATACTAAGTTTAGGTTAAGTTCCAGTTGAATTCAGATTTAAGGTAGAACTCGAATTGAATTTAATTCAGATTAAGTTTGGTAATTTAAGTTACTTTTCGCTACATTTCGATTGAATTTAGTTTGGTAATTTAGGTTAACTTTGAATTGAATTTATTCTGGATTTAGATTAGTTTTGGATCGAACTTGATTCAGCTTTGAGATAGGTTTGAATTGAATTTCATTTAAATTTAGGTTAG
The DNA here is from genome assembly GCA_014737385.1 of Bombus superbus. NCBI lineage: Eukaryota > Metazoa > Arthropoda > Insecta > Hymenoptera > Apidae > Bombus > Bombus superbus. The sequence goes on along the minus strand of JACXIK010000016.1, from coordinate 5,074,155 downwards.
ATTTGCATTGAATATGTTTCACGTCTAAGTTAGGTTACAATTAAATTCAGCATCGACTTGGTTTAGGTTAGGACTGAATTTAGTTCATTCTTAGATTATGTTTCAGTAAAACTCGTTTTAAGCTTAAGTTAGCTTCGAATCCTTCATAATATTATATCTGGATTCTTTCAAATATTACCATCTTTTCAATCTACTCAAAGAATCTTTTATTTCTACCACATTCTTAACCACAATTTTCTTTCCATCAAATAAGAAAGAAAAGCCGATCTCTTCACGAAAATTCCTCCTTTCACATATATATCTATTTGATTTCTCATCAAAAATAAATTCTCCTGTTGGATGAAGAAGAATCACGTTTGAGATTGCTTCCAAGATCGTTATTAATCTTTTCTAAACCTTAAGAAAGTCCCTATTTCTTACGTTGTCCGTGTTCCCGACGGATAGTCTGGCGGATTCCATTTCGCACGATCGATTTTCATTCAGTTGCAGTTGCTCGGGGGCCTCGGTAATTAATTCGTTGAATCTAGCGGCCACTTGCTTCCATTTCACCAGATCGGCCGGCTGTAATGGCAAAACGATCGATTAGTCGCGTTAAAATCCTCGTCGATCTGCATCGTGATTCGTTTCGTGGCTGTTTCCGTTTTTTGGGTCAAACCAAGTCGACGATTCACTCCGCTCGAACGGATCTTAAGAATTGCACAGCCTTGAAAAAATCGCGAATACACTGTGACAAAGGAGGATTATATACGTATATATATAAGTGAATAGAATTCTGTGAAATGTAGTTACTATTGAATGGCGAATGAAATAATTTGCCGATAACTTGTTAATATCAGTAATTTGATTTTATAATGCAATAATTGACAATCGGTTCATATGGTCTTTACTTTGCTTAAAAGCTTTCGTTTTTACGGTAATTATAGACGATTACGATTATTACGTTATAAAGATTATATTACAAATGAACAAATCAAAGATGGATAATGAGACTGGATTTTTCCTACAATTCGAGGTTATGAAGAATTTTTCTTTATTACCTTATAATAAAAGGAAGTTTAATAGAAAGAGTTGTATATTTAAGAGAATACTGATCATATTCAGTTTATGAAGTGTCTAATTAAATTAAAACCATATGTTGAGACAGCGGTTATCAAGCAGGCTACTTTTAGGTTATGGAATTGTTAGGCAAATCCAGCGTTAATTGCACTGGTTGCCGAAGGAAATAGACGCATGGGCGAACCGACGCATGGGCGGACCGACGCATGGTTAACGCCGGGAACCTCAGGAGTTTGGTTTTCGTGGACAAACCAACAAATGGCTAACGTTGGGAGCCGCAGGGAATGTTAGTAGTAGGCTTTGTAACCTAATCAGTTACAGTTTGCTTAATCGGTAAACCTCGAGTGGCAAAGGTATATATAGAAAGGTATATTATCTGATTAATCAATTTCTCAATTTTTCTTAATATAAGAATTAACATAAAGTTAGACGAACAAAAGAAATAGCATTGAATGTGCAATTTTAAATTAAATTTTGTACAAGACATATTAGAGTATTTTGTAAGAAATAATTCAATGAAGACCAAGAATTACGATCGCACTTAGCAAATTCACTTAAAATAATAAAATCACGAGCACGGTTGTGAATGAAGTTAGACCATGACCGTGTGATCATCATTCTACGATCATCGTGATAAAGCACCGTTGGTGATTTTGCACGCCATCTCAGATCGATACAGCCAGCCGATGAATGCCGTGACGACAACACGTCTCGAGTCAGAGATTCGGAAACGGCCAGAGTAAGCAGAATAAGAAAACAAGCTTATTTCAAACGTACAATAGTGATCTTCGCTACAGAAAAAAGTTTCAGCTACTTTCCGCGTCATCGTGATCTGTAATTGTGGAAACTTATCGTGTCCTCGTCGTTGTAAAGCATCGTGAAGTGTAATAAACGTCTTGTTAAACGTCGATCCAAAGGTTATCGTGCTTCTACTCAGTTCCATCGCACAGTCCACACAACTATCCTTTTTAAGACGAAAACTGAACATCAAAGAACTCAATACAATTTGCTCCCAACTCAAACCGTTCTAGAATTGATACATAAGCTAAAAAACAACGGTCATCGAATTGGACATATAGGAGCTGATATAAAAGTCGTAAGTTTAATTGATACAGTCTGAAATATAGGTTAAGAAGGTTAAAAGTAAGAGGTTAAGAAAGAGACGATGCACAATATGGCGGAGGGAAGAATAAATACGCCTAGAAGAGAAAACTTGAGCGTGGCAGCACATGCTGCAGCGTTTCACAAAGAAGAAGCTGACACTGGTTTCGATCGTGCCAGTTAACGTCATATACACTCGGGATCAAAGGCCCAGCATCTATCGTGCTCGCTTCAAATAATATACTATATGGTAACATAGTAACACAAACGCTTTGTCGGATTGAAAAGAAAAAATTGATTTCTCCTGCACAGTCAGCCATTCCGATTATTTCAGTCGTTGTGAAATTACTCGTTTCATTTATCACGTTACTGTTGAAACGATATAAATGTTTAAGAAATAAGAGGAGGAAAATGTCATCAGATGCCCCGTAAAGATATGAATTTGCATAAACATGCACAGCCTGGTCTTAACACTGGAACCTACCACACCAGTCAGAATGGCTGGGTTTACAATTTTATAAATGTGCCAACCCTCCTCTTGATGGTCATTTTGACTGGTTTTGGTAGAAATAGGTTCGTCTTAATGTCGGTAGTTCTAACGTTAATAATTATAGTTTTAAGAAATATGAATTTGCATGAACATCTAAAAATTTAAGAAGATCGTAAAATCTGAACCTGATCTTCACATAGTATAACAGTTTTGATTTGTATTCATTCGTTTGTGTTAAGAATGATTTACCGTCAAAGTAAAAAAGACTGGAAGAAGTGCGATTGGAAGTGGCGATCCACGTAGCTCTGATCTTTCGGATGGAGGGCCAGAGAGTGTCAAGTGTCTCAGTAAATCAAGAAGGCCGGCTAAAAGCTCTCCGTGACGACCACCGACGTCCTGTCGTATCAATCCTAGTGCATCCTTGGCGATCATGTGCGCAGTCACTCCGGGATTGTCAGCTGGTTTACGAAAAATTATCATTTAGTCATTGGTTCTTTTTATTTCAATGCGCTCGTATCGAGAGAAATACATTTATATGTGAAAAAAAGGAATTATGAATTTTTATTTATTTACTTTTTTAAATAGCTACCTGATGTTGGTAACACTCGTTCTAGTCATATTCTAGTTATATACTAGTTAGGTGGTACGCTTGGAGTTATTTACCTAGACCTTTGTATTACTAAGATATGGATTTTATAAATTACGAATATCTTTCTGCATAATACAGTAATCGTAAGTCTCAGAAAAATAAAGTTCTCAAACTAAGAAATAAGGAAGAAATCTATATTTTAATTATATCCAAATAAAAGTACTGCTACAAATTATACAGAAGAGAAAAGAGAAAATGAAACGTGACATAATAATAAAATTTCACAGATAGGCAGTTTGGTAATTCTCGTTTGTTTCTACAACGCGCGTCAGTCGATTTTAATTACCAGCACGTATCACGTATCAGGATCTTTTATAGCGTAGAATATCGTGTCGAAACGTGGTCATTCGAAACCATGTCAGCAGGAGAACACGAGTGCATATTGTTTCCAAATATCTGCGGTTAGGTAACTCGAGGAATTATTACTTGACGTCATGATGGCTGGACTCGTTAATTTAATCGATGATTCGTATCGTTTGGCTAGATTGCAGACAGATATGCCGCGTTCATGAAAATTTGTTACGTTGTATATCTAATTTAATAATGCAAGAATGATTCGAGAATCGTTCTAGTTTCATGGATTGGTTTAAGTAAGAGTAATTTCATGTAGAAGTGAGAGAGAACATAAATATATGATATATAAATTGGCAAACCTTGTTTCTAGGGATTTTAATTTTTATTGGATATGAAGATAAAGTAAATGTTGTAATATTCATTAAGTTACTAGAGATTTTAGTTTTTATCAGACATAGACATGATTAGATTTTACATTTTTTCTCTATGTTTCCGTAGATTACACAATTTTCTTTAGATTTCTAAGGATTTTAATTTCTATAAGATATAGAGATAGGTAAGATTTCGTATCTTTCTTCAAATTTCTATAGATTTTATATTTTTCTTTAGATTTCTACAGACTCTTAATTACTTTCCAATGAATTTAATAAAAATGTTTGTTCAAATATAAAGTACATAAATTTTTGAATTCAGAGGAAAATTGCCGCCTGAGATTTCCTGATCTTCATAATGGGATTCCCCAGTTAACCTCCTTTTTTACGATGCCTAAATGGAGATCATAACAGTTAAAAGCCAGGGTGGTTTTTAATTAAAGAAGGAAGGAAACACAAGGAAAATTTAAATATAAGAAAAAAATTTTATGCTTATGAGAATAGAACGTAAGTTCCACTTTAAGAAGATTTCTAAAGAATTTTTGAATTTTTGTTGAGGAAGAATAAAAACAGATTTTAATTATTCAGAATGCTTTTCTATAAGATGAATAAGATGAAAATGTTAATTCTGTGAAATTTTACTAAATGTATAGTTCTATTTCCTATTATTCAAAGAATTTTCTATTTCTTTAATCCATTTAGTAATTAAAATACCAAAGTGCTTTTGGTTACAGAAGCTCCTCAAATTTATTTAAAAAACAATAAACGTCTCTGCGATGCGTCGCTAATACGATGTTGCTCGTCGAAAAAAAGAGAGAAAAAAATTGGCAAAAATAATTTGACGAACATTTCTCCGGGTAATTTTTTCAATTAAAAGAAGACATAGGACTTTTTTGTCTACCAAGAAGAAGTTGTTGGACGTGCTGAGGCATCACAGGTTTTTTCAAATGGCTTAAAAAAAGTTGCAATGCGGCTGCGCATTCCAGAGCCGCGTTGTTGTTCTCTAAATGAGGTTTCTCCCCTTTCTTCAACGAGTTCAGAATTCGTCTTCTAAGATCGCGACGACCAGCACGTCGAAATAGCCCTTCCTCTCTAGCATCTTGAAATCAGAGAGAAAGCAGTTTTGTGAGTCGTTTAATTAAAATAACCACGTCAGACTGTGTTAAAAAAGAAAACGAAAACAGATATGTATATACTCTGTTGCACATAATAATTATTTGGACGATTTCGGAAGTTAATGGACAGTGATAGAATAATTGAAATTTAAGACATATAATTTTTATTTAATTATAGTACTAAAAAAGGTTGTGTGTGTTAATAACAGCAAGAAAAATTCGTTTAGCCTTTATGATAGAATTTATGGCATTTAGCTTTAATGGTCGAATTTATGGCATTTAGTTTTTATAGTAGAAGTTATGGTACTTAGCTTTTATATGGTAGAATTAATAGTATCGGAAATAAAGAATAAGGATGTATCGTTCGAATAATTACAATTTAATTAGCAGTAATGCATATATAAACATTGATTTACAACAGCGAAAATTGTGTTGTAAATTCACAGTTCCTTACGTTCTTTCAGAAAGTTGATGATCTGCTTGACTGATTGTAGTGATTTCTTCGATATTATGTCATCGTCTGTGTTCTGTCTGCGAAGAAACATTCGATGGATGAACATTCGTAGCGCCATCTGCGATTGTGAACGATCCTTGAAAAAGTAACTAGATATTTAGTGCTAGTTTGATGATTGAAAAACCAGAACTCGAATTTGGAAACGTAATGATTTATTGCTTTGAGAGTTCTTTTAGAATAATTGTCCAAGAAACTCCGACAATCCAAATTTCGAAATTTTCTTATTCTTGCATTGTTTCACCCTATAGTTTATATTCTAAATGAAATAAAATAGAAGAAGGGATGTATGGACAAATTTCATCTACTTTCAGTTATTCACTTATCAATTACTATAAAATAAATTTATTTTTTAAATTGTTCTCGTTACATTATTACGGACTGTTTCCTAATCAAAAAAGAATTTTCTAACCCGATTGAAGTGCAAATTGAGAGGAACATGAAGACGGTATTAGTAAGAAGAAAAGGTACAGCTCGTAAACGTAATTAGGCGATAGAAAACGGCAATTAGTGTAATTGTACGACGCGTATGAAACCAGTTCGAAATATATATGTAAATATTCATGGAACGAGAGATAGGGGTAGCTCGTATTTCACTCCAATCACTTTTGTCAACATCAGGGAAACATTGCGCGTAACATAACAATAAATAAACGGATTATTTATTATTATTCCAGTTTGGTGACGTCTCATATATCAGACTGAATTTCAGTTACCCCACTTTCTTCCATATTTAATCAAATTTACAATTTGCAATGAAATCCGTCGAACGTTAAGGGAATCCATAATATAACGTTACTCTTATTCAGAAAATGATAAAAATATATGTAATTTATGTTTTAATAAATCGTTGAAGCAATTGTCATCAAATTTTGATCGAGTATTTTTCGTTGTTAGCGCTAAATATATTAAATTTATGGTACTTTAAATAAATTCATAGAAAGAAAGTTATTAAGCGATTGACAAGAAATTGTTCAAAAACTGACATACAATTAGCGAAATGTATTTAAGAAATATACTAATTATGGCAGGAAAAAGATGTTTTATGCTTTTCGCAAAAAATCTTTAAAACAAATATTTTTTTATACAAAATATAATAATGACAATAACAATAATAATATATAATAATAATAATAATAATATTACAAGGTTTATGCCGTTGCATCATCATAATGTTGATCTTACTCATGGAAAAGTAGATCAAGGTTGGCTAACTTCAACCAGTAAATCATTAATGCATCTTCATTTCCGGCCACGTAAAGGAAACACGAGATTCTGACGCAACAAAGAGGAAGTGTATGTCCTCGTCGAATTTGTAGCTTATAAAAGCGTCTCGACGAAGTCTGATCTTTAATAACCATATAAGCATGTGCGAACGATCTTTTAAACGATTTGTTCTACTTTGTCTGTTCGTGAATGCGATCTCTGGATCGCCACAGCTACGAAGCTGGGACGAAGAAGAGCAAACGAGAAATCTGAGGCATGCTTCCTGTCCCTCGTGTCGTCGAGAACGACCAGACACCCTGGTTTCATGGTAAGAATTCGAATTCTTCGCGTTTCTTAATTTTATCGCCTTATAAATATGAAACTCTATGAAATTCTTGAAAATGTTAGGAAATTCCACCCGTTGGTATAAATGAGAGATTTCACCGAAATATAAATAAACGATAGACCTTATCATGGAAAATTAATCTGTTATCATTGATTTTGCAAGAAAACATTCTCTAGGATAATTTCCTTCTCAACGAAAAGTAGAATCCTTTAAATTTTCAATTCCAAGAGATTTTATGAAAATTTTAAAGAATTCTGACCTCTCACCATAAGAATACTTTTTTACCGTAAAACTCTCAATTTATTTTAATTGACACTGAAATGTTAGTACCAACGATAAATTTCTAGGGACACATCTACAAGAGAATATCATGGACTCGAGCCAGAAAACAGTCCTTGGCAGACCAGTGAACCATTTAGACGTAACCCAATCTTCCAGCAACCCTACAATTCTCCATTCAATGACCCATACGATAGAGCCTCGTATGATAGAGCCATCAGAAGCAGAGGGACCCCACCTGTCACTAAACCAACAGCCACCTGCAAACGCGAGAATCCCTTTACCATCGGGCGAGACTTCGATTTTGACGTGGCTCCTTCGCAAACCACCTCTATTCACAGTATAAATAATCCAGCATCCTCATATCAGTCTCATTTCCCGGTTTCAAGAACTCCAAATAGAACACCATACAGAAAATCTAATTTCTATGACCTCATCAAAGACCAATCTGACTTGGTACCTTCGAGCAAATTGTATGCGGATTATGGCCTGGCCAATAGCGAGTCTTCTATGAATAATTTAAGAAGACAATCAAGTGTCTTAACTAATGACGAAGAAGATTTGAGGAACTTTGGAGCGAAAAAGGAGTTTAGCGTGAGTACAGGTTCCGACAAATATTTCGGCGACTCGCTGAATCATGGCTTATCTAATAGTCAGTCTGCTTTTGGTAATCTGAGGAAACCTTCGAATTTTGGAGCGAGGAGGGACTTTGAGACGAGCTCTAATAACGAGCCTTCATTTAATAATTTCAGAAGACCTTTAGGTCTGTCGATCAGTAATGAAGAATATTTCAGGAATTTTGGAACGAAGAAGGATTTTGGAATGGGTAAATACTCGGCTGGCTTCAGTAACGAACCTTATTTCAATAATTTCAGAAGACCATCCAGCCTATCATCTGACAATGAAGATTTGGGAAATTTTAGATCGAAGAAGGATTTTGGAATGAACTCTAGGTCTGATAAGTATTTTAGCGATTCCTTTTTACACGGCAATCCCATGAGTCAATCTAGCCAACATTCCAAAACTCAAGTTAATCAATATTTCAAAGGTCAACCTAACCAGCATTTCAAATCTGAATCTATCCAATATCCTAAAACTGAATTTAACCAGTATTCTAAAGTTCAACCTAGCCCATATATCAAGCCTGAACCTATTCGATATTCAAAACCTGAACCTATCCGATATTCAAAACCCGAACCCATCCGATATTCCAAACCCGAACCTATGCAATATTCCAAACCCGAACCTGTGCAATATTCCAAACCCGAACCTGTGCAATATTCCAAACCCGAACCTGTGCAATATTCCAAACCCGAACCTGTGCAATATTCCAAACCCGAACCTGTGCAATATTCCAAACCCGAACCTGTGCAATATTTCAAACCTGAATCTAACCAATATTTCAAACCCGAATCTAACCAATATTCCAAAGCTCAAACCAACCAATATTCCAAAACTGAACATACCCAATATCCTAAAATTCAATCCAACCAACAATCTGCAGTAGGAAATCCTAGAATTCCTTATGAAAGAGAACCAAAAGCAGTACGGTCCCAATTTGTCCAATCTCAAAGGACGCAGATGTCGGAAGATACCAGACAGATCTATGCTCCGGAAGTAAAACACAGTTCCTACGATATTCCAGGGGAGTTGAACGTGTTCAGGATGACGCAGAAAGTTGTTGGAGATGGCGTTGAGATTGTTAATAGTAGCAGATGGGAGAAGCAATTGGAGAAACAAGAAGATCAAGAGTCTTACGAGATCGATGAAAATGGCGAGCAGATGAGAGCTGAGATGGTGGAGAAGATGGATGACAGTTATCAGGGTAATGAACAACTGGAATCTCGCGAGGCGATGCAGCAGGAAGAGATTAAGAGGAAAGGAGACGTGACGAGCGAAGATAATAATTCTAGGGACAAGAGTGAATTCTCGGGGAACGGGTCCTTGGGCAAAGATTCCCCGAAGACTAGATTGATGCAAATGGAGACGATAGAAGACGACAATGTGTCGGAAGAAAGCACGATGGAGACTATGAGTGGTGTTTGATAGTTTGGAAACGATAATTGGTCAGAAGTGGACATTATTAACGAAGACTGGAATAAAAATAATTTTGTTCGAAGAATTTTCCCAGAATTGGAATAAAATTTTATTCGAAGAATTTTATGGTTCGAATGAAATTTTATTTGAGCAATTTTTCGGAATATTGATATTTGTTAAAATTTAATATTAAAATTTACTGATTAATTATTTGAAAATCATCTAGATAAAATTCTATTCAAGAAATTGATCGTAATTTTTGGACAAATTCGTTTTATTCGTGCACTTTATTTGAAAGTTACTTGAAGACGATTTTACTCGAGTCATCCTCGAATAAAAGCTACGAACGAAAAACGAAGTTACTTGAAAATGACGAATAATTTTTTCCATGTTTATAAAAACATTGTTTGTTATTAATCTCGAGATTTTATTCGCTACACGAAATAAAATATGCCCAATTCTTGGCTTCACGAGTAAAATAAAAATATTAGAAACTATCTAACTTTTGTACAAAATATTTCTATGAAATTTGTATTATAATAAGAATATTTTAGCCATTAAATTATACCATATGTGAAACATCCTGTATACTTCCCCATATCTTCATTATATAGTTCAGAGTTTAGGGAATTATTTTTACGGAAGCTAGTAAATAATGTGATTGTTAGATGAGAATTTGAAGAGTCGCTTTTGGTGAAATAAGTTTTCATAGAAGGCGTTTTTCTCTTGCAACATTTATCTATTTATTTAAATTTTATTTTTGTTTTGCGTACTGTTTGGAATAATAGCTTGAAAGATTGGATTAAAAATGGAAATTATTGAAATGTTTCGCCAATATTTGGTAAACAAAACTGTAGAATATCTTTATTGTTTTTTATCTGGCACATCGTGAAATTCGCCGGATATTTGAATAACAATCTTCCGGGATATTCATATTCATGAAATTTCCATGTACGCATTTTCTGATGCGCGAAAAATTCCCGATACGGTAAATATTTGACCGGGGCATTCGATCGTTAGAATACTCGTTTTAAACAGTACAAGCAAATTCATTTTTCTATATCAGATGTGAACTGTCACTTTAATCATAAAAAGATTATTTATCACCGCGATAAGAAACTATTCATTTTCTGTAGAACTAACCTCCAAATTGGAGTAACATAATTAAAAAGACATTAACCATATGTTCTAAAATACCATTTTAAGTAGAAGAATTAAAAAACGAACGCACGTTTTGCAATGAGATCAAAAGAGATTTCTCTTCTTATAGAATATCATACAATAGAAGAACGCGTTTCTTTGACGGACTAACCTAAAAATTAGGCTGGTACATTTGAGGAAACATCAGTTGCGCGATATTCTGAAGCACCATTTTAAGTAAAGTAATTAGGAAAAGGGGGTATGAAAACACTAAGAAGCAAATTGCGATAATGAGAAAGCACCCAAAGGGATAATTATATCAAAAATGTGCTAAGAAACACATCAGAAAAGAAATTCCAAAATGGCACCAAAGGTAGTAAAACAGATAACAGGAATCTACCAATGCAACGTAAAATGAAAGCAGGGAACGAAAGTATTATTACTTTTACTCGATTTTCACTTTTACGATCTTGTTACGCCGTGCATTCTACTATATGTATAACTTTACATGAAGCTCTCCTACAAAGGTGTGTTCTAATCAAAGAAGAGGTAGACGTACAGTGATTCTTGGAAGAAGAGAGAAGACACTGCTTCGAGATTAAAACGTGCTCTCTTTAAACCGACGGGAAAGAAACAATTCTATCATTGAAGAGGAAAAAGAGAGATTCCTGAGGAGAATTACAAAGCAGGTTAAGGTTCAGTCTAACCTTGGTTTGATTCAACTTTGAAAGTCGGAGGAAAATGGTCAGTGAAATGAGTTTTCTCCCCTTTTCCGTAGAAGGATCGGTGTATTGTGAAAAATAAACTGGCACAGAATAGGTTCTTTCAAGTTAGCAAATTTCATTTTTCTTTTTTCATTTTTTTGTAGTATAGAAATCAGGACTTGAAAATAGATCAGTTTATCGAGCGATTTTAAAGGATTTTTTAACGCATTGAAAATATCGTGAAGATGTAAATTATGATAAACTCGAATTTTTGTATGTATTTCTAATAAATTTAATTTTCAGACGAATGAATAAATAAATACAGTAATAAATTGTTGACGATTTCATGGTACGATAAAAATATCGAAACTACGAATGTAAGAAAGACAATTGGAAAATAAATATAAATGAAATAATAACATTGGAAATAAAGAGACATAAACGAAACTGAAAAATGTGTATATGCGGTAGAAATAAATATTACTAATAAATAATAATAATTAATATAAGAAAAATAGCTTAGAAATAAAATTAAGCAAAGATGTATCGAAAATGAATAAAAGTTTTAAGTTTCACTCTTATGTAACGTTCGTAGGATAAATAAAATAACGAAATGATACTTTTCTCGATATTCTTCCTTTTATTTTATTTGTTTAAATTATAAATACGAACGCGTGATCTTGACGAAATATCTCACTACCGTTTCGTAATTACGAAACGAATATCAGCGGGATAATATTGTTCAACCTGTATGCAACATGCATTGTTATTTCGGGAACATTATGCAACTATAACAATAGTCACCGTAACGCTGACAATAACGAAATCGAGTTTATTAATCGAGTTTATTAATCGAGTTTATTTATTGAGTTGCAAAACGTAATGTTACTACATCCGGTGTTTCCGCATTGTTCTCAAATACACAACTTCGTAACAATGATGAATATTAACCCTTTGATCTAGTATATACATTAATGAAACCAGAAACAAATAAAGTAACTAAGAAAGCCTAGCGAAGAATCGTCCATTTTATCTGTGAATAGTATAATAAAAAATTAATAAAATAACTAAAAATGTAACTAGAGAACGTGGCTGAGAATTCTCTATTTTGTGTTTGATTGAAATTGTAAAAATACATCAATCAATCGTTCAACGTTCAAAACGACAGTCGATCGTTTAAAGCTTCTACAATCGTAACAATAAATTTATGAATTTTGTCGTCGTGAAACTCACTGTCCCGTTAATTTAAAATAGTAGCAAGATTGCGTTGTATGTATTGATATTTTTATGTTCAAAAGTTGCAAACTTTTTCTCTGCAAGTACAATTTCGTAAAAGATATCGAGTTAATGTTTCTTTCCAGCAGAAGTTTGACCTTTTTGTTCTCGAAAGTCTAACTTCGATCAAGTAGATGTTGTTTCAAATAAAACTAACCAACAGCCATCACTTACACTTACACTAGTCATTTACCACTCGTTATTACTCACTCACGCTATTTTAAAGCTGTGAATTTATCAGAAATTCAAATTTACAAAAATAGAGAAATTGCACAAAACTACAGACATTTAAAAAGACTGCACAATGTAAAGCAATGAAATAAATTTAAGAAATTGGAGAAATTAAGGAAATTAAAAGCGCTAAAGAAACTTAGAGAGTTAAAGGAACTAAAGAAACTGGAGAAATTATCTTTTTTGTGTCTTGTATTTCCCAAAATATCGTATACCTTGCATATTCCCGCATACTTTAGAAAATGCTTGTAAAGCAGCTCAATACAACAAATTCTCTATCTTGGTAAGTTTCCCGGAATCGTTTCACGCATGGTAACACGCCGACAAACCAATAATCCACTATCGCGTCAACAAAGTGGCTTTAAATTACGCTCACTCAGCACCATTGCGTATATACGCGTGCTTCCTAAATAAACCAGGTCACCGTATTCCCCCAAATTCCTATAAAAACCGAGCTCCTCATCAGGATCCTCACAGTTCGACTTCGAAGAACAACCCAACTAAAAAAATGAACTCCAACGTTGTCTTCTTCCTCTTTTTCTTGGGTCTGTCTCTGACCCAGGCAATTCCAACGAACATCAATGAGAAATCACTGGACGAAGGCCAAAATCTGAAGCTCGAGAAGACAGAAGAAGACGAACAGGCTAGATCCAAGAAATCAGTCATCTGTCTGGACTCAGGTAGCATGGTACCTCAAGCACAAACTTATAACATCCAAGCTGCTCCTCAGCCTGTTCAAACGTTGAACATTCAGCCAGTACCTCAACGAGTCCAAACGCTTAATATCCAAGCTGTTCCTCAACCAGTTCAAACTTTCAGCATCCAACCTGCTCCTCAGCCAGTTCAAACCTTTAACGTGATTCAACCTCCTGCTCAAGCTTCCTTGAAATTAATCCAACAATCTCAACCCTGCCCACCTTCTCAAACCAACGTCAACATCATCCAACCACCAAAGGAAGAGAAAGCTGCGAAACCAGTTGTTGAAACTATCATCAAAGAGAAGATTGTGAAGCCTGAACCTAAACCAGAGAAGATCGTGGCCCCTAAAGCTGAGAAGGAGCCATTGGCCCCTGTTATGCCTGTCTACGAGGATCACATGGTGGTGGTTCCTCCCAAGCCTGTTATGATGATTGAACATGAACCTGTGGCCACTTATGTCAAAGTACCTCAGTGTCAACAATGTCAACAGAGTGTTATGCACTGTAGCTGCACTAAACAGCACGTTCCTACTATGGGGTCGGCTGTCATGATGGAGCCTGCTATGAGGATTTATAAAGAGAGAAGTATGGGCCGCCATATAATTCCTACGAGTCATCGTATACATCAACATCATGTAAGTTGAAGTATTTGGCGATACGGATTGTTCCAATAGTATTTTAGCAGTGTTGGAGTATTTTAATATTACTTTAAAGGTATTGAACTATTTTAATATTATCTAGTACCATTGATATCTAGTGGGTGAAAAAATTTCTGTCTTGCTTTCTATTCATTTCTTTAGCTGTGTTTATAAAAACGTAAATTTGTATAAGTATTCAGGGCTTAATCAGTATTTTCGTGATAGGCTCTTCGATTTCTCGAGAAGAGGTGATTAATCAAAACGAATTTTGTCTTTTTCTAGATGTGATCTGTGGACCTAGGAGTAGAGCCTACCACAGTCGGAGTTAGAGTAGTTAAGAAGATACAAAATGACAGAAAATATACGATTGTGAAAAATACGAATAAAATTTAAAGAAACATACACACGTCTTGATTTCCTTTTTCACATAACTACCAGATCTACCAGTTCGCTAAAATTTACCTCACCGAATTTATTCACATTTAGTCACGTGAAAGTACCATTAGATGAGACGAACATTAATATATTTGGTCCTAAGTAATTAGCATGTAAATCGTCTATAATGGAAACAACAATGTGTAAATACTGTTTGTAACTACTGTAAATTCATCTTACCAATACAAGAACAGCATTCAGCAGCCTTCATACGAGCTAACTTATCAAATTCCTCCTAAACCGAGCCACAGAACGATTTTCCATTCACTAGCGAATCATAATAATTATAATTCTCCAGGATGACAGCCACGAGCAAGATCCATTTACCAAACTCGAGAATGTTTGGAATCACTTATAACACGAAGAATCGACCGTCGTCGTCGGATTCATCAACGAATCTTCGACAATTTATCACGTTACGTCCAAGCAAATGGTCTATGATACCTTCGAAGGAAACGTTAAAGTGCTCTGAATGGTACTGGTCGCTAATGGAGCCAATGACATCATCTACAGCGTGTTACAAAACCGTGGACGATATTTGTACTGTTTTTTTTAGTTAAAATACTCCGATAAATATTTTCCTTACATTTCAGGGTGGTAAAGTGTTGGCGAAATAAGGGGGAAAAGTAAATCAGGTGACTCGTTGACCCGCGTAATTACTAATGTATTTTTAGTGGAACATTTATTTATTCGTAACAAGTAACAAAATTTAAGTTACGCAAGCCTTTCATAGATTAAAGTAGATATCCTCACATTTTGAAATTTTTAAAGTTTTGGGGCAAAGCAGTTTTGTATGTGTGTGTGTTTGTTGATTGATCGTCTTATCTAATTTATCTAATTTACTCAATTTATCTAATTTTCTTAATTTATCTAACTTATCCAATTTACCTAATTTTTCTATAATTTCATCAATTTCCTCTGCTTCTCGTTTTGCGAAATCAATCAATTTACCAAGCAAGTTTTGTACCTGACTCCTTACAAATTCCCTTACATTTACACTTTCTCCAATCTTACTCTTTACTTATCATTATACGAACCATGCTTAATTACTTTAACCACAAAATAAGTGACTAATATAATTTTTGCACATGAATTATTTCCACTTCTTATCTTTTTTTTTGGGAAATGCTCTGTACATATCTCGATTACCATCGTACCGATAGAACGCATAGGAGCATGATTAAGAGTGATTAAGTTGAACGAATGCATTTCCATTAATATACATGTGTATTATCCGACGCATTATTGTTGGCGGTGTTCGTCATTATCTGCTCTTTACCAATATAAATTCGGCCAGATAATGGATAATCGATGCCATATATTTAACTTTGGCTTTGATGGAACGTATTCGCCTCCGGCTATCCACGTATCGAACGATGGGACAAATTTTTGCTATTTTTTTGCTCTGTCACTAGATATTGTTTAAATTATGAAAGACGTGGAAATTATCTTAAATGCAACTTTAAATCGTTTCTCTATTGTACAAATTGTATATTATTATTAATCGACGAATTGAGATCTTCTATAAATTCAGGTCTTATATAAATAACACTTGATATATTGCATGTACGCACACGAAGGCACAAATAGAAAGAGTGGAATGACATTTTTTTCGGACGAAGATTTATTGCTAAATAAGTCAACGAATCTCGCTGCAAGTTATTTTGCCTATGTACGATCCTCTCCATTTCATGCATGATTTTCATAAATGTTACTGTTTCGCAGAGTCGTATGTATTTAATAATTTTGTTCGTTACTGCGTTTCATCGAAGCGCTGGATCTACCACGGAAATGTAAAGAACGAATAATTTGTAATTCCATGCATAATTTTCTAAGGATGAAATAATCAACACATTTCATTTAAAATTCCATGCATAGGGAACTCGTATCGAATTATCAAAAGAAATATCGATTCGGGACAATTGTAGAGAAAATTTATCAATTAAGATCTTTTAAATTACTACACGATCCTATCAAAATTTCAAGGCTATTTTAAAGCTAACGAATGCCACTTTACTTCGATAGACACGGTTCTATCAAAATTTCGAGCTCGCAATGAATATTTTTTTATTTTAGTTACCCAAGTTTCTGCTTACTAAAAAATGACGTACCTGCGTATCAAAATTCCTCGAGTAGATGGAAATATCTATGTTTCAATCGTTTCGACGACAATTATAGCTTCGATGAGAACGTAAAAAATGAGCGAGCATCGTGACTGAAGAGAGAAATCAGAAACAACGAAAACGATTGCACGATGCAATTCGAATTACAAATAATATTTCAGGTGAAAGATCGACAGCTAAATTTTCACAGAGCGTGCGGATAATTTCGCGAGCGACTGATTATAGTACTAATTGGAATAGTTTGCGCACTCTTGTTATTTTAACTATAGGTCGTATTTAATATTTCATGGAGATCTTCTTGCTTTGCCTTTAAAGTAGCTCTTACGTAATCGCTCTTCTTACGTAAAACACGCTAACTTTGCAAAAAGTCTGTCACGTTTATTGAAATTGTATCTTACGATATTTTTGAAAAATTTAATTCAACGAGGAAAAAGTCTCGTATTTTATAAAGTTTGCTAATTCTTACGAAGTTGTTTTCTTTTTTTATTGAAAACCAAACGGAATACGAAATTGTATTTTATAAAATTTATAAAAAATTCTGTTTAATCAGAAAATAGACTTGTGTTTTATAAAAATTTTGTTAGCCTCTGTGAAATTTATTCTAATGAAAAAAGTAGTCTGGTTATAAAATATACAGAAGATCTCCGCGAGTGGTTTGGTGAGTACGTGGCAGATGAAAATTGTGAATCAGAAGACACTAACCTCTTGGAATTTTGCATGCCCATAATTCGATCTCCGGTGGCTGAGAGCAACGTCCCGATTCTCAGCCAAGAAGATTTTCTTTTACGCTTGTTCACGACGTCTGACAGTCAACCGTGGAATTTTTAAAGGTTCATCCGGGCCACGAAGGTTACGATGTACCGCGTCTATATTTTTCTGCGAGCGACGCACGCGGACGCAGTCTTTTGTCCCGCTCTCGAGGTTACAGATGGGGTGTTGCCAGAGAATACGCAGCTTGTTTCTTTTCACCAAACGTTTCTATGCTCAAGAATAACGCGAAATTCACTAATCCATCGTGTCACTTTATATTATATATGGGAGAATTGATTAGTGTCGGTAATTCGTATACAATTTCCCTTTATTTAGATTTAGAATTTTATAATCTGACAATAAGTCCAAGAAATTCTAAATTCGTAAACTTCAATTCTGTTCTTTTTAATGGCGCCTTGGAACTCGTGATATTAGCGAAAATTTCACGACGTTTATTGAAAAATATATAATTACACGAAGATCTCAATTTACGAAATTATATTCTTATTATAATTATAATTATATTACTTGTACCTAGAACGTTTAATTTCTAATGAAAACCCAACGATCTAACGTACATTCCTACACGCATATACGGTGTAATAAATTCGTTTCTATTATTATTATTTTTTCTATTGGAATCCATAGAACGAAAGTAAGAAACGCGGTGGCGATAGAAACTCGTAAGGTTACAACGTTCTAAGGTGATTAGGAGAGAAATCTTTCATATGACCACAAAGAAAGCTAAAACGTGGAGAAATAATATGCTGACGATTGGAAAGCTTTTCATCGATAGTGGGAACACGTTCGAGTCACACGGTGTTACAGAGACGTTAACCTCTACTATTCGGTACAGAGCACGTACAGGGAGTGTTCTTTCTTCTTATTCGATGGAAGATATCTTATTCCCGCGGTTCCAATAACAACCTGTCGTCGTCGTCGTCGTCGTCATCGTCGTCGTCGTTTTCTCTCTTCTGCTGTCGACTAGCTGCACAAATACTATCTTCGGCTCGAAAACCTCGATTGCCTGTTTCGAGAAGATACCAAGTCCGGAGATAGAAGCGAAACATCAACCAGGATTTTCGTTTCTCTTGTTTCGCCAACGGATAAGCATGAGCAAATATTTTTCTATTTTAAAACGTTGGAGAGGAAAATGAAATGTAGATTTCAATTTTGTTTCAAATTTTATTATCACTGGATCATCTTGTCGTTTCTTCTTCTTCTTTTTTTTTCTCTTTCTTTTTGTCAGGCAATTCGTTAAGTGAACTGTTTGCTCGAGCAAATGTCGATAGAAATTTATTCAAAGTTATCGCGGCATAATCGTTTATTTCTACCACGATACGAGTTGAATCATTGAATTGCTATAGTACGAAGTTTCCCAGGCACGTGTACTCGGAATTTTATCTCTCAGAATTCATCGACCTTTCTAATCTAATTTGAAATCATCGAAATTAATTGGCCATCTTTGCCTGTATCTAAGAATTTACCATCTTCGATACTTTTTTCAATACGGTTCAGAGAATTTACTACCGTCTAATCTAATAATAATTTAGAGGATCTATTATTATTTAATTTCCACGTTTGATCATAGTAATTTGCAAACGTATTTCTATTTTGCGCAATGAGTAAGTAAGTACGTAAATAAATAAAATAATACATAATAAACGATAAACGACAAATATATTGATTTACATCTAAATCTGCCCACTTCTTTCTTTATCATTTTCATCATCAGATGGAACCATCATCGAGCTCTTTTGTATCCATCGAAATCTCTACAATTTCACCTCATAACTTGTCTCGTGTTGCGGAAGTCTCGTTCCAGTTTCAGATACGCATCGTTTTCTTTGGCGCAGTGGCTCGAACCGGAAGCGACTATGAGAATGTAGCTTCGTCGTCGCTCAAAACTACGCAATGAACTGGATATCGACGTTCTATCCATGAAATCGACGGGAATCAGCAGTTCGCTCGCTTCTCGCGTTCCCAGCCAGCCAAACACGTACCAGTGGAAATGACGATCCTCTGCGTGAGACAATTCTTCTGTCCTCGTTTTTCCCTTTATCGCGTGTTACCGGATAGACACACCGGTGTTGATTTTTCTTATTGAATGAGGACTGGAATATGTGCGACCAAGGAGACGGGTTTTCGCTCAGAGGTTATGACGATTCGAGTAAAATTTGGACATATATACGGTGTCCTATCCTAAATCAATTTTTACGAATATATTTGTTCGAAAATTCTTATTTTAGCGATCGATAGTGGTATTTAATACCATTATCATTGAGAAATTTGTAACGCTTAATACCGATAGGTAGACTGCAGATCTCTATGCATTTTTCAACAGATTTATTTCTATGTTATATACGTGTATATAGATATTTTTATTGAGGAGATTCAGAAGTTTCAACAATTTTTAAAATAGCATGCAAAAATATAGAAGATATCGGAGGTGGAATATTTATTTGTACTGCGGATTTTTATGCATTTTAGGGAAATCTAAAATTGCAAAAGTGTATAAAATATTCCAAGTATAGTAGACAATTTCTGTCTAGGTTTAACACCTTCTCTGTTGCATTCAGAGAATTCTGAATTTGCATGAATATTTGTGCTCTAATAACAATATTTTAATAGTGTTTGAAACTACGGAGGAAAATTGATCGAACTATGGAGTTGAAAAGGAATGTGGCCGGTTTTTTCCCTCTTATTTCTCTCAGATTTTTCGGCGCGAATGTGATTAGCTTTCTGGAAAGCGCGTTCGGTTATGCGATATCTTCGGAACTTTTAATGTTCAATAGAGATGTTTAACGTCAGTGAAAACTTTTAATACCGGTTTTACTTGAAACTGAAGTTTCAAAACGAAAAGCAAGTAATTCGTTTTTCTTCTTCTTCCATTTTTTTTTTTTTTTAAGTTTCTCTTTGGTTGAGGCACGTAATATAGATCGTGGGATATCTTCGAAACTTTTAATGTCACCAACAGTGACGTCCAATAATGGCAAAAACTTTAAATGGTTGATACTGATTTTACTTGATAATCGAAGTTTCAAAACGAAAGTGATTCGTTTCTCACCCTTTTCCTCCACTTTTTCTTCGGTTCAGACACGTATTAGAAATTTTTAATCGTACACTTTTAACCGTCGTCATTGTGTCACAGCTGACCACTATAATTTATATCAGAATACTCAAATCCTTTTAATATATTTCGATAAAAATTACTTTAATTAACCAATTTAACCAGCTCGATCAGTCTAATATAAGTTATTACGGTCGTCTGTGACCCAACGTGAATATGATATAAGGCCTATAGTAAAATAATTAGAGAGCAAGAACAATGAAAAATATTTAAACATACCTGCCCTGATACTTATGGCCGGCAGTGTACGTAGTATATATATTTTATTTTCGTTCAATATCGTACGCTTCGCACCACAAAGATCATCATTTATAATTGCCGCTTCGTCAAATATCGAATAAAATAAAAGGGATACTCTAATGCAACGATACCAGCTAACGATTAATATCGGCTCTGCTGTAATGTATTTTGGAGCAGCGTACTGTCTTCTTGGTCATCAATTTCAATTTTGTTAGTAGCAGAAAAACGATCCCGGAAACGTCAAACGTTAACTCGAAAGACCCAGCGTTTCCTGCTTCTCTGGAAGATTTTTCGCCGTCATTGCCTCTGCTAAATGGTGTCCGATATTTCAGGCGGTAACGTGTATGCTCCAGTTCGTGGGGCTAGTGGCATTGACCGGCGTTCTAGTCTGTCTCGTTGCCGTGTTGCGTTTGATGGAACTGGCCATCACCCTGATCAACCCTTTCACCATTTTCATGCTTCATCAATCGGGCAAGATATTCATTGTGAGTATGAAAACAAGGCCATAGAATTCTTTTAAACACCCGTTTTATCAAAGGCTGATATTATTGGACCATTAGGGACTATAACAATGTTGGGTGAATCTGCCGAATACAGCTACCTCCTCGTCGATTTCGATGTCCTTGAAATACGTGGTCAAGGCCATCATTCTGAACAACTTTTTCCTATACACGTATAAGGTGGTCAGTCTTAGTTATCGAGTTATACACGAAAGAATTGCACTCTTTAGGAGTCTTGCAGGTCGCCGAAGCGGAAAATGTTTTTCACGGAAAGAAAAAAATTTCCGCCAACCTGTTGATGCGCGACGTTCTCGTGACACTCGATTTGGTACTCTTAAATATATTGTATGACTTACGCCGTATGCATTTGAATCGCGAGTATTCATTTTGATTTGGGAGGTTTCTTTTTTTTTTGTATTTCCCGGCTATGATCACACAGAGAGTGATAAACGAGAAAATTGGCATTTCGAGTATTGGCATCGTTGCGCCAGTCGTTTCCCTGAAAAATGACCCGCTTTTTTCGCCTCGGTCACCTAAAGTATCCACGAAAAGACACATTCGGATAAAAAATGTTGCAGTCCGAATACTATACTCTATCCATACTTCTTTATTTCCGAATCTTATACAAATATTACTTTTGTTACTTTTTATACGATTTTTTACATTAGATATTAGAGCTGTTACGCGCGCGCGCGCGTGTGCCAGTATTTTTCCCCTATTTTCTAACATCACTGGATTTAAATCGCGACTGTCTTCGTTTACGCGGGCTGCAATCACTTAAATAACCTAACCTCACTTACTCCTTTCCATTTGCGATTCAACGACTGGAATTCTTATTATTTCTCCTTTAATACCTCATCACGGAGGTATTAAAAGGAGTCCTGTTAAAATTCATGCGAAGGTAACAGATTTCAAGGGCATCGAAATCTGTGAGGAGGTAGCTATTCTACAGGTTGACCCTATTTTGCATTAGGTTATTTAATTTTAAAATATTTAAGTTAATTTAATTTCACTATACTATGATCTAGAGACCGAAATGACAATTATTTGAAACATTTAAAAAGAGAAAATTATTAGGGAAAAGTTTTTTGATTCGAAGTAAATTTCTTAAAGTAAAGTAAATTTTGATTTAGATGGAAGTCAGCCTTGTTAAATTTATCAAATTAGTATACGTTACATTTTACAGAAATTTGTTGAAAAGTGAAATGATTAAAAAAATGGTAAGATTTATCTATTTTGGTTATGAATAACCATTATGAACGACTAAAATCTTTTTCTAAATTCTTTCGCTGAAAACAATTTCCATCATTGCTGATGGTTATCAATGATAAAAGAAAATTTTGTCATTTATGATTATCCGTAGCCAAAATCGTTTTAATGTCTGTCTCTATCACGGAGAATGTAAAATAGAAATTGTTATGATCATGCATAACTCAACTATTTGGGAGTTAATAATCTTTATTATCTTTTCAATGTACACGAGAATTTTGTATTTTAATTTAACGAAAGGAACTTTATTGAAATTTGTTAGCTCACGTTTCTATGCGCAGATCTATCTATCTGCCTGGATAAAGGAAGCGAGGGACACGATTGTTTGTGAAGTATATTATCAAACTTTAGAAGTAAGCAGCACATAAAACTGAAGAGAAATTCATCTCTATTTTACCAATCCTATGTTTCAATATTTGGAGAACTTGTTGGGAAACTTGTTAGGAAACTTGTTAGGATTTGGTCCATCTATAATAGAATTGGTCGAATGATCTAGGGAATTATATTGCGATATTCTAGTGAATTTAACGCGAGTGGTTCTAATCGTTTTCCAAGATACTGATTTAATCTTTAAAAGATTTATAGAAACTTCTAATTTAGTATTACCACAGAGAAAATTCTTAAAAAGTTTAGTGTTATCGGATTGAATTTAAAGATTTCCTTTTTAACCTAACTGTAATGTATAAAATAAATCCCTATACTAGAGTGTAGCAATAATTCCTAGATTTCATCGATATAACGCTTAACTCCATCGTTAATTACATCGAACAGATTTCAGATGATTTTAAACTTTTAATGCGAGGGTCGAATGTGGTGGAAAACAGAAGAGAATCGCGTTAAAGTAAGATAGGAGGATCGTTAATGTCGTTCGGATTAATTAGTTTGTCGCGTTGAATATTCGTCGACGGGGGTTTGTCGTGTGCAGTTTGCCAACGTTAGAGAAAATGGAAAACTGTCTGCGGGACTGTGGGAAACCAGCTAAAATATTAGGTTATTACACGATTTCGTAATCCACCGTCGTGGTAGGACCTCGTCGTGCGAATTATTCGGGGAAATTAGATCATCTATTTCATGTTCTCCTCCCGGAATTCCCAGCCGTTAATAATTTCTTATACCGACGAATCACCATATATATTTTTTTACCAGATACAACTAGGTACATATAGCTTTCTTACATTGTCACCAAATTGACAAAATCACGATCAAACGAATCGTAAGAAACAAACTCGTACATTGTTTTTATTTCTTGCCCCGTTGTTGCTTGTTTCGATCCGTTCTTCTATAAAAAATGAAAATATTCTTCCTTAAGTTTATAAATTCTTTTCTTTCTTTTCTCTCTTGTTTCCATTTTTTATTTTCATCATTTTCGATGAGATGAAAACGTTGCTTCTTAGATTTATAGACTCTTTTACCGTTTCTCTTTTTGTTTCAATGCAAGCAATGAAACATTTTGTTCTTGAAATATTCAGATCCTTTTATCCGTTTCTCTTTCTATTCTGTTATACAGGGTGCAAATATTGGTTTGTAAATTTGTAAATTCTTTTACTTTGCTTCCATTGTTTCTCTTGTGTCAATTCGTTTTATGGTATAGAACGAAGATGTCTGGTGAATTTCTAGGTTTCTCAATTTCCATATTACTTTTGCAAATTTCCGAGTCTTTAGTGCCTTTCGTTATTATCTTGCAAAGAACAGGCTCTCTACAAAGGATGGAAACGTTCCCACCGTAGATCTTCGTATTCTCTTTCTTCTGTGATAAAATAACCAAATATTTTCGAAATTAACAATAATTAATTCCGAATTAAGAATCATTTACGTATTTGGTTATAGCGTTAACGAAATTCCAAAAAGGTTTTACACAACATATATAATATACAGTGGCGAATAAAAAGAATTTTGTGGAATAAGAAATATAAAAAGACACAATGGACTTATGTTTAATAAGATTAAATATTATAAATAATATTCGATAGGAATAAATATTATGGATAACGTGTACGACACAGGATAGATGACCACACAATTATAAAGAACATTTGTCTTCCCTAACTTTTCATGCGATAAGTTTCGCGATATTAAAGTTAAAATATCCTTTAAACCAATCATTCTTCGATTCAAGTACCTTAACACTCTTCTACGAAGAATTAAAAAAACCTATCGTATCTGGCGCATCGAAAAATGTCGTATCGTGTCATCGAAAAAAAAAAAAAAAAAAAAAATACAGTGACTTTAATCCCTCCATGGAAGTAAAACCTTCTTCGAAATTCTTAATGTTTCAATTTGTAGCCGCTCGACAGCTGACTAATCGGACAAAAGCTCGTGATTACTGTGCCGTTCTGTAGATCAAACGAAATATTTAAAATACATCGATAAATGGAAAATAAGTGGCAGGGCCGGAAAGCCCGTGGCCAGTTAATGTTAAATGCCTGGCTGTCCGCAGTTTGGGCTGAGGAGGAGTAAAATGCTGACATCCAGCGCTTACCGTAAGATTCGCATGGACTGTGAACGTGCACCTGTCTTACAACTAGAGATAAGAATGCGTCAACCGGATGTGCCTTACAAGAGAAACGTCATACCAGGCTTGGTGGAAGAAACGTTCCCTCGCGAGGGCGATGACTACAGGGCCGTACAAATATCAGAAGAGACTGGTGTCGCTCAGGATGACGAGGAGCAGGACGAGGAAGAGATAAAAGTTCACATTCCCGACGAGATGGAAACGAAGAAGACCGATGATGATCGCGAAACTGAAGAATCTGGTATTTCATGAAAATCGTCAGTCTGTTTTGAAATATATATGCCTTTTGGACGAATTAAAAGAGTCGTGTTGTTATTGGGTTTGCAAGTGAATTTTCTTTTTATTTTTAATTTTTTTGTAAGACAAAATTTTTTTTTATCAATATCAAATAGAATATAATTATATTCGTGTTCTTTATAGAATTTGATCTTTTATCTTTCTCGAAGCAAATTTTTCACGTTATTAATGCTTTAATAAAATTCCACCGATATTCTAACAAACTTTAATCCTTCGCTGTTCGAAAACATTTTGTTTTCAGATTATAGTATATTATTACTAGAATAGTAGATTATTAATCTACATTTTTTTTTTTTCGTTGAGTATCAATTTCAAATTATAAGACTAGATATTGATCTGATAGCAGGTGGCTGAATTCTGAAAAAATTCAGATTCTCAACATTTTTCTTGCCACCGATAAACTTGTTAATTTATTTTGTTCGAAACTGGTCTCCGAATTATAAAATCGCATTGTTCAATAATTGCTTTTTAAAGTACTCTTGACACACTCTCATTTCCAATTTTCGTTAATCTGCGAAATTAAATTTTTCACCATTTTCGGATTTTCACGCATGCCTAAATCAAATTCAAATTGGATGACGCAAATCGTAGTAAAGCGTTCAATGGTAATTAAGCGTGGATAATTTTCTCACGAATTCCTAAAAGGAAATCAAATGGTATACTTCTAAAATCGAGTGTCCCTTTGATTTTACGGATGTCCCCTAGAGAGAAAATCGCTTTCTCTGCGATTAAAGTAATCGTATAAATGCCTTTAAAACCTCGTCATCCGCCGATAATTAATTTTACTCGCGAAATTCTAATTAAAAACACGTCATCCTCTACTCGACTTTACATCGTTGTATGATGCGATCGACGCGATAATCGATCATAATTGGATATTGTTACACTTGTTTTTCAACGTTTTCGATCATTTTTTCCTCCCGTCCCTGTTTTCCTTCAACTTCATAATTTGCAGAAAATCTCGATAAAAATACAATAAAATTTTATTTCACGCAAAATATTCGTTTTATTAGGAATTTTGTTCTCTCCTTGTCCTTCTCGTAATTTGAAAAAGATCACGTCAACGGTGCGAAGAAAATATTATTTAACGCAAAATATTGGTTTCGTTAGGAATCTTATTTCTTTTTCCGTCTTTTTTTTTCCCAAGTCGCGAAATATCTCTATAACAAAACTGCAAAATTTGATTCGAAGGGAAATATTGACTTTGGTAGAAATTTCCGCAGTACATCGACTATTTTCTCTTCCTTTTTTCATTTCTATCTTGCAAGAGATTTGGTTATGTACACGAAAAAATTCTAGTTGTTATTTTCATTATTTTTCTTCATTTTCACCACTTTTCGTCTAATTTCGAAAAGATCTCGTTAACAGTACGAAAACATTTTATCTAATTCTACGTATAAGAAGAACACGACTGAAGAATACTAATTTCAAAGAACTTTAATTAAATAGAATTGGCAAAAAATTCTGATTCTAAAAATTCGCGACTGTAATTTGAAAAATCGCGTTTCTCGTCAAATTCTTCTGTAAAAGTTCTTTTCAACCTAAATGAATAGTATTAGAAATATTAAAAAAAGAAAAAAAAAGATATTAAAAATACTGGTATTTTATTATTTTGATTACATAAAATCGATAGAATTTTTGCATATATTATATTGCTTATATAAAGTATATATTATATTGTGTACATTTATCGTTATTTTCAATATTCATGGAAAATCAGGGAATTTAGGATGAATTCAGATTTCGCGATAATTAGTGGCTTAATTTATGATCGGTCCACGGTTTCGCGAATTATAATACATCATTCTGATGTCAAGATAATTAGGTTTATTGCAGGCTCGAATAATGGCTACTTTCTATCGCGAATGAGAATTTTTTTACCCATATCGTCGCTATTTTTATTTTCTATCAAACTAGCCAGAGCTAATTAGCCTGGAAGAAAATGTGCCAAGCGAAAAGCACGCGAAAAAATTCCTTTTGTTATGTTACAAACGTCATCATCTGCCTGTTATAAGAGTTGAAATCGAAGAAAAAAATGTTTATAATTCTGGAATAAAATTTCGAAGATATTTTTTTAGATGTCTCAACAATGTGAACATTTTGAATAGTTTTCTTTTTCCGATGCTCGCCTCCGATTTTCCGGAAGATTTAAAATGAAACTGGAAGCCCACGAAAAAAGGCGCGAACATTTTTGCATAAAAGATATTTTCATCGTGGACTCTGTCAATTTCTTTTTCTATATTTCTCTTTTTCTCTCTTTTTCTTTTCTGTCAAATGCGTTCTCTTTTTCATTAGGTCATCCTGCGAGTTCAGGTCGCGCAGAGAAATTCATTTCGCTTGGCAACAAAGAGAAGATGGCGTTAAAATATGGGAACCCTGCTGTGTTCGAAGTAAATTATGAGCAGTATGTTATGAACATGAAATAACATACCTTAGAGTATTAACTTAGGGCGAAGAAACTTTCTCTTTGATCTTGGAAAATGAACGAAATTGGAGAAGAGTATTTTTCCACTGTAATATTCTTAGAGCAAAGGAAATGATTACTCTTAAAAATTATTTATTACTTTCCAACAAGATCTTCCTAGAATTTCTTTAAAATCTCCAAGGATATTAAAATCGAAGAACATCCTCTTTTATCAGGTGAATTTTCAATCTCGAGATCGTAAAAGGGATTCTTTTCGCCGGTTAATTCGGAAGAATTTTCTAAGGAATCTTTTTTATTTTAATTTAATAAAAATTTAACCCATTGCTGTTTCGAGATTTATTATTATCGTTTCAGTTGAAGTTTCCGATATTCAAGGAGATCGAACGATTGTCAATTATAATGAAATTCATGTAGGTTAGTTGAGTCGACGGTGAATAATGTAACGTGAGATGAAACGAGGATGAAAATATTCGTTTATGGATTATGGTAAATTTTCAGCGTTCGTAATCTCGTAATAGAGATACACAAATATGGATGTAAGTATATTAGTGATGAATATCGTGCAAATTGTATTGCAGGTCCTAACATTCATCTGCAGAGAATTATTTTACAATATTTTGTTACATCTTCACTTGGTTATTTATTACACAATTTACATCGAATACGTACGATTTAATAAATATATATATATATATATATGCACATTTACAAATACTTTAGGTGTTTTATAATTAATATATATATTGACTGCTGAATGTAGAAAATTAAACTAATACATTGAAGTGCATGTACCATACGTTACATTCGTGCTATTAGCCAAGAGAAACCAAGTTGTACGATCGGATACTAACACGCAAATTTAGCAAATAATAATTATGTAATTGTTAGAAATGTGAAAAATTATTCGTATGACAAATTTCTGACGTTTCTCGATAGAAACTCAACAGGATCTTTTCGATTTGAAACTTGGTAGAAATTCAATAAAACGTTTGATCATAGGAATTATTTGTGTTTTGAATTATTTATAGTTATCATTAAATGTAATTATTTAATAGCGCGTTCGATGATCTTTTGCAATATTTTTCGATCTTGCTTCTTAAATATTTAATAGAGCATTAATTTTTTATTTTACTTTCCTTAGGCGATCTGTCTTCTCCTTTGCGCAATTTTTTTCTACAATTTGTTAACTTTTTACCCACGAGTTACACCTCCGCTCAAAAGTTACGCCAAACTCGTCATATTCGTCGCAGAGATGGAAAAAGTTACGAATGAATTATCAAGTTGTAATAATTGACTTCATTTTAATTGGAACAAAAAATTGAATCATCTATACCAAATATCAACTTTTTATTACAAACAAATATCCTGACACTCTCGATCGAGACCGTAAATCTCTTTGGAACTCTAGTGGAAAATTTCGCGTAATTTGGAAAATTTGTTCTCGCTGGCTAACAGACTCATAAATCATACTAATCGTATTATAAGAATACGTACGCATAACCTCGTTAACGTGAATAATCCGAGCGTACGAAAATTTCGAGCTTTATTATCTATCAATTTTTCATGCAGCTCGAAGTTATTCTGACAGATTTGAGCGCGAAATTTCCCTGCTTAAAATATGTTCTACGGCCGCAGTACGCGCCATATTTGAATACAGCTGGTACAGTGTTGCTGGGTTGGCTGATAGTGTCTTGGATTTCTTACGTAAGTTCCATCCTTTTTCACAATTTCACGCATCGTTCACAATTTAAAACTATTTATTCATGATTTTCCTGGCATATATCTGTCAAATTTTTGGTCACTTTTATTCTCAGTTGCTTTGTGATTTGTTTTCATTTATTCAACGAACGATCCAATTACGCGGCTGATTAAAGCAGAACAAACGAAAATCTCTTTCGTACCGTTAATTAATCCGCGATACCTTTTCACTCGTCGTTTGCTTTTTCGCGTATTGCCGCACTTATAAATATACTCGGTTTAACATTTACACTCGTTTATTAAACACGTCAACGTCATCGTTTGCTCGGACAGAAATTTAAAACAAGTTTTTCTTCTGCATCACAATTCAATTGTACGAGATCTTCCTTAAAGTAAAAGAACATCGCGCTGTCTAAAGGTGTTCGTATAATTTTCGATTCTTCCGAACGACAGCGTGTTTTTTACATAAATGTGAAAATATTCAATTAACGGCGTAGTCTCGCGAGATTTCGTAATTACAAATTTCAGTTTTGTTATCGATTATCGATTCTTAAAAGAGTTTCACTTTAGCGCTAATAAAATCTCAGAATCTTTCCTATAAAACGCACGATATATTCGTAAAAGGTTTCTATTGTATAAGCGTTCTCGAGTCAGGCAATCAAAAGTAACGATTATTTCTAAAATTTTGACGACGAAACTCATTGACAAAGAGTCAAAGAGAAAACAAATACCAATTTGTTTAAACAGGAGGAAATATTAAATAATGAAAAAATATCAATTTCCAAGTACTCCAGCTACGAATAACCATTATGGACGACCAGAATGTTCTTCGTTATATATACCCATAAACATTTTTTTTTATTATCTGTGAAACATCTAATTCTTTTTTATTTTCATTCTTCCTCTTTCCATCCCTTCTCAATAATGGTTATCGGCCATCAAAAAAGAATTTTGTCTCGAACGATAATTATTGATGACCAAAAAAAGAAAAAAAAAAGAGAAAGAAAAATATTTCGCGGATACTGGTTATCGGTAATCAAAAAAAGGAAAAAAGAGTGTATAATAGTTATGCGTAACCGAAATCAGTTAAACTACTACTATTATTACTACTACTATTACTGCTATACTACTACTATTTATTACACAGCAATTTTTCTCATCACGATTATAACTATTATGGTCGTTGGTCCGAATGCTTCTGTAAAGAGTCTTCGTAAGATTTGATCATTTTTGACGAGACTGTATTTCATTCGGAATTAAAAGAATCCTTTATCTGTAGCTTATTTGGGCGTTCCTCGCGCCACTGACGATCACTGTCATCGCCATAATCCTGATTTGCCCGACGACGGCGAAGTGGTGCGTCAAACAAACCATCCCCGGCATGGAAACCGTTTTCAACGAGTTCTTGGAAAAGTTCCAGACCATTTTGTCGCAAATACGCGACTGATCAAAATTCGATAACGACAGTTACGAGCTTAGTCGCAGTTACACCGCGTTTTGTAACTGTGTTTCGTCTTCTAAACCTTCCATTGTTGATAAAAATGTTCCAGGAAGAATAGTATTAGCTGTAGAAAATTAAGATGAAAACTAATCGACTCTAAAAGAAAATTACTTATTTCTGTCAAGAAATTGTAATAATAATGTACAGAATAAAATTGTATATGTATTTTTTTTCTTTACGTTAAAAGAAATTTGAGACGTTTAACGTTGGATGTTTGTCATAAATTTCTACGTGGTATAAACTTGGAATAGAACACGTAGAAACATGGGGAAATACGAGGATGCGAATAATGTCTCCGATTACCATCCAAATGGCTCGTGTTCTAATCCCTATGCACCCATTTGGCTTCTTCATCGTCAAAAAATACTTTTCTCACCGCGCGATGCGCATACGTGTTAAAATAAAAATAAAAATCAAAGGCCAAAGCTCATATGCATCGAAAGAAAAAAGAAAAATAATGGATAACAAATCTTAAGACAGTAAAAATGTATTAAGGGGTTAGTCATCAGAATTATCAGAGTAATTGAAGAAAAGAGAAAGT
Source organism: Bombus superbus (assembly GCA_014737385.1). Taxonomy (NCBI): domain Eukaryota; kingdom Metazoa; phylum Arthropoda; class Insecta; order Hymenoptera; family Apidae; genus Bombus; species Bombus superbus. Next base: position 5,042,593 of record JACXIK010000016.1, on the reverse strand, counting down.
AATTCAAGAAAAATATTCAAATTTTCCCGAAATAGGGAAAAAATACCAAATACATGCATACTAATAATATACCATAAAACGAAGTTTACGAATCTGTTAATTGTGAATTTCTGGAATATCTCTAAATTATAAATTAATAGTAATACTAATAAATCCCTGCTTTCAATAACATAAATATTATTTACATTAATTACTTAGTAGTATGAAAATATTCTAATAGTCAGTCAATGATAATTAATGTTCGTTATTATTAATGAATTTAATGTTCGTTTACAACAACTAAAGCTCACTATTTAAATAAAATTCAAGCTTATCACAGTTAAAGGAGATTACCTGTTCGAAGCTGAACAATTTAGGAAGAAATAGCTCTCTTATAACTTGATCCATCGATAACGAGTGATTACTATTGCAGAAGATTTATAATAATTTAAACTTCAAAGTTGGCAAATTCAATAAAAGATAAATCCTTCGTCTGAATCTGTTCCATCCTTAAAAATCCACGTAACAAGGAAGATGGAAAATTAGAGCTTTAGAAAATCCACCCATAGCTTTCAAGAGATATATCTGGCTAACTACAATATTGCGTTTCTCCCATACCACGTCGCCAGACGAATTTGTAATACGGTTGTTTACAAGGTTACAGTAGCCATTTATCACGAAAGCGTCGAGGCAGATTATTTGCAATTCGTGGGGTGCCGTTCATTAAAACGAGAACATGGTGTTGGAAGGTATTTTAATTACCTTCACGATCTTCTTTCTGCTCGTTCTCTCTAAGTGCGGCAAATTCGTGGTTCACAGAGGGATGCTGAATGGAAATAAAAAGCTCTTCGTGAAAAATAGGATTTAATCTCATGCCGGAGGATCAGGAATACCTTCGAGCAAAGTCCACGATTTCCTCGAACGATTTTCCGTGTTAATGGTTCGGTGGTTTAATGGTCGGAATTGTTCGATTTCGAATTTGTAATTTCAGGGATCCGAAACTTCGAACGCGCGACGATTGAAAAGTGGCGAATTCTCTACGCTCGGTAATTTGAGAATTAGAAGGGAAACTCGAGAAGGAAAGCTCGGGAATGTAAAACTTGGAAGGTCCGACGATTTATTTCGAATCTTTCAATTTTCTAAATTTCGTAATTCGGAAATTTAGAAATAAGTTCTAACAGTCTGGGATTTCAGGTCTTCTGAATTCCGAGAAGAAGTCGGCGATTTAAAAATCCGAAATTTCGAGGCCTCGGCAGTTCGCAATTTTCAAGCTCGCGTGAGAATTTTTTGAAAATCGAAGACTCTGAAAGTCGCGCTCTTTCGAAGCCTTCGAAAATTAAAAGAATCGAAAATCTGGCGATATTGAAGATACGCATGATTCGAAAATCCTAGTTACTTCGAAAACCCGGAAAACTCTAAACTACGTACGTTTTGTAATTTTCATTACGTCGATCAACCGCAGAAACGCAATTGTCGATTCCTATTCTAATTCTCCTAAAATACCGTGCGTAATAATATGCGCGCGGTGTGAAATATACAGATCGATGGCTGAAAAGTTTCCCAGTCCGATTGTTGGCCGCTTCATACTCTGTCTGAATGTACGAACACACGCCTGCTTGTCACACGTTCAATCAATGTTAATTAGAAATTAATTTCCACAGCTCTCTCTTGCTGGCGCGATCGTAAACGGCAGCTCGATGATTTGGCAGCCCCGAGGCTTCGGCACAACACAAATCCGGCCTGTTCTGTTGTTCAATTAGCGAGCCTCGGACATCAAGATGTAAATTTTGGCCTGGTTAATCGTTTTCGAATGGATCGAAATTCCACGAATTTTTTCCGTCCGATCGGCGAACACGAAAAGCCGCGTAAATGGAATTCCCGATTCCAGAATAAATTCCTTCGTTGTTTCGTCATTACATAGCGTAGATGATTACCCGGTCGTTTATTTGGAAATTTCTGAACCGTTGACTGCAGCAAATGCTCGAGTCACGGAATTGAAAAGGGGGCAACAAAAATTTGGAAAAGTACGTGGTTCCTTAGCAAATGATTCGCGGACCAAGGTGATCTTATTTCGGGAATTTGCAATCATCCAGCCTTGGAAGTCACCTATCGAATCGTCAAACTGGTAAAACAATAGAAATTTGAAAAATACGAAATTTAATGAAATTTAACGAGGCGATTGTTAAGCTCGTTCGATGTTATTTTATTACAGGAATCCTGAGATTTTGAATTTTTCCAATTTTGAGATACGTAGATCTCGAGACTCTGCAGTCCCAGAATTTGCTATTACTTTGAAAGTTTAAAGTTCACGAAATCTATAATCGTTCGAGATCCGAAGCCTTCGAAAATTAGGAAAATTACAAATTTCACGACTCCGACAATTTAAAGAAGAAAGATTCGAGGATTCTACATACTCTGGAAACGCAAAAATTCCAAGCTTTTTCCTCGAATCTCGGTCCTTCAATTATTAGAGGAATTTTAATTCATTACTTCGGCAGAGTGACAAAATTGGAAGAAAAGCGATAAGAGCTAACGAACAGTCCGTGGATCGCTAATGACTGGCTCTAGTTTACCTGGTAGATACTAAATTACACAAAATAAACACTTTGCGCGTTAAAATATCGACGGGACACAGACTTAACGTTAAGTGGCAATTGCCTGATAAACGCTCATCAATATTTCTCTACTTTGCTAAACGTTACTTTATTGAACACGAAAAGGTCGTGTTACAACATCGAAAAAAATATCGGCAAGAATTTGAAAAACGTACCGTTACTATAAAAAGTTGCCGAAATGTTTACTTATGCGTGAAATAACGCAACAGGTGCATAAATAAACAAAGAGACTGAAACGAACGTAATATGGAAAGTTTTATAGGTTAAGTCCTCGCAAGTGGAGAAAATGATCGTTTCACCTTATAAAGGGGAATTTACAAGTAACAAGCTAGAAGTTCGATAATGGAGGGCTTTTTTTTTTACTGAGAATTGCAGTACGCAGATAGCCGGGAAGTTTTTTATGGTCGAAATAGAGGGAGCCACTTAAGGGCAATACTCGAGGAAGCTTGAGTGCCTTTAAGAGACGCGATTATTTCCAGTTAAGGGAAGAATATAGGGGTTGATTCGCCATCCCAGGCACTCAAACGTCTGATCTAAAAGCACGTAAGACTCCAACGACCGAAAAACTACAAAGTTGAGCGCTCGAGAGGCTGCTAAGGAGCACTGTGCTAGCAGCAGCACACTTATCTCGAGGCAAATGGAGTGACAGTTGCTGGTTTTCATCGAAATGAAAAAAAAAGAAAAGAAGAAAAAGAAGAGGGACAAGCGAAAACTAAAAATTAATCTAGGATAAGAAAGTATCCGGATTATAAAATTTTTGAGGTAGCCAAAGAAGGCGATTTTTCACGGAAACGAACGCCATTGCGAACCAAGGTTTGGCCAACAAAAGTCTCCACTGTGCAAACTGTCGAATCAAATAGCGATTTTACAGAGCGATAAGCGGCGGAACAAGCGATGGCACGGTCGATGCTCCGAGTGACAATTTTGACGCTTGTCACTCTCTGTATGATCATGGCCGGAAAATAAAAAATATGCCAAACCTAATTCGATACTCACGATTCGAATGCATAGAGAGTAAACCATAGGGTAGGTTAAGAGTACCAAATTTAAAATGAAACGTGGTGAAAGTTCACGAACATGTGACACATCAACAGGTTGAACGAAATCTCTTGCGTCTCATTTCCGTGAGAGAAGATGCTCATTTTCGGTCTCAACGAGCTCAAGAACCAATAAAACGTGTCATTCTCAGCGAAAATTTTGCAGTCCGGGCACTGTACTCGAGCCTTTGTAACATCAGTAACTCGAACGATTTGTAACATCAGTGTTACATTACATTTATGGAAGCAAAATATTCTTGGTTCGAGCGAGCTTGAGGTTTTTTGGATCAGATTTCTGAGATTTCCCTTGCGAGGAAAATGGAATCAAGTTTCACGTTAATTAATGAACATTCCTGGTAAAGAGTGCTAGGTAATTGGAAAATAAACTCGAACGAGTGGTAGAGTTTCTCGGGGAATAAATTAAATTAAATTCCGATTAAATAAGGGGATAAGAAAATATTAATTTGTCTAAGGTTTGAATGAAGAAATTCTTGGGAAATATTTTTTACTACGCGAAGGAACGAAATATGAGAACGTATTGCCGGATAATTTGTTCAAACTAATTAGTTTAAACAGTATATCGTTTATGTAATATATTTCGGTATATACCGGTTCGTATAATTAATTAGTGAACTGAAAGACAAATTACAGGTAATTAAATTATATAGAACCTCAAACTTGCAAATTTTTATTCTCAAATTTCTAGGTTGCCAATACTTGCGAATCATTATAGATTCTCTCGAATGGACAGAATTCCAAGTATCCAAATCTCAAATTGCCAGATCTCGAAAATTCCCGAACATTCAAATTTCTCAAAAACTCGAAAACTAAATTTTTAATTCCCGGCATTTCAAATTCTCGTTTCTTCGTGCAATCGTACGTAGAAAATTCCTTTCTTTCTCCCCTCTCAAAATCGTACGATATTTCGTCAAACGACGAAGAAACGTTTCAAGCCACTTTCAAAGTTTGTCTGCCACTCGAACATTTAAGTAAAATTTTCTACATTTCGGCAAAGCATATTTTTCAACAAATTATCGCCGTGTTAAAACGTCGTTAATATAGCAAGGGAGCAAAACAGCTGTAGCTGGTTGCGTTTTACAGCGGTTATTAGTTACGTGACAGGGAAAATGATCTCGAATTTGCTGCGTAAACTGGTAAACAGAGTTTCGTCTCTTTTTCCCGCGAATCAGTTTAATGGAACGAGCGTGAAAATAATTAATGGTACGAACCGGAACCAGGTCCGAGGTATTACGTGTCGGATGGACAAAAAGAAAAGGCTATTCTTCCGGTGGAAGGAGGAGAGACGGGAAGCTTGTCGACGCGGATGTTTCGTGACGGCACGCTATTAATTTGCGTTGCATGTGAATCGTGGTTTGTTCCTTAGAATGATTATTACGTTTCGTTACTATGTAGGTAAATCAGGTTCGATAAAAGATTTGATTAAGACACTGATGGTTGAAAGTAACATGCACGGGCAATTTTATAATTTTATAATATTTCATGTTAATTACAATATTCAATTTTCTGTTCTTTTAGAGTTTGCGAGTTTTCAAATTGCTCAAACCTTTAATTTTAGAACTTCTTGTGTCTTTCTCAGAATCTCAAGCATTCAACGACTGACAATTTCCACGTGTGCAGAATTTGAAATTGTCGAATTAGCAAATGACAAGAATTTGAAGCTTCGGAATCGTCGTACGTTCGATGCTTCAAGCCTCGAGCTTTTTTCCAAAAGCGAAACAAAGTTTCAAGAATTCTCAAGTTTCGACATTTGCACGCTTTCAGAGTCTTCAATTTTCGAATGGCGAAAGTTTCTCAATTTTGTAATCTCACGTTCTCGAGCTTTCCATTTCCGTTACGGTTCTGCTGCCCTTTCCCAGCGTTCTGCTTCTTTGATAAACTTTTAAATAAATCTGCCTCGCCACGATTACGAAGCATCGGCATTTATCAAAATCTAGAAAATCTACCATTGCAAGTTGCGGCGAATATTAATCTAAACTTACGTAGAAACTTCTGGCCGCTTATGAAAACGGAAAAACAAAGGAATACATCAAGTTTCCTCGTGGCTTGTTTGAAATTCAACCGTCAGCGGGCAATAACGAAGCGCAGAATATTAAAACTCTCTCGTAACAAACTCAGACATCAATCTCCCCGTAACACCATTCCTCTTATTTCCCGAAAAATAAAAGGGAAAAGAAAAAAGAAAAAAAAGAAAAAATAGAACGGTATTCCATCAGGAAATGGCTGAAAAATCGTTCTTGCTGATTTATTTGGTCACGAAGCAAGAGATAAGCTTTATCTTTGATCATCCCTTAAATCACCCCGAAATAAAACTGCAAAATTCAACCGATTAAAAAATAAAATGAAAGAGAAGGAAGAGATGGAAGATAAAAATGATTTTTCTGCTTGCTGCGTCGTGTGCATCGATTGCGTCTATTCATTCAGATTCACAAATCTCGCGAACATGGAATCGACATTTGGTCAGGAGAAAAATTTGATCTCTTGTCCGCCGTGGGAGAGGAACAAAACGTTGGCCAACCTGTCGTTTCAAATTTACTACCCGCGATATTTTACAGTCGTTCTGAAAATAGTTACAACACGGATCTGGCCACGTGGAGGGCGGTTTGTGGCTCGCGATATTTATAGTGATCGTTAAGACCCACGGTTCATATGGATGATCTTTTAGATCTCTTTGTAAAATTTGCACACGTGTCGACCATAAATTAGAAGACTGCGAAAGTTAGATCGAACGGGTAATTTCTTGCTTGATATACAAAAATACTTTATTTCGATCGAAATGTACAAAATTACGACGTGAAGTAGTGTTGAGATGAAACTATGTGAAAATTGTACTTGAAGAATCTGTGTGATAGGAATAGCATATACTCTGAACCATTTATTGATCGTAGAACCTGTAGAACTTTCGTGCAGTTGTTCAACGTTGTAGATCCAGAGCTTTACAGGATTCACTGGTCTATGACAAATCCCAAGTGTGAACATTGACCTAATTGGTCTTTTATTGCTTCGTCTTCCAGGGAATCCCCTCCACTTGTTATATCTAGAGTGGCTCCTAAAATCTTAAAGATTAAATTGCCACACTCTGGACACTTGATCTTAAATCCTAGACCCCAAGTTCTGGATCCTAGACCCTGGATTGCGAATCATAATTCTGATTTCAGGGATCATATCGCGATCCTGAAACAGCCCACTTTCTCTCATTGTTTCTAACAGCTCGCATAAAACCATCCAATGTTACAAGGACTCTTGGTCTTTATAATAACTACAGTGATGGACAAAGAAAAATTAACAATTGATACTGCACGAGTGCCTGAACTATATTGGTCCAACTATATTAGCAGCAATAACCTGTTCTGAGGCGAATATTACATTCGTTTATCGCTCTTGTCAAATATAAAACCATTTTGTAAAATTATGGTATCTCTTCGTACCATCTATCTCTTAAACTTTCCTTTCTTCGCTATCATGTATCACTAGCCAACAGCCTATCCACTATCCATCATCACGCATAAGCTTACGACAAAACTTACAGAAAATTCTTTATCTCGTAGATTACATACTTCCACCGAGCGAAACATTAAGCACAACCGTCAATCACTCGAACATGATCGAAAACTAGTTCGGAACTCGCTTCAACAACTCGCAGCGGTGTCTACGAAAGTCTCACCAGTTTCGATCGGCATTCACAGGTCGACTCCCATGAGAAGTCGGCCAAATAACTTCGCCTGTTCTTCCAGGAAGTCTCACCATCTCATAGATACCTACAGTTGTGACGATTCCACGAAACTATAGTACAATTGATTGAGAATGGATACACTCATCAACTGGATCACATTTTTTTTTTTTATAAAAATGATCCTAACCTTAAAATCGCTGATTCCTCTACAGAAACAAAAGCATTAGGCACAGTGAGCGATACCTTTATGACAAAAGTAATAAGATAAGTAATATAGTGATAATTCCTTTTTATCACTAAAAGAATTGTCTGTTTCACTTTAAACTAAGAGCGTCGCGATTCAAAAATTGCTTTAACCTATTTTCGATAGTAAGATCCTTTTATACGAACCTAACCCAAACCCTTAGAATTTAAGGACCAATATCTAGATTGCAATAATTGGTTGCTAGATTATGTTTCGAATCTTTTATTTCAAACTGATTTCTTAAAAAATGTACGTTTCCTGTTAGTGTCAAATAATTCGCATAAAAGAAACTGCTGCAAATAAGCGTAAAGACAAAGGAACTGTCTCAAATCATTAAAAAAAGGAAGAAATTATGTTAAAATAAGGAATTATAAACAATTCTGGAAAGAGAAATGGTCAATAACCGAAAAAAAAACAATTACAAGTAATTTTAAAAAGTGAAGTTATTCATAGCACTAAATGACAACAAGTAACTCTGCAAAAAAAAAGAAAAAGAAAAAATGAAATTATCAATGAGACTAAAAAATAAACAGTCACAGAGGACTCTTCTTTTCTCTTCGAGAAATGAAATAAACACGCGTCGTCGTTTCGAGAACCGTGGCGAAAGAAATGGATCGAACACGATCCCGAATCGTCCTCGACGGGGATGTATTCACGCGTGGCTGCACCCTGCACGAATGCACGCGCAATATCTGCCGTCTGGTGCACGTAGAATCGCGAACAATATCATCTCCTGCATGGAAATGAGGAGAAATCCTATTAGATCCGGCTGTTGCGTCTTATGAACACCAATCTCTGGATTATTCGGCCTCATATTGCGTTACCAAGCTCAGGCTACCAACAATCCTAACCTCTACTCAACGAATTTAGGGCAGCTGACATGATTGAAGGAAAGTTTCGAGTGCTGAGCAAAGTGGCTTACCGATTCGTCGAGTGCACTGCTTGAGAATATCCTTGTTTTGGATCGTATCGAGGAAATGGAATTGGTGGAATTATGTAAATGACAGCTCGTAACTACACTTTGCACCCTTAACCTGCCCTTTTATAGTTATGACTCGCGATAGTTGGTTGCTTGTGACGAGATTTGATCATGTTTGTTCATATTTTGCTTGTTTATTGCGACAACTGGTTAGGAAAGACAGGAATAGGTTAGGGGAAAGGTTAGGGGAAAGATTAGGAAGAAGGTTAGGGAAAAGGTTATGGAAAAGGTTAAAAAAGTTTTGAAATAGGAAAGAATCTTTCCCGGTGGCTCGGATTGGAATTGTCTCTTCTGTTTGGAATTGTTCTTTTAGAGGGATTAAGATTGAAATTGAAGTAAGTTTCAATTAATTCAATTAGACTAGGTATAAAAGTTTTTAATTAGGAAAGAGTATTTTGCGATGGTTGTAATTGGGACCATTTTTTTTCCCTTTAAAGCTGTTTCAAGATTATTTTTGAGGTTTCATTATAGGAACCGATGTTTGGTTAATAATTGAGCGAGTTGAGGTTAGGATACCACTATTGTAAAACTAATAGTGTCGATACTGTTAGAATAATATACAGGCTGATTAAAAAATCTTGATCCACTTTTGAGAAAAATAGTTATTAGAAATGGATCGAAACTTTATAATCATCCTTCACATGAAACGGCAATTTGTTCACAAGTTAAAATTATCAAGCTTAAGTTTTAGTCTCCCACAGTGAAACCTTTGGACGTTCAATACGGGACGCTTCACAAATCCATGGATAATCCGGAAGTGGCAAGGTCATGGAACTCTACACCACCGGAAAGCGTTACCGAAGATTATCCAAGACGGAATCGTACGGCTTATAATATCCAGACCGATTTCCAGATTCACGTGTTACCTTCGAGCCACGTAATCCTGGTATTAAGTCTGGTTTCCAACAATTAAGCTACGTGTCTGCCTGTTGTGCAGTTCGATGGATTAAGGAGCTCGATAATTAAGTGTTTTCCTGGCAAAATTTACGCTCCATTTATCCCATTCGTTGAGAAATACGGTTCACTTAACCGAACCATTAATTTTGGCCTCTTTTCCATTCTGGAAAAAGTGCGGCAAATTTAAAACGATGTGCGTCGGGAGTTATTCAACGTAACTAATAATTAAAAAATACAAATTCGAAAGACTAGGTTTTTTGGTCAATTCTCTCGAATACTCATTGCACACCCATATTAGTATTCGAATCAACGATATTCGATCGATGATTGATATTTTTAATTGAACGACTGACGACTTCTGACCAAGATTTATAAATATTTGTAAATTATTAATATCACCGATATATCAAATCTATGACAATGTTTTACAATTAATTTCTTTTAATCATAAAAATTGATCAACGAATCAAATTAAAAATCTTAACGACTAACACTGTCTAACACTGATTTAGTAGAATAAGTGGAACTAGTGGAATAAGATCGATGTATACATGGTCGGACACGTTATATATTAGATATACAAATTCTCGTGGAAATCGAACATTAATATCGCGAGGAATTTTCTTGCGAAAGGAGTATTATTTATTTAAATTTAGGAGCGCATTGTAGAAGTTTTCGATTTTTTTTTTTTTTTTGTAGAAAAAGTACAGCAGGTATTTTAGTGTGTTACATTTATCCATCTACAAAGAAGATTTACAAATCCTTTTATGGGAGAAAAAACTATTAAAAAAGTTATAGATATAAAAGTACAAAAAGTATTTTCTATATATCCAGTTGGTTGCAGTTTTTCTGCTGGTCAAAAGCAAAAAATTGAAACTATTTTGTTATCTATAGATTTGCACATGAAAAATTTCTTGAGCTTACAAATTTATACCGAATATTTGCTTAAAAATAAAAATTTAGAATTGCAAGATATATTTTCAGTTTCTCGAAACAGAGAATATTTTTATTAGAAAGTGTGGTTGTGAAAAAAAAATGTTACAGACTTTTGAATTGGTCCGATGGAGGAATGCGTTTTCGTCTAATCGTTGAAGGAAATCTTTCCTTCGCGAGTTCGCCGAGATTCCGGAAATTCTGGGAATTGTTTCCGCCCTCCTGAATTTCGTGCATGCTGAGCCAACTAAGAATATGGTTGACCGGATATTCAGAATTGTCCTGGCATGATAATCATCGATTATAATTTATGCGAATATCGGGACTGAAACGATCGCAACGTTCCATATGTTCCAAAGCAAATTGCTTTACGTCTCATTTATTTTCTCTTTTCTATCGTTTCGAACTTAAAACGAAATTATTTCGCCAACATGCTGATTCACGGGAAGTTATGAGAAATTGTAGCGAAGCTTCTTATTTTGATAACAATTTTAGCGAAATTTTATGTGAAATTCTCGTTTCGCGTTCGACTTTTTTCGAGTATTTCTAGGGAGTTTGAATTTTAATAAGATCAGCTTCGGGAATTTAAGAGCGTTGACGGAGCTTCAAAGTGGCAGCATTTCATCAGAGATCTATACAAGACGACGAGGAAAGTAATGGAGTCGAATAGTCATGTCACGGAGCAACAGCTTATAGCCGATGCTAATTTTGCGCTTGAATTGCAAGCTACGTGCATCGAATTTAGATGAAACGATCGCTTATGATCGTGCTCTTTGATTTGCGCTGGAATATTTTCTCGATCGACTCCTGGAAAGCTGTTCTCACGGAGTGCAACTGTAACATCTGGATATCTCAATCTAAATTTAACCCAAACCCGACCGAAGACTAATTTCAAACCAAATTTGTCGCGGAACGTGATTAGCTATAATATGTTCTCAGAGAAAAAATAAATAAACAGACACAAAACGATTAAAAAGTAGCTGAAAATTTCTATTTGAAACGGGAAAGTGGAGATATAAGTCAATATATATATATATAATCAGACGTAAAATATTTCCAATATGATGACGACAAATAAACGTAGTATTATATTAAACATATTGTTTAAATTGTTAACCAGCGTCCGAGATGTACCAGATCAAATATAATTCAACAGAATTCAACAAGTTTCGGAATATTTCAATATATTTTAACACAGTCGATATAATCCAATGTACTTCAATTTATTCAAACACAGTGCAATATATTTCAATACACTCGAATACACAGCTCAAAGATTGTTAATATTTGAACATAGTAACGCAATATATCTCAAAACGCAACTTACCTTGACAAATATAGATTAATATCGCAATACCACCAGTGAACAAATTTATTCCAACATAACAGCTAGTAATTAAACGCGTTCCAACTCAGTCTAACATATACCCACACAGTTCAACACGTCTTAATCTATTTATTACACGTTCCACCACGGTCTCATCCATTCTAACTTCTTCCAACTTATTACAATATAATTCAACTCACTTCCATAATCCACGAAAGTTCAAAGTATGCCCTTTTAGTTTAACTGATCTTAATTCGTTCTAATATACTGCAACACAATGTAATCGATCTGACACTGCTTCGACGTAATACAACTCGCTCCAACACGATCTACTAAGGTCTAGTCTCATACGCCCTTCTAGTCTGACACATATTAATTTATTCCAATATATGTCGACCTATCTGACCTCGTTCTAATATGATCCAAGCCACCCTAATCTATCAAAATGTAATACATGTCAACATAGACCACACAATAGCATGTTCCAGCCGAGCTGAACACTAAAGACTGCCAACCAGAATCCGGAAATTGCAAACACAGAGCAACCGTTCGAAACCAATTAGGCTCGTCCACCGCAACAAGCTAAAATACAAAGCAGCAGCGATTAGAATATTCATCGTGGCTCCTTAACAAGGCGATTCCCTGGGGGACAGGCGACGGGTGAAAACGGCGCCATACGACCGATCACGTTAAACAATTCAATCGGTCCCGGGGCTGGCCTTTATTATCGAGCAGATACCAAGCAGACAAAGCAAATGCTGACCGACGCGACACTCGGTCCACCTGTCTGGCCAATAAACATTTCACAGTACATCGTATCTCTACGATCGGTCCCTGAAGGATTTCCGCTTCGCCACCGCTTTATCCACTTCGCCGCAACCCCACTCCGTACTGAATACTTCAGAGTTCAGAGGAATTCGCACTGTGGTCACGTGAACCGCTTGTTACCCGAGGATTCGAGCGAACGGTTGTAAATTGTCGAGATCTCACGTATCGGTTTCGTGGGTTACGTAAGGATTTTCCAGTGTGAATTTTCGTGGTGAATGGGGTGTTGTCGATTTAGGGGTGTATCGGCCACGAAATTTTGGATAGAGGGTTGAAAAGGACGTTGAAAGGGCGACGTGGGAGCAAGCAATCGCGTTTGGTTTTATCGACCACTCGCGTCAGCTTTTACTGACCTGGAAGGTTTGAGGATCTATCGAGTGCCTTGAAAGCGTGACAGTTTTGATTCGTCGAAAAGGATTGCCTCGAGCGAGAGAAAGAGTGCAAGAGGCATGTTGGTTTTGATTTTATCGATCAAAACGATGGCTTTCACCAAGCTAGAACGTTTGACGCTGTATCGTGTGGTTTGAGGGTGTGCCAGTCTTGGTTTGTACTTGAGAAGGATCGTTTAGAGCGATATTTGGTTTCTTCGATAAAAGTTATGATCACTGGTGTTAGATTTAATCAAATGGTCCGAGGTCGTCATATCGCTTAAATTAATTTATCAAAAATATCGCGCCCCTCTGAATCGTACAATCCAAACCACAGAATCGTTTATCTCTATTACACGATAAATTTCCCTTCGAAAGAATCTCGGATGATGAACAAATTCTTGAATAAATCGTGTACCAATAACCGAGATTGAACTATTTCCAAACTACTTTCCAAACTGTTACAAACTACTTGCAAACCCCAGAGGTATAGACTACCAAGTACCAAGTGTTTTCTAAGATAACAATCACAGAACAATTCAATGCGCTTTAAGAAACGAACAAAGTAGACGAGTAGGAGGAGGAAATTTCGCGGGAAAAACGCGGTCGGAACTATTTCATGCCCCATTGCCCGTTGCCATAATTCGGGGATCGCAATTGTAAAAGGATCGGTGAACCGTCCGCGCCATTTCCTTCCTTCTTGGCCGGTTCCCACGGCTCCCATCAACACAAATCGTCCACTACTAAACGCCTGGATAAAATCGCGAGGGAGAAATGTTCCTGGAAATAAGTGTCGGTTGTGTCTGACTAGTCACGGCCTTTTCTACTTGCAATGTCGCCTTTGAACAACCTCGCCTACTTCCACCTAGTAAACGTCCCCTTTCCATCCTTTTCTTTTTTCGTTTTTCGCCCTTTGCTTTTTCTCTCTGTATTCTTCTAGCCTTTCGCACAGATTTGGCTAATTAAGAGAGATAATTGAACGAAGAACGGCTAATTAGGAAGCAAACAGGAGAGTCCAGTTTGTCTGGAAGTTTCCTAATAAGCTTTCCTATGGTTTCTCAAGCGCTTGTTTATCGTCGAGCTTAATGCAAATTTGCGTTAGAATCGCCGGAGTAAAATTCTCGTCCCACCCACTATCATTCTCCGTCACGTCGGGGAACTAAGAAATTCGGGAATATGGAAGTTCGAGGATCAGGAAGTTAAGAAACGAAATTAGAAAATTTGAGGATTCGACTATCGGGGAATTAAGAAATTTGGATGTTTGGAAGTTCAAAGATCAGAAAGTTAAAAGGTGTTTAAATTCCACGACTGGCCAATTAAAAGATTAGAATTCGCTACGTGGACTAAATTATCGCGAGACATCCATAAACTTAGCCGAGTCGTGTTTTCATTAACGACCTGATTCTACTTCCCTTCGTGTCCTGTTTCATCCCCGTACGCGCGTGAAAAGCCACCAGGGAGGTATATTTCAATAGGGATGGAGGTACTAAACGCTCATAACGCTGATAATTTAATCGGTGTTTCGCGTGAAAATGCTGGCGAAACGAAGTTTCACTAAATTAACCACGAGAGTGCTTCAAGTACCGAATAAACCGATCGCTTATCTCGAAACTACCACAGAGCCAGCGGCTGTATTTCCGTATGTGAACGCACAAATAATCGAACGACAGGCTAAAACGGCGAACGCGTACGATTAACGGTGATTAATGCTAGGATAATAAGCAATTCTCAAGCACTTCGTGGCAGGTAATCGAATTTATTTCATCTAGAATTAAAATTAGTGTCCAGATAGATGAATAGGCGTTGCGGTTGTCCGTAGTTGTATAAACGACAATTACGTTCTCCTGTCACATCGATAAGTAACGATTAATGAGTGGATAAATAATGAATCAGGAAATTGAAACTGGATTTCACCCGGTGTGTCATCCTTTCGTTACGTTTCCAATTAGCGAGAGTAATTAACGGCCGCTCTTTGAAGAGTTGAATTATTGCCTAGATGGTCGAATCTTTTATCTCGTAGCAAAAAGTTAAACGAAGACAAATTTTTATCTCTATAGGATGGCGAAATTCATTGAGAAAGTAACTAACATATTATACTAGAATGATGATGGTACGTAGATGTAACTTAGAAAGAATTTAGCGCGAAATATACACGCGTGACAATATTCATCCAACATTAATATAAATATAAATATGCACCTTTTAATTTTTAATTAATCCTTCCAATATCCGGTTTGTAATGTTTTGTAACATTTGCTTTGTAATGTTCGTTCAAGGTCGCTAAGAATGAAAAACACGCCAATGAAAACCGCGCGAGATTTAAATTCAAATCGGTCTGGAAGAATGTCGTAACGGCGCTTCTAGTAACTTTTCTCTTCTTTATATCGATATCGATGAATTTCACACACTATTTGCTTTGTAATCTCTAGTCAAAATCACTATCTATCGTATTAAATCCCGCACGAGCAAGCATACACACGTGTCTAATTTTATTCGCTGTCCTTGGCTTTCAAAAAATCCGAGAAAATTCTCGGGACACTCGTTGAAGTCTCTACTATATTGCACGATCAATTCCAACGTTTAAAAGGTTCACCAGGAAACAAAAAATTCACGAGTTGTCGATTAGCTTGGTTACACAGAGTTCAATTCAAATTATGTTGGAAGAACGCAACCGTAATGGCATTTGAGCTCACTTTTCTTAGCGGATACTGAAACTGGAATCGAGTCACGTTCCAGCAAGACAAATCACCAATAGAGAACTGTTTCACTGTCCGTAAATCGAGGCTCTCGAGCAAACGAACCATCCCCGTGAAACTTACGTGTCCGGTGGTTCGAAGCGTCCGCCGTTAGATGGCTTTCAATTACGCCGAACAAGAAAAACAAATCGCTCTATTTGCTTCGACACGTTCGGCACACGTCGATCGATCGAGGCCGGTTTCCGGTAATTTGTTCGTGCGACCAATCGGACAAATTAATCGACACGGTTCGCGAACAAGTACACGATCAAGTCGAACGGAATCGTTTTAACGCGACTTTCAAACTGGGGAATTTCACGCGGACAAGTTGGCAACGCGCCGATAAGACCGACCGAGCGGTTCTCTAACGACCGGGAATTAATTTGATTCGACCTCGACGTGCTCGTAAAAGCTGGGGATTTTTTCTTTTTACTGGTGGTCGAATAGGGGGAAAAGTATGACTTTCGGACGATTTACTTGGACGATTGGTAGTAGGTTTTAACATGAGTTATTTATATATAGGGTGTCTCATATTGTTTTAAGGTACTGTGGGCCCTGTTTGTTAAGTTATAGCATTAAGGTTTCTCGCACACGCGTACTATAGTTTATCTCATCGGTATAGTACAGTTTAGTTCATCCCTCGTGGTTAAATATTCATATTCAGGATGTTTCGTTTGTCGAAAGCGTGGAATTTGCGCGAAAAATGAATCTCGACATTTTTGCCTTTGTTTCGTATCTTTTACGAAATCTTTATGATGTATTTCCAACAGTTATAATTTTCTATTAGTCTATTTCATCTCGTAATCTATCCTAAAGAAATTGAAATATAGGCTTAATAACAAATATTTTAAACTCGATATTTTTTTAATTTTCTAAATTTAAAAATAATAAACTGCCTATCAACGAATATAAAACGACGAACGTGTTCGTTGCCATAAAATCGAAGTCACAGAGAATTTGAGAAATTAGCGAAATTTTACTCTGGCGGTTCGATTAAAGGGCTGCAGCCTGAACATCGTGTGTTCTTTAGAATCATCGACGCGACGTGAAGTTAATAAACCGACATATATCGTTTTCTATTCCATTCAAGCCGAAACCGCTGACGTTGTTCAAAGACAATTGAAAGAAATGCGATGAAAAATTCATGCGCTCTGCTACGAGCGCAAGAGCGTGATCCCTTTAACCCTCCGCGTTTCCGTATTCGTAGTTTCGTATGTAAATCCAGTTCTACAATTCCGACAGCTCATCCGTTCGTCCGTTTCAACCTACAACGATGCGGTTGAAATTATTATAACACTCTCTCGGATGGAGCACCATCCGTCTGTCAGTCCTTTAATTAACTCTGTGTTTCGGTTAATCCGCCGGAAAACTATCCACTCGTTCCTATTTATCGTTAACAATTCATTAATGAATTATGTATTCATTTATATTGCAAGACTATATGGAACTGGTTGTTCAAAAATTTAGGCTTTAGGATTTAAGAGAACCGCGGACGAATTTGGAAATCAAAATTTTATATCTATTTGAAAAAACTTATAGTATCAAATAGTGCATCAGGTTGGTCGAGAATTTAGAATTTTACTCTGAATTTTGTAATAGTTTGAAGGTTATAGTTTGTTATTTTTATGCGATAGCAATAATTAGGTAAAATTTGACGAAAACAGAGTTAAATTATTTCTGATAGCCATTAGCGAAGAATATTCAAGGTCATCCGTGATTTTGAAACACTTGTAGGATTTTATAACTGTATACTGTTTAATAAAAAAAAAAGACAAAAGTAAAATTAATATTTCGGTGAAAATTTATACATCGCGCGAAATCAATTAATTTAACCGTGTTTCAAAATTCCCTCCGATCTTCGATCATTTCGAATCTTCTCTCTTCGTTGATCGAATCGCTTCCTTTTATGTACACCCTTTTATTTCAAAACCAGGCTTGTTTCAATCGAACACTCAGCACTATCTTCGTTATGGGTTTTAAAACTTCGATAAAATTCTGTTCTTTCTATTTATATTTCGATATATGACTCATTAAAATTTGTCCGAAGATTGGACGCGAAACACGTTTGTGTAGGCGTCGTTCGTTGGATAAAGAGAGGGAAATATCTGTGGGCCTGAATGACAGATTGATTAACGAGCAATCGTCCGATTCAGAAGAACGTCTATCGCTGATCGTGCGTCCACTAAAACGCTTTTCGTAGTCCGGCTGACGCGTCATCATTTATTTCACCGAGCGAGATCGAATGTGACCCTGATGCACCTCTTTCGAACGTGTTAAAACTACTCTTCAATTGATTCTTACAGATATCACAGCTTTACTCTTCACTGATCTTTCGCGTTTAACGCGACATTCGTTATTCACCCATTACCATCCACTACCATCTACTACCATCCACCGTCATCTATTATTACCAACCAGTATCATTCATTACCACCCAATAAAATTTGTACATTTTTATTACGGCAAAATAGGTATAAGTCTACAAAAAACAATGTTCTGGCTAAATTTTGTTCCTCATTATATTATAAAGCACGGGCCTGCTAGGTTGCCTTACCGATAATTTCCCTAGCAAGTCCCCAGCAGACCCTTAACAAGCCTTTAGCAGACCGCTAGTAGACCCTACGAGTTTCTTAGCAAGTTTCTAACAGATCCTGTGAATCTCCCAGCAGCCCCCTAACAGATTCTATGAGGCTCCTAGTAGGACCCCAGCAGATCCTATGAATGGCAAATCCAATGAGATCCTAGCTGGGCCTAGTAGAAACACTCGCCGCTTTCTTTTTGCACCATTTTTTCCCAACATCCACAGCTCTAGCTCGACAGTACATACAGTATCAAGATGTTACATATCACCATTATGATCATTCATCTATTCACTCCAGTGAAAGCAAACACTTTCTAGGGACTTTTTAATTCTATTTTTGATCGTTTTTACGGCCCTGTACTCTTTCTTACCTTCACATGCAGGTATCAAACTACCAATAAATTCATGCACATCCGTTTTTTTACCTATTCAGGAATCGGTAGAAATTTTAGTTGAGAACTGCGAGACTTCACAAGGTGAACCGTTCCTCTGGGAACATGGAAAGAGGGTAAACACTTTATAAATATGAACAAATCTCGATTGCAGTGTCCATTAGTCGTGGATGCATGTTCCTAGCCGTCGAAAAAGGACCATCCCTGAAGTGACTTTTGATGCAGGGTGTGAATTAAAGGGGATGTACGTCGATCCGATACATTAAGCATATATTTTCGCACGACGCTCTTGGTAAAATATTGCGGTCCATTGATTTGCGAGATATAGCGTTTTATTTGATTGGAAGGAAGATATATAGGCCGAGATTTGGGTAAGTTTTATCGGGTTTGGGAACGTTTGGTTGGACAATTTGGAAATTTAAGGATCAGAAAATCAGCAAATTGCAAAATTCAATGATATGAAAATTTGAAGACATGAAAATAGAGGGGCATGGAAACTTGCAATTTTCGAAATTTAAAAAAATTTGAAGAATTAAAGATTCGAAAGGTTTTAAAGACTCGGAAAAAAAGATCTAAGGAATCGAGAAAAAAATTGCAAATGGAAATTTCAAATTTAAAGATGGAAGCAATGCAGAGTTCGATGATCCATAAGCACTCAATTCCGCGATCTTAACTATCTTTCCAATTTCTTGAAGCAAATTATTCGAACACATCCCTCGATGAATGTCTCGTGGTTCAATAAGAAATTCCGGGGAACGACGATTAATTTCCTTTTACAAACTCTTCGCAGACAGTGGTTTTGCTCGGTTAGCTAGGATGAACACAATGGTCCGGAGGGGTACGATCCGACAAAAAGCGTCGATACGTGCCTCGAACCAGTTCGAGGCGTGACCGATTCCCCCTTGGCGTATTGATTTTACACTAAGAACCGGTTTAAAAGCATCTTTATCCTCTTCCGCGTCGTAAACTGCGGCTTTCTTCGTGTACGACACGCTTTTCAGGCTTGTGGAAACGTGATGGAGATGTTCCTTGTATAATCGTAGGAATAACATATAGCTTCGCTCGTATTTTGGAGCGAAGCGTTAAGATTTGCGGCGTGTCGTAAAATTTCAAGACTACCACCTTCCTCGAGAAGATTCTGTCAGTTGCGTCTGACAACAGTGACAACGTTTATCTTATATACAGGGTGTCCTTGTAATTACGTTATATAAAGGGGCAAGGGGCGAATCTAAGAAAAAAATAAATTGGAATACAATTTTTTCTTGTGAAGCTACGTTTCTGAGAAAATCAGATTTGGAAAAACACCATTAAACTCAATTTTTCTTTTTTTAAGCAAAGCCTTAAACAGCAACAGTTAATTAGCCAAGTTCACATATGGCAAATAAATTTTGAAATTCGATTTTATCGAAAACCAAGCACCGTATGAAAATATATCGTTCTACATTTTCGATTTATTTCTTCACGTAGAATCACCATCTTGTCGATTATACCATGGTTATGGGACACTGTGTATACGCGGGTTTCTTAAACTTGTAGGATGGTTGGGACAACGTTGCATAATTGAAAAGTTTGTGAATTTTGAAAAGGTTCTTAAACTTCTTATCGATCTGAGCAGCTCGTGTTCGCTTCAATTTTTAAAGCAAAGGAAAGTTTTAAGCGAGCGCGGTACCTATCTATCGTATTAGTTGTCCGATATGTCTGACCATAACGGGCTGCTTCCACTTAACCCCCTGTGCAAGTGACACGACGCGACGCGACGCGACGGTGAAATTCGTGTCGTGGGAAAGAAACTGGAGATTTCTTATGGGAAAATAAGGTGACCAGAAACGCGATGCAAATGCTAAATAGTTTGAAATTTGCAAGTTTCAAAATATAGAAACTCGAAGATTTAAAAAATTGAAAATCGACAGACTTGAATTTTAAAGGAAAAACCTTGGAGGTTTAACGATTCGGAGATGGAGAGATTTGGATATTTGGTAACTTATATTTATAGATTTATAAATTCGGATTTGGTGATTCGAAGATTACGAAAGTAGCAGATTGTAAGTTTCGAAGATTTGAAAAGCGAACACTGTAATAATACTGTATAATGCAATTTTTATATATTATTTCTATAGCGAGTGCTTAATGAGAAACTCGTCGCGCGACTGAGATTCGTCGAGCATTAATTATCATTAATTTCGTCGCGCGTTCGAAGTCGCACAACCACCGATCGATCCAACGCATTGTTATTGAGGCGAGATGGAGGAGCACCATATTGGAAACACTAATTGCTATCTCTCTATGTGTATGAACTCACCATATACTCTCCTTTGGCCGTCTTATTGCTTGTCTAGAGACAAAGCAGTCACGTCTACATAGTAACTTTGATTAAGACGAATTTAGTAAATATTGGCAAAACACATTAGACGAATTATTATATTTTTCGATTAATTTGTAATTATTTTCTTGCAAATGACTTCCACATCTTGTGGTTGCAGAGTAGAAAGTAGAAAAATGTTGTTTTCTGAATATAACCTAGAAAGATATTTCGAAAATGATTGCACATCTTGTTTAATTACCTTGAAAATACGGTATAAACTTGAATTTTATAAGAAAATTTATAAAGTACATAATTGATTAAAATCTTTTAAGATGCAATTTTCTGACCATAACCTAAAAAACTTATCTTATAATTGTTACGAAATTGTTACATAACATGTATAATTATCTTTTAAATACGTTAAACGTTTGAACTTTCACGACCGTATAATGAAATGCACAATGCTAATTAATTAACATTTTTCGAGATACAATTCTCTGAACATAATCTAAAAGATTTACTTTATAAAAGATCTCTGTAGAATATAATTATCTTCCATGCACCATTGAAAATTTGTAATTTGATGATTACAGTAATATTGACTAACGAAAACGTCGATCTTGCTGCAATTAGCTGCCCTTATCAACAAATTTGTCCGATTAACTAATCAATCGGTCGAATGTCGGTGATCATCAAACTCGACGACTGTAAAACGTCCTCTGTAGCCAGTCTCTTGTCGTAGTAATAACGTGTAGATCCTCCTGTTTATTGAATCGTCCGGGGAAACACATCCCCAGTTTGCATAATCAATTTTAATGCGACCTGTAATGACGACATGATGCGCGTCGATAAGCTAAACGCGATATTAATCAGGATATACAGATAATTCGCATGTTGGTTGCTATTGCCATTAGATTCGAGGCTTAATAACGTTGTTTAGCATTCAAGGGAAACTGAACGAGATTAATAATTAATAATTAATACTTAATACTTAGGAACGAAGAGGGAGGGGGAAATATTTGTCTTTGATTTTCAGAATTATTTTTGAGATTATGTATCATTCATTTGTTTAGAGCTTGAAAAAGATAGGGAATTTAGGTAGAATTTTTAAAAATAGAGGTAGAGAGGAAGTATTTTAATACTTTACTAGATGAAACATTCGATATTAATGGCAGAGTAATAATAAAATTGAAATTTTGGAAAGTAGACTGCAAGAAAGAAAATATTTAATAATTAATAAATATTGATGAATATCAGGTAGTAATTATTCAAGTAATTACGATATCGAATTATTACTAATGACATTGCAGAATTTTAATAATGATATTACATCAAAATAATATTATAAAATTCACTACAGAAATTCTCTTTAAAAATGCTAATGGACTAATTCCAAAAAGAAAATTCTGATATATTTCTGACACAAAAGATACGTGATATTAGTTTGCATCAGTTTGATCAACTAAAAGTCTCTAGTTTGAAAATCTAACCTAGAGAGAAATATGCCAGCTATTTTTTTTAAACAATGGAACATACACGAAATTGAGGCGAATTTCGATATTTCGTTTATTCGTTTATTTATTTATTTGCTTAAACACTTGCCCATGGCAAGGCACGTCCAATTACAGACAAGAGGAGTGTCACATGAAATTGATCTCCTTAAAACCAGTGTTTTTACCCTAGGAATGGAACTTATACATTCGAAATTACTCGACGATCAATCGAATAATAACAACATATATATATTTATATTTATATATATGTACACTATCTTCATAAGTTACTGGACGCTTATAGTTCATTCGTAATAACGCAACATTTCATTTTTAGTCAATTTGCGTTGTTAAATTCTGCTTTTCTAAATTTTGGGAAAATTTTATAACAGGAAATTTCTAGGATTGGTTTAGTTAAAATTGCTTGAAGTGTACAAAAACTGGAATACTTATGATAGAAGATTGATAACTATAATTTATATAAGATCGGCAATATTGCAATTTATATAGCCTATTTCACAAGAAATTCCTTAGAATCATTCTTCTGCTTGTTTCACAATTGCAGATGCCTCTTCGATCTATAACATCTCCCAAATTTAATTTATAGGCCGCAGATTTTTATGTATTTATGCAAAATTTGAACATGTAAAAGTGCACAGAATGCATATAATACGTACAACTGTACAAAATATCCAAAGCATGGTATACCTTGGTATTTGTGGTAGATGAACCAAATCTCTAATTTAGTTCCATTTTCTTTACTTGCGTTCATAAAAATGTAAATTTGCATAAAAATCCTTGATATATTTATATAGCGTTTCAATGAAATTTCATTTCATCAAAAAAAGTAACTATACGTCCAGAAACTTATGAATCACAGCGTGTATAGACTTATTTATCAGCTCGTCTCTTCAAGCTTGTAAACGATCCGTGCAACGATGAGAATAGAACGTGTGATTTTATCGACTAAATTCGTTCCTCGAGCGTCTCGAGCGTCTTCTCCGTGGGGGCCAGAAAAGTTTCCCAAGTTTTCCGAACTGGAGAAACTTTCTCAAACTATCGTCGGATCGGGATGAACAAGCTCAACACAGCTGCGAAGGAAAAAGCACGACAACTCATAGAATCTCGCGAAAACAGTACACGAATGAACAAATAGTCCAACCTTCTCTTTTTCTCGTTTCACTTTTGCTGCGAGAGAAAATCGAGGGAGGACTGACGAATTAAGCGGGATTAAGTAGAATCTTAATTCTAGGGAGAATAAAGAGAAGTTCCAGAATGGTGGAAATTCTCCGGCTTCGAAATAGCTTCGAGGAACGCAGGAAACTCACAGCAATTTGAAACATTTGCGACGTAGTTTAAAAGTTGTTTAATAATTTGTAATTTACGTTACTCCGGCCCTAGAACACGTTGAATTCCCATCGTTGGTTATCGTTCGCTTTCTTTCGCGTCTTTTGTGACTCTCAGGAATATTACAATTTTGCTTTGAGAAAGTTTTGCAATTGTTGTTTACATTTCACGTTGATATATATTTTGTTTGATATAATTGGAGAGTTTAAGCGATAAATAATATTTGTTGTCTGCAATCATAAGCTATTATTATATAATTTAATCAAATGATCGTGGAATATTTATAGAATTTTGCGTAATTTTGTGACGCGAAATTTTGTTAGCTTGAATATTCATTAGAGTCACCGATTTTAACAATTTTCGATAATTATAGCAACGTACGAATATCGAGTTTGGCAAAGTGAATTAACATGGTGAATCCTTTACTTTCTCTCTCTCTCAACAAACGATTCAAATTACCCGCGGTGTGTCGTACCAATATACGGCAGATAAAAATCTGGTTCGGTTTCTAGTGAATTTTCAAGGAAAGTAAATATGGCGTACGATATGCGTTTATTTGTCTTCTGTAATGTTCTTCATCTTGAAATTCAACAAGCTGAGCGGAATTCCACTGGTATTTCTTTCCTTGGAATTTTTAAGCGATCGAAGAAATGAGATATTGTGAAGGTAAATTAAAAACGATGTGTCTATCTTCATTTTAGATGTAGGTTATGTTACAACTACGACGAACCAATTAACCTACATATATTTAACGTAAGCTAAAGGATTAGGCTTGGATTAGTTTTAGGACTGATCTAAATCCGAAGGCTTATTGAAATTGAATTAGTATCTAATCTGGATTCAACAAAACCTTAAATCAAATCCAAACCTATGTAGATTTAGTACAAATGTCATTTTCCTACGTACGCCCTGTTCAAAGACTGTTAATCAAGTTAGATTTAAATCTAAGCCGAACCTGACTTGAACCTAACCTAAATGTAATATCTAGGTTTAATAAAGATTTAGCTTACATCTACTCTGTCTAAAATACATTAATCAAACTTACTTCAAACACAATTTAGATTCTGCACAGATTTGCAATAGTTTATGTCTGTTCTGCTAAAAAATCGTTAACAAAATCTTATCCAAACTTAACCTAGATCTATCACAGATCTAAGTTGCGTCTGTACGTTGCTAACCGTCATCCTTCCGTAAAAATGTAAAAGACGTAAAATGATGTCGAAACATAAATGAAACGACACATGTTCTAAAACAAAATGTTCAAAAAGTACCAGCACCGAAAAGAGAAGTAGAGCACGACACAACGCAGGTTTCCTTCATGATTAGATCCCTTATTAAATATGTACAGAGGTTATGTTCGTTTCTTTTCTCCCCTCGAACAACTCCTTCTTAATACAACACCGCGCTGATTTAATCAAGAAAGCGATATTGCTGACTCGTTATATCTACGGTGTTTCTCATTATTATAGAAGTAACATGATCCCTTCGCGTCCTTTGGGAGAAGAATAGCTGGAGTTTTCGGCCGGTATCGATGAGAGTTTCTTATAGACAGCCTTCATCGAAACTGTTTCACCGGAAATTGCCATCTTTCCCCTTCCAAATCGGTCATCCAGTATCGCGCCAGACTCGATTATCGGGATTTCACCCTGCCTCCCGTCACAATATTCGATATCCTATGTTTTCAATGCCACTTTACCTAAGTTAAGAATTTTCCCGTAGTGATTGGTAATATTGCGAGTTTTGTTTTCTTTCTTTTTCAATAAAGTAACAGACTCGGAATAAATTCAGTTGTTGGTTCTTATCACGTAAAGCTAAAAGGCGCGAAAATGAGGTAACTTAACCTAAATTTTTGTGGATCGCCTGCAATCAAATGGCGGCAATTCAAGGTAAATGTAACGAAAGGTTTTAAAGGCTTGTTGATATTGGAGATACAACGGTATAGAGAAAAGGAACATCACCATTTAGTAGTCGTTTCTCGCCATTTTGCCTCTTTATGGGCTGATAAAAATGATGAACGGCTGTAAATCAAGAAAATGTCCAGTAATGGTTGACGTTCATCGACAAGGGACAAAAAATTGTAACGCGAGAAATTTTCATATCAGATTAAACCAGAAAATGA
Organism: Bombus superbus; assembly: GCA_014737385.1. Taxonomy (NCBI): domain Eukaryota; kingdom Metazoa; phylum Arthropoda; class Insecta; order Hymenoptera; family Apidae; genus Bombus; species Bombus superbus. Next base: position 5,016,729 of record JACXIK010000016.1, on the reverse strand, counting down.
AAACCGTAATTTTTTAACTAATATTATCTTTCTCTGTAGTTTTTTTTTTTCATAAACTAAAATCATATTTTGAAATTATATCTTTACAATTATGGTGAAACATCCATGAAAATATTTTCTGGATTATTTGAATAACATTTTTCTACGAAGATAAGGACAATTGTTTCTAGTAGCGACGTAAAGTTTTTTTAAGAATAACAGAAGCAGGATATAGAGTTTCATGCGATTCTACGAACAGAAGGTTAAGGGGATTTAGATTTAGGAATTCGAGCAACCCTTCGATCAGGGTCCCTTGCCTTTTAAATCCAATATCGCCAAGGAAACGGACTGAATCCTGTACCAAATAAAAGTCTTCAGTTTCTGATTCTAAAGTCTCTTTCGATAATAAATTTCCAATTCTTGAACATTAGAAATTCTTACAGTTGGTAGATTTGCAGAGATCCCGAGTGGTCTAATAGATGCATGTAACATTTTATAAATATTTTTAAATAAACACAAAAACGTATCAAGTCAGGTGTAATTCATAAGCCGCATTGGCGTTTCCAATTATTAGGATGCCGTGTTACTAGGATTTGATTGGTTTTGCTATCAAGCAATTAGACGTTTCGTGTTGAAGTTTCTTATTAATATTTTTTTTTTTATTTTGATAGCGTTCTTTGGTAAATATGTTTTTGATAAAATACCTAGGTAATTTTAGCGGATCCATAGGTTAAATTTTTATTTCTAAGCTTATATAGACAGCATTACTTATTCTATACTTTAAAGGTAACGTTATGAAAAAAATTTGTAATTTTAGATTTAATGTCGAGTAGAATTGGAGAAAAGAATTAATGTATGTCGATATGAAATGTAGTTTTGGAGAGAAAGCCCGATTTCATTGTGAATCAATGAAATATCAAAAGCCGAAGTTATCGAGAAGCCAGATTATATGCGATGGAACGTATTTAAATTATCACATCGTCTGATAAATGTATGTCGAATGTTAAACGAATTTCATCGTTGATTACGTTAACGTAAATCAGTCGTGCGCGTTTAACAACGTAGGAAATTTCAACGAAAGTGATAACAAAGATTCCATCGTTATAATATAAATGTAAAATAAATAAATAAAGGCGATTAAAAAACAAAAACGACGTACATACTTATATCTATTATATATAAAAATCAAGCCTTTAAAACTCTCATGTGTCAAGTATAACTATATAGAACGCGCCAAATTCAATTTTTATTGATAACGAAACGCAGCAAAAGGAGACACAGGAGAAAATATTCCTTAGATCGATGAAAAATTTTGAAGCTTTTGTTTTCTTTAAAAGGGTGAAAGTTGGAGAACAAACGATTTTCATGAACTGTTGAACTCGGATCAATAAATCTGCCCCTGTCTTCCCACCTCTGATTCGATGTTCGGGCCGCCCATAGTCGTGCGACGAAAAATGTCCATCATCACGTGATTACTAGCTAACGACGTTGGTGATCAGTTAAAACGTGCGACCTCCTAACAATGGAACTGATCGCCCTTTTAATCTAATGGCAAACTCGCTTTGGCGCGTATATTTACAAACGTATTTACAAATTATTCAGGCTGATATGAGAAAAAGAGAACGAGAAATAGAACAATGGTTCGTTCTTCGGTTTTTTTTTTTTTTTAACTCTAAGAGCTTCGATCTTCATCTAGAGCGTTGAGCCGACACTAAGTTTGGAAGCAGTACGAGTCTTTACGCGAGTAGATTATTTGGTTTATCTCAGGAAATTGTAGAAAATGTTTAGCTTGATTTCTGCTAATCTTGGTATATCAAAAATGAACAAGCTTGTGTTAATTGTATTATGAGACATTTATTTTATAAATAAAAATTTGTATATTTCTGAATATACAAATAATTTGAAATAATCCTAAAAACTGAATTTTGAACATTTTTATCTAAATATAGAAATTTTTTATATTATGTTTGTAAGCATGGGAATAATTTGAAACATTTCTATATTTACGAATACAGAAATAATTTCAAAGAAATTTCTAATCTATTTTACGTAAAATGGTCAAGTAAATTGTGAATTCTTGAAACTTCCAGTTTTTTTTTCATTATTTCGCGTAACTTATACAATAACAAAAAAAAAAATAAATAAAAGATCTTCATGCTTCCAAACTTTTAACCGGTATCGTAATGCATACGATAATGTACGCTTGGAACGGTTTCGTGTATTTTTCTTAATTAATTCCCTTTGTTTCTTAGTAATTTTATTTACAAATCGACTTAATATTATGGCAGAAGACTTCAGATAAGCGGCTACGACGATATTTACAGAAAGCTGGCTTGCGAGGTTCGATTGATCAATTTTGACGAACGTGTCCTAGATAGAACAGCGTGTGCATTCGTTCAGAATGAATTTCACAAAAATTCTGAAAATTTTCTTCGTGGGAAAAATGCCTTCCGGAGAAAAAGAAAAAATTATTTGATAAGCTTAGGTTTCTTTGTGATTCCTAATCTTTTGTATTCGAACGAAAGATTATTCGGAATAATAGCGAAAGAAACATTTTAAATAAATAAATATAATAGAATGAATTCTGGGTAAATAAAAATAAGGAATAAAAATAATGGAAGAATAATTTTTAATAAACAATTTTCTATAATATAAATAATAACAATTATAAATAATTCCTAACAAAAAGTTCGTAATAAATAATAACGATAACGGATAACGAAATTTGAATAAATAAGAATAAAATAATTTCAAATGAAAAACATTCGAAAAGATCAACTAATCTTCGATCGGAGTATTCCAAATCTTAGAACTGAAGCTTTTTCTATCCAGGACTGGATTATCAATGGCTGTTCGAAGAAGAAGGTGCATTCTTCAGAAATCGCGCAAGTTTCTTCGTACTTAGAATATATATTCCTTTCAGTTCTTTTCCAAACTTTGTAAAACCTTCATTCCATTGTTTCTCCATCGAGCATCTCCGATAAAACCGAGAACTTTCGTACAGTAAACGTCTAAGAAGCACTATTTATGATTTCAAGCTTTTAAAAACTGAACGTTCCCCGCGCATCTTGTTGGAAATGGCGGGAAAACAAAGTTGTGTCTAGGGAATTCCCCTAAAACAATTTTGTCGTTCCTTTAACCATTTTCTTCTTTCTTCCCTCGTCGAGAGCTTCGACATTTTTGATAAAACCGAAATTTTATCGTTTTTCCTGCTTATCCACTTGTTTAAACTAGTTCGATTTACTAATTAAAGTTTCGTATATAGCTCTCTGTTTCTTTTCGATTTGTAAGACTCGTCACCGTGATATCACAAGTTTCCTTAGACCACTAAAACGATTAAAACATTCACGAAAAAATGTTTCGTGCCTAACTGTTCATTAACTTATATTTACACAGCAAGGTTTGTTAAACCTTTATTTAATCGTACAAAATCGCCGCGCCCGAAAACAACTATGTGAGAAACTTTTGTTTAATCAAATCAGCGAAATTTAAAATGAAAATCCTTTACTCGGAATAAGGAAACTACATTTAATCTAATTTCTTACGTTAAACAGATAAAATGCCAACCGAAAGTTACTGTTTATCCTATTTGAAAAAGCAGGCAGTGTTTATGTTCGAAACGGAAAGTTTAACATTTTTGAAATTCTAGATAAATTTCATGAAAATTGATTTAACTGAAAAATAGATTCACCGCTAATTTAAAGCGAAATTTGCTGGTTTAGCGACAATTACAAGTAAAAAGACGGTTAGAAATGAAGAATTTAAATAAACTGTAAGAATTTAGTGAAAATAAATGAATATAAATGAATAAATAAGATGAAAATAAGTTTAACTGATTTGAACTGAAGTTTAGTGACAATTGTTCTGTCAGTTACTGTAAAAAAAAGGGTATAGAAGAGAAGGGTCCGTTTGCAATTGAAGTTTCCTTATCTTGCGCGTCTAATTAAAAAATTAAGTGGAAGAAAGGAAAGGGGACGAGAAGTTTTCAAGAAACGTTTGCAGACTGCACTGTTAGAAACAAATTTAATAAAGGCAAACGAGGGACTCCAGGGCCGATTAGGATGTCTTTGGTTGGAACTTACAAACAGAACGATTGTAAGAAAGTTACCCTCGAAGTTTCTCGAAAGAACGGTTAAAGCATCGAGGGAGAGAAAGAAAATAGGAAAAAGTAAAAGCTATCACAGTTATCTAGAGGAATTCGAGAAGAAAAGAGAAGAAGAATGTATAAAATTAATCTAGAAACATCGCTAACTATTTTTAATAATACCGAAACATTTAAATCTCGAGGAACTAAAATTTATTTTAAAATTCCAGTTTAAGTTAAAAAATGAGAACCGATTCTAGGGAATTTTTCTTACGTCGATGCCACACTAGTTACGTAATTAGATCGTTCGTTTGACTTTCGACCTACAATTAATTACAGAAAAAGTAACACGAAAGTTGAATTCAAACATCGATAAAAAAAATGTCTCCAATCTGTCATAACAAAAAAAGCCAGCACCAAATTCCCTAGCTTTACACTTCCTCAAACATGGATCTCTAGTCACTCGATTAGTTAGTTTCACCTTTCACAGTGGATTCTAGAATAACTAGAAGACTTTGATTCGAAACTTTAATTCAATTTTCACAGAGCCAAATTTTATTGTATTTTTACACGGTGACTTCTTCAGAGAATCTGCTTTTATCGTCCAGATTGATGACTATAGCGTGCGTCCTCGCGTGGCCGGATTTGCTCTTACTCTTGTCGCGCTCCCTAATCTCACTTTCTTTGTCCTCGTGCTTCGTTTCCGTTCCAATGTCCTCTGTAGCCGGTTTACCGGAAGTAGAGACCGCCACATCGTTGGTCGTCGTTGATTTCTTCGTCTCCAGAGAAACTAGAACTTCAGGCTCCTTAGAAGAACCCTGGTCCTTGCTTCTAATCCCATTCTTCTCCACGCAGACCTGATACTTCTTCTCCTCCTTAACCTCTCCACCTGGGTACACGTTCGTTTGCACATGTGTCACGTGGTTTATTTGTTGCTGTTTGTTGCTTTTGTATGAGATTGAGGTGCATGTGCAAATTCTTCTTTGTGAACAGATTTATGTGTGGACTTTTGACGGCGTGTAGTGGATAGTTTGTCAATATTGAGGTTAGATTGGTTAAATGTGTTGGAAATGAATTGGTAATTGACGATAGAAATGTCAAAAGGAAATGAACGTCACTTTCGCTTATGGTATAATGTGAGAAATGTTAATGTTTGACACGCGTCAGAGTTTCGTTAGGTTAGGTTCATTGATTCGTTCGGGAATTAATTTGTAATTGGTAATGGATATATCAGATGGAAATGACAGTCACTTTGTGCTCATAGCGGACAGCAGCTCATGGTGTAATGTAACAGATGTTAGTGGATGATTAATAGCAATTTTTTTATAACAAAATTTTCTTACCTTTCTGATCAACATCACTTTTAAAGGATCCTCCAACATCCGTTTCGGCGATTGTCGTAGATCCGTTAAGATCGTTCAGTCTCATGCCGCAGGAGATGACCTGGATGGTCGACACCTGTGTTTCAGCGCGATTCGCAGCTTCCTGCATAGCTGCGAGTTTGTTCACCAAGTGGTGATTACCAAGTAGGACGTTTTTTTCCTTTAGAACTTCTAACTGAATTATGAACCGACGGAATTCCTCCTGAAACATTTAAGAGAAAGAAAGTGAAGCCTCAAATTCCCCAGTTTACGATTGTCGTTCCATTACTGCGCGATTATTCTTGCTTGTTTAAGATTAATCCTACTCTCTTTGAGAAAAAATTGATATCTTAATATTATTTAGACCTAAATACTATTAGAAACTTGCTTATATAAAATTTTATAAAAAACTTAGAAGTATAGAGAAAATTACATTGCTTTGAAAATTTGACAATTTCTCAAGGGACTAATTCTTCATTTTATTCTTTCATTTTACTTTGTATATTACACTATCGTGTATTGCAATTTATTAATGATTAGTAAATTTGCAGGAGGCGATTCCTCATGTAAAGGTGTGTCGAAAATATTAAATAGAACTTTCCCAAATCCTATATCCTATATCATTCCCACATTCTCCATCCCATTTTCCGTACTTTACATTCTCTAATGTATACAATGAAATACTAGTATCCCACATCTAATATTCTCTATCCCACATCACTACTCCATTTCTTATATTCTGTACTTTTTATCCCGTGTCTCACATTTCGTATACTAAAGATAATATTTTTATTCCCACATCTCCACATTTCATATTCCTTATTTCATCTCCAAAACCTTTTATTCCTTATCTCGTATCCAATATACATAAACCAATACTGATATCCAACATTCCCTACCGCATACCATTATTTCATTCCTTATTCCATTTCTCATATGCACACCTATATCTAATATACACAATTCAATACTAATATCTCACATCCAATATCCCCTGTCCCATATTTCATTTCTTACGTCCCGCATCCTATATCCAGTATTTGGCACCCCGCCTTTCACATCCCAGTTCAATAATTCCACTCTCTCAATTTAGATGTAAGAGAAATTTTACACAACATATCGAAAAAATATTTTCACACGAAACCCATAAGAAACCACCACTTTCCACAAGCGAAGATTAATATCCCACAAAACGAAATCCACTGCCCACAAAGTCCCCACAATAACCACAAAAAGTTGGCGGTCGTGCTGCCGAAAATCGATATTCCACAAAATGTAATTCGTTGGCCACAAATTTCCCACAAAACCCACAAGTAATAGCCACCCCTCGCGAACGAGAATAGAGCTCAGATTCTGACAACGCATCTCGGTTATGGGAAGTGGATTTTTCGCGAAAACGAAGTTTACTTTCTAGAAAAATGATTATTTTGCAGGAAAACAAATTTCATTTTGTGAGATAGCGATTTTCGTTTGTGGGCTCCATTTTACATTTTTTAAGAAAAATGTAATCTTTGCTTGAAACTAGATTTTTCTAGTGTAATGTAATTTATGATGTTTGAGGACGTAAGATAGAGAAAATTTAGGATTTAGGAAAAATGGTAATTTGGTGTGGACAAGGAAATGTATAAAATATGGAATGCAGAGAAGGATACATATACATACAAGGATGTGCTGTATGATTTAATAAATACGTGACATGAAATATGGGAAAGGGCACGTAGAAAATGTGTTAAAGGATGAAGGATATGGAAATATGAAATATGATATGTAGAATGAATGTGTGTGCTGTAAAGGTAAGGATAAAAGGTATTTTTTAAGGGTACTGGATGTGGGATATAAAATACGAGAGAAGGAATGTGGAATATGGAATGAAGAAGTGAAATTCCAGAAGATGAAATATAGTTTGGGAATATTAGTTATGGAATATACGTGATGGATACAGGATAGTGGATATGTTAGATGCGGATAGAAGATACCTCCTTTTTCCCGGTTGTACCACGATTTCGGAAACACGCTGTGAATATCATCGATATTTGATCTTTTATTGAATACCACTTTAAAATTCTCTATTTGTCATATACAGGCCTATCAAAATGAAATACTAGACATTCTGTTTTTGTCATCTCATAATGGCCTCATTTCTAACTTTATGGAGGCTGTTTGTTCTTCTTTTAGAGTGTCCATAGGGACATTATCCCCGAGTTTAGCTGCACCAGCTAAATCGGGTTCTCTAATGTCGATATCGTAATTAACGCCACATGGTGGCCCATTAATCGGCTTTTCGCACAATAGTGCTCGACAGTTCCATGCCTAATAATCGGTATTTAACTTTATGGTGAGCATATATATGTGACATTTCAGTATACAAGGTAGGTGTAACCCAACTTAAGTAAATTCTTAGCTATAGGGAGTCATACGGTCCTGACAATGGGATTTAATGTTCATTTAACTTTAGATAGTTTCTTCATTTCTTTAAAATACAATAGAAATTAATGATTAAAAATTAAAAATTCATGATAAAACTTTCATTGTGTATTACGTTAAATAGATATGACTTTAGTGTACTTTGATTTAAACAAATGTTAATTTTCGTTAACTGCAATGGCAACTGAAAATGTATTTTTAGAAAACATTTTCGTATATTATTCTGTATAATCAAATTTTTATGTATTTCATTAATGACGTAGCTTACTTGTGGCTTTGAAAAAAATATTCCAATTAATAGAGGGTTGAACTGAAGATTATTTATGTCTTAAGAAATCATTTGAAAGAAGTCAAAGGAAAGGAACGGAGCTCGGGAACAGAAATCAAGCCTCTGAATATACAGTTTATTAAAAAACAGCTTGCTGGGGTTTCTGAAAGGACTGTTGCTATTGGTAAGGAAACAACAAGAAATCACAGAAAATATTAATTATTTTAAATTAAACGTTAGTTATTTACAGATATTTAAATTACGTATAATATAAAATTCAATATTTTTTTCAAATCTATCATTTACATATTTCAACATTTTAATATTTGAGAATCTTTATGATTGTATATTTAAAGATTTCATTATTTTAACACTTAAAAAATCCGGTATTTGGGTATTTATCTTCCGTCTCAAGGTTCTCAATTTTAAAATTGTTTTAAATTTAGAAAAGAATAGTTTTACGTTTGACATTTATTATCCTAATCTGTACACCATAAGTTGGGAGACTTGTATCAGATTGGTAGTAATGAGCGTGCAGGCTGGCTAAAAGCAGGGACTTAGTGTCGTGTATACTAAGGTTTGAAAGGGGGAGTGTATCCCCTCGAGCTCTAGAGTTCGATAACGGCATATTAGTCGTCCTGTGAAAGCGGAGCTGCAATTAATAGAGGATCAAGTGGTAGCAGGCTCAATAGGCTTTCACCTCGGCACCCTTTCGACCAAAGGAAGTCACTAAAGCGTTCTACCGTTGCAAACAGACAGGGTGTAAAGTTTACACGATGCATTATGCGTTTCTGCTTGCCAGCAATGTATATATTCTCCTTGTGAATCGAACTATATATTCTCCTCACACTTTCTAAACTATGTTATACCTAGCTAAGCTGGCCTTCGATGTAGAAATATACATAGAACTAGGAACGTTCTAGCAAAGATGAATATTATAAATAGGGATCTTTTCTAGCAAGGAATTACAAGTATCTTTTAAGAACGAAGATGCAGAAACTTTCTTCTAGGGATAAAGAACTAGAACCATTCTTGCCAGATTAAGCAACTAGGAATTTTTTTACAAATACAGAACTACCAATATTTTTATAGGAACGCAGAACAGACGTTTTTATGAAAATGAAAATCTAGGAATCCCTGGATTAAGAACCTTCTCTGTAGGGACAAAGAAAGAAAAACATTCTTATAAAAATGAAGAAGTAAGAATTCAAAGTAGGAATGCAAAATTATCGAACTTCTGATAGACAAAATGAGCTAGGGACCTTTTCTAGCAAGGAAGAGTAAACAAGAACCCTCCTTAATCTCACAAAATCAACTGAAAATTTTTTTTTAGTTTCCTTGTACAGTATTGTGCACGTAATAAAAAACACGAAATAAACCAGCGCGCCTGTGATAAAAGCAGCAAAACGAGTCTTTAACGATCGCGTCAAACGACCAGGCTATAGTCAGTAGTCAAATGTCAAAGCAACCACATTTCACCGACCGTGTCTTTCAGGTCGACGTAATTTTCTCAGCTTTTTGCCAAAGGCCTAGCAATCTCGGAAAAAGTATCCAAGAATGACATTTGTCGTTGCGAATGGCCTTTTTCGCGCGTTCCCTTCTGTCTAGGTCAACATAACCAGCTTTGGGTCAGAGATTCTCTGAAATCAGCGAGTCGTAATTTCCTCTTGGCTGATCTCGCTTCCACGGTAACGTTTTTTTTAACTGTAAAACTATGAACTCGATATGCCATGGGTACTCTTATCTAGGTTATGTTTGATGTATATACGAATTCTTTTGCAATTTTGCACGGGTCATTTATAGATGATGCGTAGCTTCCTATGAGTTATATGAAGATTATACACAAGCCAGATGTAAATGATGTCTAAGTTCCTATAGGCCGCGTGATAAGATAATATGGATTTAAATTTAGAAATTTGAAAATTTGAATATCTTGGGTATTTGGACAAATATAGAATATACATATGTGAATATATATGGTTATATTTTATTTGTTATGCATGTAAAAGTTATAATGCAAAAATATTTCTATGTGCGATTTATATGCAGAAAGTTGGATAAACCAAATATAGATTATGTACATATGATGTCTTCTTCTAGGTTATATAATTTTAACGGGTTCAATGAAAATTCTGTAAATAACACATGGGTTATGTAAAGATTCTATAAGTGAAATATATAGATTATGCCTCCTTTACTTTGACAGGTCTCTCGAGAACAACATTTTCTAACGCAACGAAATCTTAACCTAACTTTCTGTTCCTTCAATTCTTGGCTTCAACTGTGAATACTATTCTATCTTTCGAGTCAGGACCACAATACATGTGTTCACCAGATCTTTTCCTAATCCCAATTCCGCTTTGTCCTACAAGATTGTCATAATTCATAGAAAACTCATCCAAGTCCTTGATAGCGATCACCATTAAAAACAATCGTTTGATTTCATGAGTCCCGTAAAGGGCAATCTTAAAGGAAATCCGCTTAACAAGCAGATCCTTCTAATTAAGTTTCCAAGAGACGGTTAAGGAGACTATGAAAGTTATACTGGTAAACCCACCCTAATACTCTATAAGCTTATTAAAGGACTGAATTCAGTGCGGGCCATTTTGTCTTATCCGTTGATATCATCGTTGAGAATTCATGAGAAATTAGACGTAAACTTCCGTTGACTACTCTTTAGAAAGTTTGCGGAGGAGGGAAGACGTTTTTTGTTGGACGCCATGTTGTACCCCGAGTTGACCTATGTATTTTTCTCCCACATTATCCAGAGACAATTATATTTCACATTTCTGTGTTTGATACAGCGTCATCTTGATACAATACATGAAAACCCATATATAATCTATGTTTAATTTATGTCTAATTTTCATGTAGCTGCTAAAAAATTATAGACATTGATACGTACTATTTCATAGTTGATCTATGTGTCACTTTTATATAACTGATTAAGTGAAATGTTTGAACTTTTCTTAACAGAATAAATTGACGAGAATTGCATAAATTGACGAATGAGCTTAGGTTACGTGGTCAGTGTAAGTCAAGCAGAAATATTTTCCTCGTTTAAATAGATCACTTTTCCTTTCGTATTCGTGGCAGTCTACAATTCCTCAGATTTATCGTCCTTTTCAACAGGACACATTTGTCAGCAAGTTTTCTCGTTACTCCAGCATCTGATGCCTTCGCGACGTTTTGTTCGAGTTTCGAGTTCTTTTAGGTTAGGTTAGGTTAGGTCACGTAGCCATTTTTTCCCCTCTCCCTGTTCCTCTTTTCGGTTAGAATCAGCACTTTTACGAAATCCTGTGCTTCGATCAGTAGGCGGGAATGGTCGACGTTAATAACGTAGCTTGGTGGATTTAGGCCACGTGATTTCACTCGATTATGAACAAAATTAACAGCTCACGGAATCGTAAATGACAAACAAATTGTACGTTGTACGTTCATCTCGATTATAGACGATCTGTTGAATATTATAATTATGAAAATATTCGTTATCGACGAGCGATGTAGAAGGATGACGCGTTTCAATATGGAATTTTGATTAATTGATTAATAATCGCTTCGTATTGACTCAGGCTGTGTCAGCCACGATGCAATGTTGCCAACACACCGAAAACAATCCATCATAATTTTCATATCGTATGTCCTAGATATTATAATTATATTGTAATTATGTAATTATAATGGTATCATATTAAATTTCAGTATGTTGTAATTGTATCGGAAGAGTCACTAATTTTTCCATTTAGACATTATGACGATTGACTAGTAATTTTCATATCATGAATTAACAAAACACGATTTTTATTATGTTTGTAGAAAAATCAAATATATTTGAATGGTTTTAGAAAATAAAAGATTATGTGCGATGAATAATTGAAAAAATACATAAATAAGTGCTCATGCGGCGCTAGTGTCGTGACACAGTCCGCTACTATTGTACATTAGATTATTTGTAAGCTATTTGTTACATGAAAAAATATTTCAAAAGAGATCGTATGATCTTAATTAACTTAATTAATTAATTAGATTAAAAATTAATTTTACTGTGCACTAATATCCTACCCTAAATACTGATGAACAGATATAACTATTTATTTAGTCGATTTATTTTTAAATAAATTATAAGCCACACTTTGGCATTGCCTTGTAGTATTCTGACAAGATTACCGTTACCTAGTCACGAAACTTCGGCGAGAATTTATGTAACGTGGAACGAACTAGAGGAAAGAAAAGAGCAGCTGATATCTAAGGATACATACATGCACAGAATCACGCGAACGTGCCATTAAAGACATATTTCGTCGCTGGTTCGAGTCGCCGTGAGAATTTAAATCAGACTCTGATGCTCTCCTTGGTGCACAATCCGTCGAAATTGTGGGCCAGCACACACGTGTCTCCTTCTTCTATTTCACAGTCTCATATTTCACGCTCAATCGACTTGCCACGTGACATGTGTAAGAGAGTGAACATTTTTCGACAAAGAATATTCAGTCTCAGCTGTTGATCAATTGCTTTAAATATTACGCAACGACCAATCATTTTGTCTTCTTCAACTTTAAATTTTATATTACATAAATGTAAATTATATATAATATCTTATATGTATAACCTGATCTTCATAACCTCAAAAACTCAGGAAAACAAAAACTTAGGAAATTTGTACACGACATTACAAAGCTTAAAACGCTATTATATTGTTTCCACATAGAGCAATATATTATCCATATTATTCGAAGCAAAGTCTGGGCATTTCCGATCCTCAGAAAAGGGTCTAGAACCAGGGACGAAAGTTGTGGGATTGGATAGATCAAAGTGCTCTTACCGTCGCTCCGTCGCTTTCGTCTGTGAAGTTTCCATGCTGAAGGGATATGGAGTTTGTCTGGTTGCTAGTACCCGTCGGGCGACTGCTTTTCCCCAGAAATTTACCTGTGGCCCCGGAGTGTTTTGAGTCTTCCTTGCCCCCGCTACGGAACACTACGTAGACCTACATTAAAACAAAAATTTTTATCTACCCGGATGGTGAAATTTTCGTCTACAGTGACGCCATCTTGGATGGATGACCTCTCTGCAGAGAAACATTCTTACTTATTCTTACGAGTTATTCTCATTTATTCTTAACAATTTTAGCGAGGTTAGCTTGGATCAACGTTCAAATTAATACAATTTCTAATTTGCTTTTTATTACTATAATTTCCTTCCTCGATCTCTTTCAAAGCTGAGAGAAAATCACGGAGTAAAATGTGAATGTAATTTAGTAATTTACTTAGAATTATCTGGTGACATTCTAGAGGCATCCATTAAGAGCAGTAGGGTAACGAAACTGAGTGTTATCTCTCTCTTTAACTAGTTTCTATTGGATTTCCGTTTAATACAGTATTCCTAATCTATGCCACTGAAACAGCTTCCTTTTTGCAACAGTAGTAATTTAGCGAGGTTAAGTCGAATTAATGTCCGAAATAATACAGGAACAATTGCCTTTCCGAATCTGCACTTAAATTAACAAAGAACGGTAAATCAAGATGTAAAAATACTCTTGAATAAAGCGTTCATTTTCATTTATCTACTGCTCGCTGGTTAAATAAAATGGCGCTCACTGTAGTGGAAATACAGACAGGTACGTTGTACTAACACTGAAGGACTATACTATGGACGGGAATGTCGCTAAACGACATGAATATTGAATTTGCCTGGACGTACTCTCGATGTTGCATAACTCTATAGTCTTGTCTCTAACGCATTCATCCGTCAAATCAATGGCGGCCAAGAATATTAGGTTAAAAGGGAAGAAAGGGAACGACGAGAAACCGTGCTTTTATCCTGTGTTAAGGTATTTCCTCAGGTTTACAATCGTCGTACCCGGTACGAGGAATGTTGTCCTTCGTTACTCGGCTAATTAGTTCCGCTGACACGATTAATAAGAAATGAACGAAGCACATAACCTCTAACGAGCAAGAAGTAGCATGGACGTTAAATTTTTCTTTGGAATACTTAACTCTGTCGCATAATTTATCATGTAAAAACAAGGAATGGCATTAAAGTATTCTAGCTAGAAAATCGGATTTTACTACTTTAATTAAGCAGTAAAAAATTTTTTCTAAATTAGGACAGAAACAAATGGTTTTACATTATTTAAATTTCTTCCTTTTCAACGTGTAATACTGGGGCGAGATTAGAAACGTCAAGCTCTATTTTTTTCAAAATGACATATATCCAGTTATTTTTGTTGATACTAATTCAAATATTTAGTTTCCTGCTCGTATGTTATGCACGAAGCTTTATCATTCTGATGTAATGCAAACTTCAACTAATAAGAAATAGTGGAGGCAGAAAGAATGGTGACATTTGTTGCTTTATTCCACCGGAGAGTGGATATTTCCTGTTTGTAACTGGTTATACCACGCTTTATTTCATATGCACGCTTTTTACTTATACATAACCTCTTAAACTTCATTTCATATGTACATATATTTACTTGTAACCTTGTGTAACTTGGCAGTTGTAGAATTTCACAATTGTCACCAATAAAATAAAATGAATATTCCCCATTTTTCTCCTATCATATCGTTGGTAATACTCGTCATAGTAATACAAAAACTTTTCCAAATTCATTGGCTAGTTACACCAACTTTCAAATCTTATTTTATAATTGCAATTGTCACTAAAGATCGCTAAGAATAAACATCCTCTATTGATCCTCTTACGATAGAAATGAAATAAATGTTTTTTTTTAAATAATTCTACATATGTATATAATTTAACATTATTACTTTGGTACACGAAGAATTTGTTAGGACTTTCCTGGCAGAGTTATCGAATTGAAAAGAAATGAGGTGTTTTATATTCAAGTTTCGACGTCGAACAACTTTCAATTTAAGCGCGGGAAAAGGGGTGAGTCGAAAGGGGGCGCGATTTTTCATCCCGACCACACGGCCGGAAATAAATTAGACCGCGGCTGTTCGTATACAACTATTTTACAAGTTCCACGAGCGCCAGCCGTTGCTTTCGAATGATCAATATGCACGCCGTGAGATAAATAAATTTCAATGGGTTGGCCGCAGCCTTTAGAATTCGCGATCCGGCCGGCACCATTTGTCACGCGCGCGGACCGCATGAACGCGTTGAAAATACAAGAATCGATTTAGTCTTACCTTGCTGCCGAATATCAAGCACAGCAGCAGCGTCACCGTTAACTGGGTGTGACAGAAAAATATTACGTAGAGTAAATCCGGATTGGCTGGCGACTGCAGGAACAACCTGCAACCAGAAAGATTGTGCCCTTTAAAAGAACGATCGTGCCTTTTTATTACGCGCTAGGGACTTTTTCTTGTTTGGTTATAAAATCCTATTTAATTTTGATTCATGTTACTTAGATGCTCGTAGGACTTAAGTTGTATCGCAGTTAATTCAAACGCTTATTTTGGAGATTGATCTTAAAAGTTTTTAACGAAAGGCTAATGATAAACTGGTCTCCGATATAACAGTTTTAACACATCTAGTAATTTTTTGTCTACCATAATCTTAATCTTCTAATGACTTTTCATAATCTAAACAATCCTAACCTCTTCTTAATAAATCCAATACCTTAATTTATCTAGAAATTTTTGATTATTATTTATCCAATTATTTCTATCTCATTACTTATCTAGTAACTTTTGGTACCCTAAATAATGCCAGTCTTCTAAATAGATCTAGTACCATAAATTATACCATAAATAATTCTGCGCATAGCAAAATTATCCAAGCGATAATAGAACCACTGAACAATTTTTCAAACAGTCACAGCAATCCGAACAAACCTAAAAATCTCAATTCCTTTTCGTCCAAAGCTGTTTTATTTCAAGCTGTTTTAACGAACAAGCAGACTTATAAAAAAATCTCATTAACGACCAAACCTTAATTTAGCTTGTCTTATTTCACTTATCTTAACTATTCTGGCTTTGTAGAATAGCTTTGGTCCCTGGCTTGAAAGCGTTTTCTCTGCGAAAATGGTGACGAAGTATAGACGCTTCTACCATTTGAGGTGTTTTCGTTTAGCTCTTAATTATGCGCATAATTATGGCAAGACACGCGAAGCTGTAAACTCGGTGCAAAGCTTCGCCAAAGTAATATAACCGCGAGTAGAAAGTGTAGTTTAACGAACCGCAAGTAGTTGGAGAAATTGGTACATCGCAAACACTTTTGGAAGAAGAAAGGTAAACTCTGGCTCTTCGCCGGGGAAAACCCGTATGGCGGTCAGTAAACTGTCAGGTAACAATAAGAGAATAGCTAGCCTCCGTATATTGCGGTAAGCAACTCGTTGAAAGGCGATAAACCAGCCTAGACCCCTCTAAGAATTGCTTTCTAAATATTAATAGTCACTATCTTTTCAGATGGCGCCACCGTGGAGCAGATATTAAAGTGGCCATTTCCAAGGTGTACCAACTTGAATTTCCCTTTGATCTCATAGATTAGAATTCTATAGTTTAACCTCATAATGTAACCTCAATTTAGGCTAATTAGTTGAGAGTAAAATCGGAGTATACATGTATGTAGAGAGGACAGGAAGGCTAGTACGATTAATTGACTGAAGGTTTCACCTCCCTTAGTTAGAATCCCCTTGTTAATATTATACATTTGTGCACCTAACCAAATAAGGAAACTGATCTATGCTGTGTGTGTGTAGATGCCAGTATAGATTATTCAGAAGTCTGAGGCTAGGGATACCTTAATTGATCGTCTTAATTATGTTTTCAACAGAATTAGGGACCTAAGCGACAAGCAGATAACGATAGAATTTGTAGATTAATAAATAGAGTTTAGTTTAACTCTATTATCATCATTATATAAGATGGTCTGTAATTCGCGGTAAAAACGGGGTCAGGGAAATTCTATGCCTTAAAATAAGACGAGAGTCGTAACGTGTAATTCTCGGTTAAACAGGAGTAGAGAGCACAGAAAAAGGAAAATGGCGATTCTTTCGATACGAAAAGTTACTAGATAAGTAATGCCACCATTTACTGATAGAAATTACTGAATATATTGTAAAACAAAGAAAAAAAAAAAAAAACAAATAGCGGCTGAAAATCGAAGAAGTCATTATGATAAGTGAAATATGGAGATTGATTCGATACGATTTTAAGAAGAACGTCTGTGAGAAGCTGTTCCGGTAACATTATTAATGCAGAACACGTGCAGTTGCGCGAAGCATTATAGTTTCCGGCGTTCTGCTCCAGTTCGTGTTGAACACGACCGAGTATCAGTGAAATACATTATTAAAATTAACGATTCGCGGATTCGTTCGACGTATTAAATTCAATGTTCGACGATGGCGTGCTTCTGCCTATCCATTCACATCGCCAGCCATTAACCCGTTTGATGGAAAATTATTCGGATTACGCGTGGCGGATTTGAATATATGTAGATAGATATAAGGGCGCGATCACGTTAAAATTTCTTGAAAATATCGAAAATATACGTGTAAAAGTTAATTCGAAAACATGATGCTACTTTATGCTGTATTTACATACTTGCACTGTATTTCGTACCTTAGAAATGTATATTTGGTGTTTCAATCGAAACGAAAGTAAACGAAAACGATTTCTATTAAAATGAAATAAACCATTTCGACATAAACAATTGCCACCGATGATTGAAATTCTTCAGTAAGGTAATAAACAACAATAATAAAAAAAGATTGTTCTCTTGTTAATTATCAACGTTTGTGTCAAGTATATAAGTTTCTTCTAGTTTATTTTAATGGTATATGTAAATAACGGTATAATATAATTAACAATTGACGATTATAAAATAAATAATGGTAATATACATATTATTTAAATAATGACCAGAATTACTAGGATGGATTTCATACCTATATAGCACATTTTGGCGTTCTTGTTATGAGCATAGGTACAAAGGGGCGGCAAATAATTCTCGCGACCTCAGTGGCTCATAATGGCACCGTTTCGCCTCGCACAATCGTAGGTTTTTTCAGCACAATAAAGAATCCTGTAGCCGTTTGTTAGACTTAGCGTTAACCACGGATCTCTGAGCACACTTTTACCTAGTCGCTTTTAACTACAGTAGAGCACAAGCTTTCGAATTTATTCTGTTGACTTTTCAGATAAATTGGTCGAATACGCTGCACCCCTTCGAAAAGAATTTTTAAACAAAGGATTTCCTCTCTCATAATATGATCAAAAGAGGAGCATCGTTAAATTTTATTTCACTCTTTTTTCTTTCTTATTTTTCAAACACCCCGAGCATGAAGTATTTTTCACGAGGATTTATGAAGTTCAAAGTGCGTAAAAAGGAATGCTTATTTACCTTCAAGGAAATTAGCGTTTTTAGACGTTCTACGTTAATAAACGTAAAACGGCAGAAAATGTCAGTTTCTAACGTGTGTTATGTATCATTATGAATTTTCATGTACTTACATAGATACGTTTAGGAAGACTGACAGTAGAAATTCGTTGTAAATTGCCATCGAGATGAATCGACTCTCGTTGAACTCTGACGGCGTCTTTCTCACCACGATGCACAGCCTGATTCCCCATATAAGAAATATAACTTCAACTGAAACAAAGTAAAACATTTCTTCTTTTACTGTCGGCTGAAACGAACCTGACCAAGTTGCGTTTTAGCGATTAGAAGAGATTTAACAAACTCAGGACGACGACGATGACGACGACGACGACGACGACGGCAACGACGACAATGTTACTCGAATTTGAAATTACGCAGAAGCCTGAAATTCACACCGTGGCCGGAGTAATATTACAATAAGACACAATAGAGAAGGTAAAAAAGGAAAAAACTTGCTGTGATTTTCTTCCCGTGGAAGAAATTGTCCTATTACAGTGGCTATTATTAAATTGCATTCTCGAGGATTCTTGCGGCATAGCCATAATATCGTGTCGTCTGTCGGATGAAGGAATCGGCGTATAACCGCTGCATTCTACGGCCAATTTGCCAACGTGGAATTTCCTGCTAGTTTGATGGAGAATTTTAGCAGGAAGAGCACATCAAAGATAGACCGCCTTATCTTTGATGTGATTATCAGCAACATTTCCCTAGCAGTATGATTTAATCGCTATTTAGGTTATGTATCGTATCTACCGACCTTCGTTCCTTAAATTCTTTGGTAATTGTTATTGAATTACTTTGGGAATTTGTGCGGAGCTTGAAATTTCTCAATTTCTTGCTCAACGTTTAAAATACCTCGCAACAAATGCGATAGTACAACAATTCTACGAGTTGCTTTTCAACCGTATATTTTTGTTTTTGTAATCCATTATTTTCTCGAATGACAATTGTATGATATATACAAAAGTATCGTTGAATAAATTTCATTAAACGAAACTATCCGATTCAAAGGGTTTTTCCATTCGGTCGCGATTGTTCCAACTCGTCCATAACTGTGACTCCATTTATAACCATATAGTGTATCTTCTCGCTTGGATTTCCCAGCTCCATTAAATTGGAGCAAAACGACACACATTCCCCTGACGCATAAAAATTGCAATTCAAACGAACCGCCCTGATGTTTGTACA
The DNA here is from genome assembly GCA_014737385.1 of Bombus superbus. NCBI lineage: Eukaryota > Metazoa > Arthropoda > Insecta > Hymenoptera > Apidae > Bombus > Bombus superbus. The sequence continues at coordinate 4,997,081 of JACXIK010000016.1, read as the reverse complement.
AATCAATTTGAAATCGTATTTACGTATAGGAAAAAGTTGTTTAGGATCATGTGCCCGATAACATATTCGAAAATCATCGAAATTGGCGAGGGAGTGGTCTTTCGACGTGTTCATCAAAATTTTGAAAACCAATATTCATGGCAGAGCGACAAAACCCTGTAGCAGAATATTCTAAACTTAGTCAATCCTAGGCTTGTACATATACTCGGTAACTTTCCCACCGAAAAATTCCCTAGAGTGTTGCAGCTGTCTGGTAAGCGTCATTAACAGTCCAACCACGTTATTCTAGGCACGTTTAACCCAAAAACAAAGGAAAGAAGAGGAGACAGAGTACAACAACAGAGGCAGAAACCGTTTTAGAAAGGGTTGTTTTTCCTCGTCAAGAAAGCTCTCGCCCTAATGCGCTCGTGGAATACGTACTGGCCTGGAACGACGAAAAAACTCGACAGTTCCTAGCGTGGCTAAAGGCAGAAACAGACAGCATCGTTTCTAGGAAACGTATGCATGTATAGAATTTTTCGTACGTTGCAATTAAGAACATCGAATTAAGCCGAGTTTTCAAATCATTACCGCGCATCAAAGGAGAAATTTGAGAAAAATTCGTCGGAATTTCAAACACCTGAGGCATTTCGCTTCTCTCGTAAGAGTGGGAAGTTTAATTTCAACGAATTTTTTGGCAGAGAAAATGTTAAAATATACGTACGTATACAAGAGGGAATGAAAAAGGAAAATTATCCCTCATTTTCGAGCCATTCGGTAAATTATGGTCGTAAATTGTTACGTTTCTTTCATTTTCTCTCGTTTCCCAAGCTTTGCAAAATTCTCCGGTATGTTATTTTTGATATATAAATAGATGTTGTTTATTTTTAGACGATTCTTAATGTTTAGTATTTTATGGTTACAAATGAAAGATCTTCGACCGTTGGGCTTCTTAAATTTTCTCTAACTTTCCAAGCTTCGCGAGATTCTAATACTAATATTCTTAACGCAAGTACTCACTATTCATTTTCGAGAAACTGTTAAACATTTTGAGGTTAGGAATGATAAATCTTCGATTATTATGCTTCTTCGTCATTCTCTAAATTTTCAAACTTTGCACGAATTTATTATTTTCGCATTTTGTACCGTCCAAATATGTGCTATTTGTAATTAATTAGTTTTTTTAACCTGTCGAGGTTAGAAATTACAGACCTTCGCCAATCAATCTCGTTCTTTTTAAAGCCTAGATTAGCAATCATCGACAACGTTCGTTAGAGATCGCAAATGGAAGATTTTCCCTGTGAAAAAAATATACTTCTTTGGTGAAAAAATTGCAAGCAGAGTCGAAAGAACAAAGAGTAGAATTCTAATGAAATTTTAATGAAAAGATTGTTTTTGTCGCGCAATAAAAACCTTTTAAAATTATCGCGCATCTTATACACCTCCAATCTTTCCTTTTCGTCGCCGCTCTCTTTTATCTACGGTTTTGTGGATTCTCCTACACCGAGTGGTTCGAAAAAAAGATCTTAGGTTTTTTAGTTTCGATTGTTTGCGCCCCCGATGTTTGCCGTGGTCAAAAGCTGCGTTTCAAAATAAAGAAATCGTATTTTTCGTTTGGTATAATAAATTGATATTGCCAGCTTCCATTTAGGAAAAGCATACCTTTTCTTCCCTACGCTTTATATCTTAATTTTAAATGATAAAGATGGTACCTTACAGAAAGCTAACCTCAATTTTCTGAAATTAATTAAGGAGGTTAGGACACACATTTGAGTCTGCCTTGGCTTTATTTCTACTTTACATAATTAAATTGTTCCAGTTAAAATAACAGTTAAATATAATAATTAAAAAAAATAATTGAAATAGAGGAATTAATCCAAATCGTAAAAACCACACAATTAAGTAAAAAAGTAAAATAACCAGGAGGTGCTTTTAATTTTTAAAAATTAAATATGCTTAGTGGAGAGTTAAATTAAATTTTATTTTAGTAGAAAATGTTGACTGCGTTAGCGGAATAAAATTGATCAACGTTCTCAGATGACAACATCTGGTGACGCTTAATCATTCGGTTAATTGATGGGACGTTCATGGAATTTCGGGTAGGATTTTATGAAGTGAATGATTGATTTCTGTCAGCCAGTAGGTTTTAATGCCGATAGAAATTCTCACAGGAAATACCGGAATACCGTGGCCTGCTTCGGACATGTACAATTCAAAATACAATAAGACAATTTATTAAAGTAGAAACTTTCTCTTCTTTTATTTCAATTGTTCAAAACGCGTGATATACGATCGTAATACCAAAATTGATTTCTTTTTATTATGTGCGTTTACAACAACGTCAGCTATCAATTTTTAATATAGAATGAAGCAGTTTATTAGCAAAATAATGGCTTAATAATCAATGATATATGGAAGAGCATTAAAAATAATTCAATCTTCGATATCGGAATAAATTGGTGTCAACATTTTCGAAAGTTATAAAATAGTCGTATTTAATACGATAACTATAAAATACTTAACAATTTATTTTCATTTATGATCAATTTAAATAAAGCGATATAATCGTAATAATCGAAAAATTGTTTTCATCGTTAGCGAGATAAATGAAAAAATTCAAACGAAAGAAAACGGCAGATAATCGCATCAGTTGCAATAAAACTTAAGAATATAGTAATTATGAAATGATCGTAATTAATACTGTCTGTCGATTCATTTCTGCCAATAGAATTTATTTTTTATTTATTCATGCAAATTAGTTTTTGTCATTTAAATCGTCAAATTTTTCAAAATATCAACATTTCCATTCGATACTGCAATTATTAGAAAGGTAAGTGATAAAGTTAAAAGAAAAGAAACTGGTAGCTCTCCACGCGAGATCTAGTCACCTAGGGAAGATTTTAGGTTCCTAATGGCCGCTATTTTATATCACCAGCCATTATCTCCGATCTTTCGGATCTACTCTGCCTTTTCAAATGGCTAAAATCGTCTTTCGTGAATGTTATCCGATCGGTAGATCCACTTTCATGCAACGATCTTCTGATTCACATTTCGAAATAAGATCTCGCGATACGGCGCGCATCGAAACGAATTCAAGGGATACCGAGACACTGCAGAGACTCATTGAGATCAAAAGAGCTGTACTCCGTCGATAATATTGGTCTCTTCAATGTAAACGTTTCATTAAAAGAGATACAAAAGTAGCGGTGAACGAGGATAGATTTCAACTCTGAAGAGTGGAAGTTTACGTACAGAAAAGATCGAGTTTCAGAGATTTCGTATGCAGCGATTAAACATTTTTTAATATTCTAATTTTAAGGACATGCAATGGAAATCGTTGAGATTTCGAGTATTTGAAATCTGGTTGTTAGGAGTTTTGAATATATACAAATGGCACTTGTTGGGAAGTTAGGGTTCTAGAAATTTTGGTTATCGGAAAAATTGAATTTTTGGACATTTGTGAATGAAAAGGTTTAAATTCTCCAATGGAAATCTTAATTCTTGGTGAATACGAGATTTCTCCTTTTCAGAATAGGATTTTTTGTATTCGTTTTAAATTTAAAAATTTTCCACTTTTTATTCATACACGAATGGTGGCTGTGGTTGCAAAATTATAAATAAATGGATAAAAAAATATTCGATACGAAGAGTTTTAGTATTTTATAAAACAATATCTTTTTAAATTTTTACGGCAAAGCCTTTCAATTTTTTGCCATCGATTTTTCATGGAAATGTTAAAAACGTTTAAAAATTTCGTTTTGCAGAAATGTCACATTGTTCTTTATTTTTATCCTTTCCGAAGCTTAAGCTTACATTACTGAACTTTTATCGATCTTATATTTGATAAAAAATCCACCCTTAAGATTACGATTTTCACTCAAAATTACGAAGAACCATAGATTCGATTGAAAAGCATGGAATCTGTTGAATTGTTTGCTTTAACTCTGTAGGAGCGGAGTGAAAGAATTGTAACCATAGTCGTTACTTTTCATTTCACGATAATATTGAACATCGTTTCTTATACTTTTCCACCCCTGTTTCACATTTTATTTGCGAAGGGGTATGTTTGAATTTGCGACGAAATTGATTTGAGCACTGATCCATCGTGAAACTTTGCCTACAGCAAATAAACGTTGATTTATTTTTCCTCCTTTTTATCATTTCATTTTCGAGGAAAGAATTTATTGCGTATTTATTCATAGAATATTATTTCCCCTGCCACGTTATTTAAGAATATATATATGTATATTCGAATCGTCGAGTATACGATTGAAAATTCTAAAATAAAAATTTTTCAGCCGACGAATCTTTAAAAATCCCCATTTTCTTAGTAATTAAAATCTCCAACATGCAAATTCCCCGACAGTCAAAATTTCCAATATTTAAATCCTCCGATAACTTCCACCGTACCAGTTCTTAATTCTACAAATATTTCTAGACTTCAAATTCTCCAATAAATGAAATTTTTGAAATTCAAACCACTGTACAGCCCGCGGTCACCCAATTATCACTAGCTAGTGGTAATTTCAGGATGCAAACACGCTTTACAGTGAAATACATAAATTCCCCAAAAAGCTAATAACATAGACTAGATAGAGACATTGAAAGCTTTTATTTGTTAAAACGTTGGCACAATTCCCGGATGGGAAGATGCTTGACCATCCTAACCTTCGTTCAATGAATCTAACCGGTCATTTCTTCGAAGAAAATTTCCATTTCTACGAGACTGTGACAAAAGTACGGTGACGAATGGTTATCGACGAACGAATGAATTAGACGTCCGCCGAATGGGCTGATATCTCTGGCGAACGCTTAATAACTGTCCTTACCAAGGCAATATCTCCTATGAAAACTCCCTATGGTCGTCTTTAAACCAATTAAAATCGCTTTATAAATCAATCGAGAGATGGAACCCGCAAGTTTTACTTTGGAGGATACCATAGGACGACGTTAAGTGGCTTAAAATGTATGTCTTGTAGTAAAAGTTTTGTAGAAAATTGGTATCTGCACCGACCAGACAATCTGTCTTAGATATAATACATTTTTCAATAATTTTCAATTATATCCTTTATTAGAATTTCCTAATCTTCGCCCCTTTCTTCGTTCTTTCCAAACTCATTAAAAATATGTCAATTGCCCAAAATTATAAGAGTACTATTAGTAATTACAATTATAAAATTGTTTAAAGTTATTTGAAAATTGTTTCAGATAATTCTCTGTAGTTTAAGATACTTGATGCTTTCAAATATTCTCAAATATCCTAAAGTACCACAACGGCCAGTCAGATACTTTTTAAAGTATAATTTTTAAATTATGCCAGATAATTTAAACTAATTTCAGACACTGTCCAGTGCTTTCAACAATCCTGACGTACCATCAAAGTGCACACATACATTTTTTAATGTACTATCTTTCATACAGTACCTTTTATATTATTTGATACACCATTTTTTAATCCACTTCCATATTAACAATATCACATCAATATTACCAAAACTTATTGCTGCAATTTGTACACCAAAAAATGACGTTAACGGAAATCCATAATTTTATAATACCAAATTTCGAAATGCCCGCAAAGTCCAAGTGCACGTAATCGCACTTCATCAACAGTCCTCTTCAAATTTTCCTATTCAGTAGAGGGCATTGATTCAAATCGTTCTACCAAAACACAGTGTAACTGATAGTGTTCTACGCCGTCCCTATTACACAGTGAGACGAGAGACGATAGAGGAGAAGGCATGCATTAAGCGATTGGTCGAGAGTTAAAGCACTCACGTATGGTGAAACTGTGATCCCACCAGTCAGTCCGGCAGAGATAAGCCTTTAGGTCGTCCGCTGTTCGTGCCACTATAACTACAGGCGGTGCAACCAGCGTGCGGATGCTCAGGAACACGCTGAATGTCATCACGATGACGCCCAGTCGCTTCAGCAGACTTCCATCCGTTATCTTCACCGCTTTTGCCGATTTCACTCGGAATATCACTGATATTCTGCAAACAAAACCCGCCAACATCGGGTTATCGTCTGTAATTAACCCAGGATTTTGGATATAAGGCAATGGTCCAATAGGAATCGCTGTCCATTGTCAGTTTGAGACAGTTCTTTTAACGAGCAAACGTGAAATCTTCAATAGGCATGTTTGAGCCGATAGGTAACGGCAAGGTTCATATACTAATCTCTGCTACTATAGCTTGAATCATAGATAGCATAAAAACGAGCAATTCTTAGATTCTAGGGATTTCTTGATTTTTAGATATCAAGGTATTTTGAAGATTTGCAACGATGCGTTATTTTGGGATTTGTACGGTTTTTTTATGGAGATTGGTAGCTCTTCTCGTTGTATGGGACCCTCCTGATATTTTGGGTTAACGCTGGAACTACCATGGTGGTCAGAATTATAGAAACGTGGGAGACTTAGAATGGTGTATTTTTAGAGATCCGAAGTCTTTTGATCATCTTTCGTCAAGTGGACCAAAAATTATTATTTATTAGTGGCTAAATTATATATTATATTGTAGATTAGTAGCTAAATTACTCGTAGAATTCTTGCTATCTCTGTCCTACTTTATGAAATGCTCAAACTCTTCTGATCATTGTGCATCACCAAATGGGCCAAGAATTACTACGGACCAATGATTCTCTATCCCATCCCCAGGTGTAGCCTAGATGGTTCTCAGATTATTAAATAACTGTCTAAACTTTCGCTTTCACGGAAAGGACACTTGTACAAAATGTTCAAGATCTTTCAATTTTTTCCGAAACTGAATAGAAAGGCTCTTAAATGCTCTTTAATCTCTGGCCCTTAAAATAGTGGAGCAAGTACAACATCGCTATCGGGAGGATGCAAGGATGCTCGAGATTTAGTAGCCTGGCCGTTTTCCTGACCAATAGAGCGCGTTCAAAGGATGCGACCTCAAGGATGAAGTCTTTTCCGAAGAGTGCACTCGTGGCAATAAAAGCAGCGACACGGGAGAGACTCGAAAAAAGCTGTTTTCGTTGGTGGAACGAAGGAGAATCCATCTAAGTGGGTCTTTGATAATCGTCTCAGAGGTTCGTTCGACGAAACATCCATTAGCGAGAGTATCGTACTACAAAATTTACGTCATGAAACAGGCCGATGATTTAACACGGCTTACAGTCCCATTTATAGAACCTCAAATTCGTTTCTGTACATTTGAATTAGTCCATATTTGTTCTTAGATTTTTGTCTCGATCGACGAATTTGCAAGATTCTCCCAACTGAAGGGAACCTTCGAGAAAAGTCTCTTTTTTAATTCGCTAATTTCCATTCTTCCGTCAGATCACCAAAGGTTCCCTTTCCACTGCAGTTACCTCAACGTTGGGATCATTCTCCACTTGGATACCGCTTATAGTCGGAAGCCTCAAACGGTATTACCATAATTACCCGCAATTACCAGTACAACCATAGCAAATGTCAAACAATGCTAACCATAACAATACCAAGCACAGCACTGTTCAGTGAGAATGTTCGACACGAGCCAGTTTAGCATCATCCGTTGAGACAGGCTGAATAGAAAAGCGTGTCAGTAGTGTGAAGCCTATGTTGACCATAACAATGCTAAATACATCAGTGTTACGTGGGACAATCTGAGTCCTAAAAGCCTTAAAACTCTCCTTCGTCGATCCTTTTCGCAAACAGCCGTCAACGTTCTCAAACTGCTTCAAATACCAGTCTCTACCATGATCAAATCGTCGAGTTTTCCCGCGAGAACGCTACCTATCCAACAAGATGCAGATTAAGTACACCCATTGGCTCGGTCTAAGATATAGCGGTCCGAGTTTCTGTTCGCAGTGAAACGCGATCTTGCTCGAGGAAACGGAGCTTAGAATCGACGATTACAATGCGCGACGTTCTGCTATACGATCGTTCGTTTGCCTGAGGAATCCCTTTAATTACTTGTACACCTTGGTTGACCCAGTTGTCGCGACCACTCGAAGCGATCCTTAGGGCGAATAAGAACCTCTGCCAGCAAGCTACTCAATCTGAGGGAAAAGTTTCGTTATTGCTCTAGGGAATCGACCAGGTCTTGGGCAAGATCAATGTATCCTTGATGCTAAACACAGGTAACAGGTGAATCGATGAATTGTCAAGTGGCTATAGTGGAAAATCGGAGCTGCTAGATCCGGGTCGATGATGAAAACTTTTCCGATTCTCGATTTGAATGTTATACCTTTATTTCGCGATATTGTTATTGTAATATTATTTCATGACATTAACGCCGTTGTCGATTTATTTAATAACATTAATTATTAAGACTGCGAAGACCTTTTTAATCCTTGTTCGATCGTGGATGTGGTCGAACTGTGTTTATAAAGGGTGAAAAGAAGATTTATTTTATTTTATACCAAGAGTTTTCAATCTGTGTTAGAAGGGACGTTTCGGTAAAAAATTGCTGTCGATGAAAAAATTTTCAACTCTAAGTTGCAGAAATTTGTACCGATTATGAGGATCGAGCGAAACATTGAAGTATCGACGGTTCTCAAGCCTCTTTTTTTGTGGAAGAATTTTTTGCGTTGATAAAAAGTTTCGAAAGTTGGACAATTTTCATCGACTACGGAGAGCGGATTAAAAATTGAAATAAATTCAAATATTCGACATTCACAGCAATCGCTCTTATCCCGTTCCTTGCAACGTTGCTAATTTCTATTAACTGCAGAGGATCGGTAGAGTGCTCTCATATATCATAAACGAATCTTCGAAATTCAGAATCCAGTAATCAAATATTGTTTCTGTCGAAAGTAAACAAGTGTCCACATATTTTTGAGCAGTAGCGTACGTTGTCGTCTGGAGGGCCGGTTTAAATAGCGTAATTATCGGAAGTTTCGTATTATCAGAGGGAAATATGCCTAAGGCAGTATCGACGATGATTAATGGAGCTTTAATTATGAGTGGGACGAAAATAATATTCCTGACGACATTCAGACGAACTTTCCTCACTTTCAACTTTCGTCAAAGAAGCCAGGCGCTCGGGATTAATCTAGCCTGAAGGCAGAGGGCCACGAATTATTCTGTTTTAGTTCTCTGTCGTCGGTTATATTAATATTCTGCGCGAGTTTGCCACTTTTCGTCGCCGATACAAACAAAATACACCGACTCGTTCCGTGGAAAGTAAATTACGAGCTTGGAAAATATTGAAGATTCAAACGGGAGGGGAGGGGGAAAACTTTTGGATCGCAACCCCAGAGTCTTGATCGGAATTGGATTATTTTTAATCAGCAGGCAGCTCTACTGGATTAGATCGAAGTTCTGGCAAGTTTGGGGAAATTTAGACCGCGTATCTCGAAAGCTTCATTTAAAATTATAAGTTGATGCGCGCCACGAAATTCTTTAAAAGCTAGTAAAAGCTTGAAGAGCTTTGAATTTGGGTTTTAACTCTTGGCAGATTCTTATAGCGATAATTAGTTCGGTAATGAATCATTTTTGACTCGTATATTTACTTCCTGTTACTATTTTAATTTCTGGGCGTTAAAACTAATATTTACTATATTAGTTTCCATGTTAAACTTTAATTTCATAATATTAAATACAACATATTTAATTTTTTTAAATATTAGAACAAACAGATCCTTCAAAGTAGTGCATCTCGGATTATTGATTTTTCGATTATTGAAAATACAGAGTATTTGCACAAAATTAACTTCAATTAAAAAAAAAAAAAAAAAAAAAAAAATAGAAGTACGATTTTTCTGATTGTAACGTTTGGTTTATAATCATTCAGATGCGCACAAAGGAATGGAACATATTTTCTCTCCTTTGAAATGTCACAATTTGGAAAATTGGAGAACCAAAATTTGATTATTTTCACGTTTCTCTCCTTTGAAATCTAACGATATACGAAAGTACATCTTTATGTTTCATGTAGCGATCGAGTTCTCAAAATCACACAATACTACGTGGGCGGGAACTAATTAATAGATGATGTCATGAAACTTCTCAAATTTCCTGGAACAATCGGTTAAGCGAGACAAAAGGAAACAGAGACGTGATCAGAGAGGTAATTTTGAGTTTCCAGCCGGAATTTCTAATTATGTGTGTCGATTTCTCGTGTAAGTCAAGCCTGTACATTAGCTGGCTGAGTCGACTTCCGTTAATTATAACTTGGAACTTCTGACAAAGTTACACGTCGCGTCGATTAAGCGGCAACTTCGGCTAAATAACATTAGAATGCCGGAAACAAGGACTGGGTGTAATGGCGAGCGTACTAGTAGACGAAGAAAGAGAAAGTTTAACAGTGGACCCGACGTAGCAAGTTTAACAGGAAGTTCCAGGGCCTCGATTAATTGTGTTAGCTCCGACAACGAAGAAAAGTACATCGTCCACGGGATATTACAGCAACTTGCCGGCTCAAGGGTTAGTTTTGCTTCAAATGGCAATTTAGATTACGTTAATATGGCTTTAGCACATATTACTAGTTCTTACATGGTTTGAAAAAATATCACGCGCCTTCGGTGAATTTTCTATGACTTGAATTACTTAAATAAATTTTCCCACGAATCAAATGAAATTTCCATTAGGCTTCGATAAATTTTCTTCGAACATTTGCGCGTCAATAATTTGATTAATATATTTACATTGATCCATTGATTTTCCTGTGACTCAAATAACATTTCCACGGCTGGAACACATTTTACTATGACTCAAACAACATTTCCACGACTTCAATCAATTTTCCCGTGACTCAATTATTTTCCCCAACTTTCCAAACTTCCTTCAAGTTTCGACGCTTTCCATCTCACGAACCTATTCCTTTATCGAAGGGTGAAAAAGAAATCGGAACATGTCGTTCGCGGAAATCGTCATCCATCCTTCAACGCTTTAAAATAGATCAATGTTACACGATGAAAGGCAGGTTTATCACTCGGCTGGCGAAGAATACAGTAAAAAGGCAGAATCGTGCTCACTTGGCCGAGCTTTGTTCGTCGAAAACGAGGTGCAGTCCAAATGGCTTACGAATTCCAGGGGCGAGCCACGAGGGCGCACTTTTATTTCTCTTCCTCGCAAGCGAAATGGGCTGGGGCATGAAAGTAGAGGCAATCTTTGTCCCGGAATCTCCGTGCTCGACGGAAATCCTGCAGCTGCTCTTGAAACCAGTGATCTCGTGGGAAAGATCTTCGAAAAAAAGAGGAAGAAAACGAAAGGAACGATACATTACTCGTTGGTCGACGAAGCCACCGCTGGAAACTACTGACCTTCTTTTTTTTTCGCGTTTCAACCCTTCGAAGCGACTGAGTCAGAGGGTTGATCGGTGGAAATCTATCGAACGCGAGAAGTCGGAGACGAAAGGAAGAGAATGGAGACAGGACGGTGCACTTCTAACCGTGGGAAACGATTCTTTCGATTCTTTCCAACCGGGGGATGAAGTGCGAAGAGTGCCACTGTTTCATCGATCAGATTCTCTCGAGCTCGAGGAAAATTGGCTCGACACTGTAAGTTGGAGAATTGCGACAGGCGGAATTTTTCTGACGTGTGACGGAAGAGATTGGAAAAGAGAAACATGGTCGAGGAAAAGGATGTTTCCTTTTAGTTATGGAAAAACTGAACGAGTTATACAAAGTTTGGTGGGATTGGAGAGAGGTAGTGTAAGTTTTGGAAGACGATATTGATAGCTTAAGACGTGTCTCGAGTATTGGTAAGTCATGGGAAATTATCGTGAGTCATAAAAACTCATTTTGATTCATAGAAAATTATTTAGGTTTATGGGAAATCGTTTAAAGTTAAGGAAAATTTGTTAGCATATGGAGAAGACCTTTTCTATTTAAGTACATGAACTATTAGTATTCAAAGGAAAGTTATTCTAAATCAGTACAAATCACTCTGATTCATGGAAAATAACTTGGTGTTAAGGAAAATTCATTGCGAATAAGAAAACTATTTCGATGTAATTTAATAGTAAGAGCGTGAAATCTGTATAAATTGCTACGACGAATCATGGAAAATTGTTCTGAGTAGATATGAAGTTTAAAATCGAAACTCGTGGGAAACACACAGTTCACACATTTGACAAATCATTCTCAAAATTATTTCCTATAAGATTCACCTTAAATATAAAGTCAATATTAAAATGCTATTAAAACTTTTCTATTGCTCGGAAAATTATACAATTGTATAATACGAAACATAGTATTCGAAACTCGTCGGAATTGTTGGTTATTTAAGAATTGTGTCAGGAAATTAAAACGTATAACCATGTAATTTTCCGCACGCGTGTCAGCGTGCAAATTGTAATTGTAATTTGAGCGAAGTGGATTCCCATTTGCAAAGCAAACATCGTTCGTCGGATCTCGTAGCATGCCACATGGTATTAAACAACATTTCCAACAACGTTATTTGTACTCACCGCCAAGTCTTTAACATGAGGGCCCCGTAGGTGAGAGAAAACCCAATCTCCCTCAACCACACACGCACTGTACAGGTTATGACGTTCGGACGGGGATACATTACTATCGTCTGAAACAAAGAAGTTGATTTCCATTTACCATAATTCCACGTCTCTGGAGAAAAGTTAGATTTACTGAGAAATTCGATTTTTTAAATGAATTCTTATAAATTGAATTTTTCTTGGCATCATAAGGGGCTTAGAACCGAGAATATTCCATTTAATAACGAGAGATAGCATTGACAAAATCGTACTTCAGCTCTTCATTATGATTTCACAGTATTTATCACAACAAATATAAGAGTAACGGCAAAAAGAATAAGAATGGCAAAAATTGAAAATAGTTTGGATCTGACGATAATTAAAACTACAATAATTTATGAGAACTTCCCATAAATGTATAAAAATCCGTAGTTACTAAACGTGGGAAAGAAAATTCCTATGCCAGAAAATATAAAATCTCTATGATGCAATTATCCTTATAATTTAATGTTTCGAGAAATTAAACGAACGAGAAGTTTTCTCAATTCTTCGCATTCTTTCCTCTCGACAGGAAAATTTCTTTCTTGTTCTATGGCTGCATCGCATGAGGATAATCGCTGATATCGAAAGAATGCTTTTCATGGAAGAACGCAAACTCGCGTGCCTCGTCACGCTACGGTTAGGTTAATTTTCGTTTGAACGGCGCTAGTATCACCCTTTCCCCGCCATTTTCGTGTCGGCAGTTCATCGGTTTCACGGTCAAACAAGAGGCAAGTGTGCTCGATTGCCGGATAAAGGCTTCCGAACGAACTTATCAATTGCATTCTACAATTGGTTCGAACACGAGAACGACCCACGCCGAATGGCTGTTTAAGCGGCTCTCAAATTATACGGTCCGCCACTAGCGATTAAAGGCATCGATTGATTTTGTCATTACGCTTTATAACCGCTGTGTGTTTTAGTTTTTATCACGTACTTTAGCTTTTCATCTTCTATTTTGTGGTTAGGTTTCAGTTTGCTTTGGGATAGAACTTAATTTGGCCTGATTCACTGATTTTGGCTAGATTCAGGTTAGGTTTGTTTAGGTCTGTTTTGGGATAGAGCTTAATTCAGTTTGATTCACTGATTTCGGTGTGGGTTTGTGTTAGGTTCATTTCCTATCTTGATTAGGTTCATCTTAATTTTAGATTCATTTCCTATTTTGAGGTTAGATTTCAATTTGCTTCGGGATAGAGCTTAATTTAATTCGACTCACTGATTTTGGTTAGATGTAGGTTAGGTTTGCTTCAGATCTGTTTTGCGACAGATTTTAATCGAATCTATGTAATATTTAAATAAGATTAGATTCAGATTCAATTTTGACTCGTAAGTTATGTGAAATTGTCGAAAGAGTATGCTACTTACCGTGCAGTATATGAAAAATGCACCTAGTACAATGACACGTAGAAGAACAGGGCTTGCAGCTCTTACCACCTGTAACAAAAAAAATCACCAGGAAATAAAATACCAGTTTCAAGCATTCTTACGACTATATCATTATAATTGTCTGCCTTATCGTCCATCGTTAAAACTGTTGATTTTTCTTTTAGCACGAGTGCGTAACAATATATAAAATACACGAAATAAACGATATATAAAACGGAAATAATATAATATAAAATTTTGTATCTTCGTAATCAATTGTATTTATAGGAAATATTCAATGATATAAAAGCTCGCTTTTGTCGATTTATATCTTATAAATAATTTGTTTAATCGATAATCGATGACAGTAAAAACAGTGCTTTCTTATTGGTTCAAGAAAGTTAATATACTAAAAGATGGTTGATTTCATATCGTTGATGAATTCTTTTGTCAAATACATCTCGATTATAGCCAATTAAAAAACAAACAAAGAATTCCCGAATGAAGAATAGAATATTGGTAACAGTAAAAATTCCAATGATATCGCCTTTTTACATCGATTGGAGACTATTGAACATTATCGGAAATTGGAAGATTTTCCGTTTCGCGTTGCTGTGCACGGTTTTAACTTTAAATATCGATATCATAGGTCATAGGTCAGTACAATAATTCCAGTTATATTTTGTATTAAAAGACGCACAATTGCTTCAAAATTGATCAGAAATTCTGACATTTAATATAGGGATTAAAATTGTTCCGTGCAAATCCATCAATGTACAAGAACATACCAGTAAAAAATACCCGTGAATGCTCAACGAATGTCGCAGAAAAAAATATTCCAACAATTTGAACAAATTATTCAACGAATGAACGAGAGCCACTTGAGAACCACTGACGAAGAAACGATTTACTCTGGCAACTAGAGACAAAGCTCGATGAAGTAGGGGCGGGCCGACGGATTTTTAATTGTCCAAGAGTTTCTATCAACTACTCGCTGCCTGCCATCCCCTTTCGCCCCTTTCGTCCGTGACACAGTTTACGCAAGAAACAGACACATTATCGGAACTGCGGGGGGGGGGGGGGAGTTTGAGTCCGTTAAAATAGGAAATCGGAAGTTGGCGAATTGCATTCGACGAGAAATAACTGCAGTCAGTGCTGAACTTGCTAGACACAATGGGGACCGGTGCCTTTCACAGAATGCTTTTAGTTTCTTAATCCGACAAGATTTCGTGGCTCCAACCCCTTTACTTCTTCGAGTTGCGTCGATAAGCGACTCTTCCTTTTCAGCTTAATATCGTCCCATTTACTTTAAGTCTGTCGAACAGTTTTTTACTCGTTCTCCTATTTTATCCTTTTCTCGATTTTCCCACTCGATAAGTTTCGATGAAGTCAAACGCGAGGGGGTGAAGAAACGTCGTAAGACACCTTTACATACAGAAAATTATGTAAATATTGGGATGGTTCCCGTGGAAAATGTTTACGTGTAAATTGTGGATTTTTACGTAGATTTATATCTTCGCGGACATTATTATAGAAATGGAAATAAGTAAGCAGAAATTTGTTTCGCCTATTAAATGTTGTAACTTGGATTAATAATATAGCCGATAAATTGAACGTTACAAATATTTAATGGTAATGGAATAATTATTAATGTTAGATTTCTATGTAAATAGCAAATTGATCTTTTTGTGGATGCGAATTCGTTTTATCAATTAGAAACTAGTACTCCGCTGGAATATTTATCATTTTCAATCTGCATAGATTGTTTTAGAATAACAACACTATCGTATTTCCACTTAATTGTGTAAGATTCATAATATAAAATAATTCATAAATAATTTATGAAAATTGTAGAAACAGAATTACGATATAGAGATTTCGATTGCAAAAATAATTTTCTTAACCATCCACTGGAATATCATAAGAATGTTCGTGGATCGATCGACGATAGCTGACTATATCTGGTTATAGTTACGAGAAACTCGACGAATGGTCCTATAATTCGCGACGATTGGAGGAACATGTACAATATGTACCGTCGCGTTTAAATATTTGCCATGGAGCAAAATATTTGTAGCTCGCCGTGGATTCGTTTGAACAGCGTCCCTCCAACGTTTCGTCTGGAATTCGGACGGAATAATATTGGCGAGCCTGGCTACGCATCGGTCTCCATAGAGTCAGACTTCTTCCCTCGTTCCTAGTTTCTATTTGAGAAACTATGAAAATATCCTCCTGATTTCGAAATATCATACCTTGTCCGCTAACCTTGATAACCTGTTTGCCATAGACGAAATCAACCGCCGGGGATAGGAAAAAAATTAGTTGCAACGTGGAGATGTGAAGTCTGGTCGGTTTCAGTAGTATAGGTCTGTCAGTAGCCAGACGTTCCAAGCGGAGCAGCCGTGAAATATCCCAGGCGTATCAGTCATTTGTACAATATTTCCTTTACGACTACGTTCGCCATCGACTACTCTGAAGCTCAACCCATAAGCCATTACTCTTCCTTCTTTATTTTGCACAATATTAAAAATGCTTTGTACGATGTTAAAAGTTACTTATGTAACGGAATTAAATTTTCACTTTGAAAATTTGTTCTGATTTTTGCTCGATGATTTTGCTTCAATGGTGTGTGTGTGTGTGTGTGTGTGTGTGTGTGTGTGTGTGTGTGTGTGTAAATAATCGTTTGGAATAGTAATCTTGTAATGCTGGGTTATTAATAATTTCTGTATTACGACGAACGTTAAACAATTCCTTGGAAGCATCTTACCCACGAATGTCTCGTTTAAATGCATTAGTTTCCCTTTAGTGTGGTGTCTTTTATGGTATTCTTCGCTTGACACGTTGCACGATGGTTTCTCCCCCTTCTTTTTCCCGGGACAAGCACTTTCTTTACCTTTGAACATTTCCTTCGAGTGGCTTTTTCGAGGGCTCCTTTTTCTTATTTTAGCATCCTCGGTGACTTTTCACAAAAATATTTCGCTACGTCTTCCGATCTTAAATTTCATTAAAGTAACTCCTTTTACCCTCTACGTTGCCACTATCTCGCTGATTAAATGCGTTTCCGCCCTGTTCGCGTCCCGCTCAAAACCTATTTTCTCATTATATGTCGTTTAAATGCGCTTCTGCCTTTTCGACTCTTTATTTAACCTATTTCCCCTCACGATCGTATTTTATGGGGCAACAGCGCGTCTTTTGCCTGTTACAAATACGCGAATACTATGCATTCATTCTATGTACTGCAAATATATATATATATATATATATATATATATATACACACACATAGAGTCCATAAAATGTTCTATGAATATTTGTTATATCGTATGTGAAGTCTTCCATAAACGATTCTCCATCGAGAATCGTGAAAGTGACTAGCATTGTCCTGTTCCTGCTTTTTTCCCCAATTTTTTCATGTCAATTTGTAACTTCACAAATGCAACGTTACTTTTACAGTAACGCTCTGATGACTGCGGTAAAAGCACAGAAAGGTATAAACCATCGGGACGCTTTTACAATCAGTGCGGAATCGTCCCGCGGGAAGCGACATCAAAAATGTAATTTAATCCGGCGTTGAACACGCTCCCCGTGCTTAAAATGGGAAATATCGCGACAATGTCCACTCGAATCCCCGAGATTTATGATTATGGCTGCGAGACAGACTGGAGACGAATGGCGAACACGTTCTTCGACATCAAAATTTGATTAGTATACAGTCAAAGCGACGCTGGTTTGGAAATTTCGTTCGCCAATCCAGCATCGATGATTATGAGGCCGTGACGATCGAAAATTGGCGACTATAAAGTCGCAGTAATTAAACGCTGACAACTACAAAGTTACAGAAGTTGAAGATTGGTGACAATAAGATCGCAGTAGGTAATGATCAGCGACTGTAGAGGCGCGGAGATTGATGATCTTAAAGCTATCGTGGCGGAAAATTGGTGACTATAAGGTTGCAGCTATTAAAAGTTGGCGACTATAAGAAACGCGGAAATTGAACACTGGAAGCTATGAAGCTGTGGCAATTCGAAATTAATCGCTACATCATCTATATAACTATGTAACTATAACTGTAAAATCCCATCGATGAAAAACTGGCGACTACAAAGCTACAGAGATGGAGGGTTAATAACTATAAATAATTGAATGTAACAATTGAAAATTGGTGACTACGAAGCCGCGACAATTGGAAATGGATGACTATAAATATCGCAGCAAAAATCTGGCAACTACAAAGCCACAGAAGTAGAATATTGGTGACTATACAGTTGCTACGATTAAAGATTGCCGACTATCGCGTAAATCGAATATTGGCGAATGGTAAATGATCGCAGCTTTTACGCGTTGCGTGTTCCGACGTCCTCCCGAGTTATTTTTATTTCACGTGTTCAGCCGCTCGTCGATGTTCATTACATCGGAGAAACACGCTCGCTAAGAAACAAGCACCGAAAATTTTTCATTTTTATAGCGCATTTGTCATTCGAAGAAAGTGTGTACGTGGTCCACTGGCAAAAGTAATGAAAGTACATTCGTGCAAGTTTCTTTGGGTTTTATTTCGGAGAATCATGATTGTAATCTGAGTAGAGGTCCCTTGGGAGATGATACACGCGATGGAAAGGCTTTTACTGGCTCCTGGAACGATGACAGAAGCCTTCGTTCGTCGAAGGAAGTTGCCTGGGAAGGGTCGCGACCCTTAAGAGGGTCGGTGGATATTTCTGATCGCGATTATTTTTATTGAATATTTTATTGCCAGGCTTTCAACGTTTACTTATTTCTATGTAGCCGGTGAAACGTTTCTTCGTCCTTTTATCCGAGCGTTTGGACACTTTGTGCAATTTGATTAAAGGGCTGATGTTTACTTTATATTTTTTAAGTAATTTATGAATATCATATGTTCTGTATGTTTATAATATACTATGTTAGATTGGCTCATAAGTTAATTTTGTCTTTCTACTGTGCTATTTAGAGGAAAATTTGTAAAATAAATACCATGAAAATATGTAATCGACTGCAAATTTCTGGCAAAGACGTTATCGTCGTCAACGTGAAACTTTCGTGCTTTTTCGAAAATATCTCTCAGCGAAATTTTTCATACCAATATTGTCAAATCTTTTGCCAATTAATAAATGTTACAACGAGTGAAGTAAGCATTAACTTGAGGGTGTTAATTAAATATCCCAACCAAATATTCACGTAGTCTTTCTTGCACGTTTTACGTCACCATATGGTCTGGAATTGTCGTGATGATACGCAGTGAAAATGACTCCGAGAACGACTGGCAAAAAGGTGGAAATTGTAGGATGAAAGTGTGATTACAACATATTTCCATACCATTTACACAGTATGTTTCCAATTTTTCTGTATACACCACACTAAAAATGAACCTAGGGGATGACGTAATGGTTGTAAATTATATTTACAATACAAGGAATATATTCGTATATCGTTACATATTATTCTTATATATCACGTAATTATTATCACGTTTTAGTTACGTATTAGGATATTTATAATATTTCGCACATTTATAAACATCCTTCGTGGCTTTTGAAATAAAATCGAACGACGAGTTCGTACGTACAAGAACATTTTTTTCCGCGTCTAGAATTGAAATAAAAAAATAGAACATCGCAAATATTTCTCTCTGACATTTCGCGTGTTAATCTGCCCGCGCTACGAACTGATCGAAGAGGCGGAGGAAAAGAAAAAATTGGAAAACGACGAAGCGAACTTCGAGCAACGCTTCGCGCACCACAGGACAGTGAGCAGCGAGGATAAAAATGAAAATGTCTGTAGGACAGAAACGATACGCGTTATCGCTAATGAAATACAAAATCCAGCTCTCAGGAAGTAAGCAACACAGTTCAGTCTGTATTAACAGCCCTCCGATCTTATTTCCCCGGAGGTTCGTTACAAAGGAGAACCTCGACGACGCTGGTATATCCTTCCAATAAACGCAGCTACTCCATGCTCCTTTTCCTTTTTTTTTTTCCTCGTCGCCAATAAGAGACGTCCAACGTTTATCGATAAGTTCATCGAAAAACATCTTCGAAATAAACGAGGAATATTCGCGATTTACGAAATTATCCAATTTTAGAGTGCGAAACGTTAATATTTTTCATATTAAAAATTATTTTGAGTAAAACTTTACTCAAGCGAGGTGAAAACTTACGTCTCGCGGCAAGAGAACGCGTTTCCACCAATGACGAAATTTCACACGAAGAGATTTGTTTGAAACGATCCTAACCTAAAATCTCAACTATGATTCCGCGTAATATAGTAAAACAGTATGAAACTGTCGCGTTGACGACGCAGAAAAGCATCAAACCGATAATTATGATATATTATAGTAACAACAATACCGTACATTGACGCTATTCTATTTTTAATATTGTTGATATTATTAATAAGGAACAAAGCGTGTGTTAATCACCTACGTCGAAAGAACAGTATCGTTGATATTTTCAAATTTATTAATTTTTCGCTTTTCGAAAGGGGAATATTTTTCCATCGTATAAATATAATTCGCCTTACGAACAACTTGTTCGACAACGAGATAGTTAACCAAGGCTTGTATTTATTTGTACAACGTAATGAAATGGCAATAA
Organism: Bombus superbus; assembly: GCA_014737385.1. Lineage (NCBI taxonomy): Eukaryota > Metazoa > Arthropoda > Insecta > Hymenoptera > Apidae > Bombus > Bombus superbus. Next base: position 4,976,710 of record JACXIK010000016.1, on the reverse strand, counting down.
TAAATGGCATGATTTCAGTTTATTCTCTTTATCTCTCCTGTATGAGCCAAGAGGAACAATCGTGGAATGGCTTACTTCCATTTGAAATGTTATTTCTCCTGCTGTCTGCCATGGATTGTTTCCAGTGATATCTCTGAAAACATCATCGTCGATGGCGTTTCCTCGTCTTTCCTTTCGATTCGTCTCCTAATGGTCCATGAATTTCGGAAAATGCGAATTTATGCTTTGAGATTGTATTTATAAAAATTGCCAATTTCCAGATACGAACATTTTTGGAATCTGGCTGTTACAGATTCTCTTCAAACGATTTATGTATCGATAAATTGTTCAAATGGAACAGACAATGTCTTTCGTGCTTCTTAAATGCTGCATTTATATCTGCCGAACCTTTCATCGTGCCATACTACTCAAAATTCAATTCATAAAATATTTTCATTTTACGAAGCTCGTAAAACTCGTAAGATTAAGCAAACATTGAGAGAAAGATTCAGGAAATTTATAAAATTCGCAGAGCTCATAAAATTGAAATTCGTTCGTAAACTGTTTGTTTTCACAAGTGTATGTAGATTTCTAATACAGAGCGAATCTAAAAAATTCGCTTATAATTGAAATTTAGTCCCTGCTCTATTGTTCCCAAGCATTCTTCGTTCTGTCAACAAAATTCCATTACTGCCACAACGTAACAAAGAATCAATTCGGTTTCAGACAGATAGATGCATCTGGCACACCTGTATACTTCTTTTTAATTATTTCGAGGACGAGATCGATATCAGTTAAATTGCTACTTCTTCGAGGCTCGTGTGCTTCTTTTAATTGATTCGAACGAAGGAACACGATTCGATTTCATGAAAGATATATAGTTTCACGATCGAATTCAATTTCTTCGATCCAGTTGCTATATCGTAAACGATGCCTCGTAGATCAAACTGTTAGGCGAGGACGAAACACTCTTTAGGGTCAAGGTCTTTCTCCTTTGTTACTTTTCAATTGTGTTCTTTGTACGAAGAAAGGCCACGAGAGGTTATGTTATTGGGTTATTTGTAATATTCGTGGCCAAGTCGGAGAAAAATTCAAAGGAAACGTAGTTTTCGTACAATTGACACTTTATCGAATGCACCAGCGCTTGCAGAAAATTTGTGAATTATTTTAAATTTTAGATATTTTGGCAATTTCGTAGTTTCTTTATTTCCATTGCATCAATATTTGTGTAAATTAGAGGTATCAATATGTACAATAATAATCAGACTACCGACTTTCATGCATTTATGAGGTATTTGAGAGTGCAAAATTGCGCGTAATATAGAATCACCTGCAAAATATGTAGAGTATAGTGTTTTCTAGGATACTTGTTATGCGATAAAATTTTCTTTTACTGAGATTTTGCTTTGTTAATGATGTTCTCAAAAATATAAATTTCCATAAAAATCCGTGGTCTACCTACGATACGTACGAAATTTCATTAGCACTACGATTAGAATTGGGAAATAATCTGAGAAAATTCTTTGAAGAATTGAAATAGTCGGGCTTAATTATAAAAATTCGAAAACACGAACGAGCGTTGGAATTCGAAAATAATATCGTAGAAACTTGTCGAGGAAATTGAAATAATTAGCCGAAATTACGAAAATTCGACAAGTGGGGCGAACGTCGGAATTCGAATACGATGTGAAGGAATTTTTTGTGAAACGGAAACGATAAAAAAAGCTACAAAAAACTGGATGAATTACAAAATGCGTGTAATCTTGAAGATGACTGTTAAAAATATTCAATGTATGAATTTATTATTCGCGAAGGAAGTTATATGTCGAGGTTCAGATGGATGAACCAGTTTATGAGTTTCGAATTTAGAAATTTATCGTTTCAGAAGAAATGTTATGTTAAAGTTTAGACAGTTGAACTAATTCGTGAAATTTGAGACCGGTACGTAAAATTTGAGACCGATTCGTGAAATTTGAGACCGGTTCGCGAAACTGGAGACCGGTTCGTGAAATTTGAGACCGGTTAGTGAGATTTGAGACCGGTTTGAGAAATTTGAGACTGGTTAGAAAAATGAGAATATTCCTGAATTTAGACTCGGATAAGAATAGTAAAAAAAAAAATAAAATATTAGATATACGAATTCATCATTTGAGAAGAAACTTATGCTAACATTGAAACGGACAGATTAATTTGAATTTGGAGAAAGAATCGAGAGAAAGAGCAGAAATACCGTCGAAGATAACGTTTAAAGATATATTAGCACAATTAAGAATTATTACTACAAATAATTGGCGACAATGGAGGAATAGCGTTTCGAGAGAAAGTAAGCCAATATACTGTTGTTGGCCGTCTCGTTCAAATAGGAACAGTAAAAAGAATGGATAAATGGATTTCCTGTCGCTTCCAACGAACAAACAAAATCCATTTTCAAGATTTATTACCATTTGTGATTACAAGTGGATGTTATCACTTTTCATGTCACTTTTTAACATTGGTAGCAGCATAATTCAGAAAATAATGATTTATAATGGTTTGAGAAGTTTGTGTAAAATTGAAAAACACCGCGCTAGAAAGATTTTTGCAAATTTGAAGCAACGAAAAGGAGCAAAAATAGCTAGCAGCAAAACGATGAAAACTCTATTATTAAAGAATAGGAAATTTTTTCTATAAAGCCATTCATCCATCCAATAAATGGGAAAAACACTGAAAACTTAATCGAAAACCAATATCGTTTATGACTTCAATTAAAATTCTATTAAATCGATCTTTGTGAATTTAAAACGAAATTACATAAAAGCCTTGAAAGACTGCATAAAATAAGATTGATATTATTTTAATCAAACGTACAATATTTCGAAGAAAGTAACCGCGATTGAAGTTTTATTTGAAAACCATCGACCGGATATTACAAACGTCGTTTTCCATCACGAAGATGACGGAAATTTTATAGAACGTTCGAAGGAAAGTAACAAACCTATTCTACTTTGGTCTCTACGAAATTTGCTGCTGCAAAAATGTTAAAACGTTACTTCAAGGAGTTCGTTAGCAAAATATTCCTCAAAGAAATTTAATATAAAAATATTTCTCGAAGAAATTCCGAAACATTACTCGAACAAATGCATTATCAAGAAACACGAAAATAAAAGAGTTTTTCTGAAACAGTAGATAAATGTCACGCGTTATAAAAAATATTTCTCATAAATTATTAGCAAATTGCTACAAGCAAATTTTTCTTTGCCAGCGCAGTTGATATATCGTGGCCGGCGATGCAATAAAATTTAATGAACAAACGACGAAATTCAACGATATTTCATATGCACGAACCTAATATATTCGACGACACAGCTGCTTTTTTTTGTCTAACCAGTCCCGAGTTCGCGTAACTCGTTTCCATTCGGCTCTTAATTTCCCCTAGTGGTTTCGCCGTGTCGAGCAAAACGTTGTTTCGTTATGGCCGGCCGCGAGAGATGAAAAAAGAAAGAAAGGCAAATGGACATGGTCGCGCATATTTCACCGCCTTTTTCCATTTTCTTATCGATCCACTACTTTTTGTTGTACCACTAACGACCAGCGGAATACTTATATGTCCTGAGTATTCTCCACTGAGGAAATCTATCTACTCTATCTGTTCTCAGTATCGCCTTATTTCCATCCTACTTTTGAAAATTCCTTTCTATTCCCTTGTTTCTTTCTTCTCTTCAATCGCCATTTCCTAATATTTAATTTTTGACATATCGATGAAGCCTTCGACGTCAACTAAAGTTCTAGATTTTTAGAATTTTGGATTTGGATTTGAACTAGATATTTGGTACATTTGAATATGTAGTACCTGTTATAACGTCTAATAAGCGAAACGAATTTCTGTCTAGATCTTACTTTTTCAATCGTTTCTTAAAATATATAAATTTGGCTACCGTGTGCAGTAACGTTCGGATATATGGCGACGAGTCATCTGCGCCAATTCCTGGAATTGCTGGCTCGAACCAGGCCTCGGCGTTATCTATGATCCGCACCGATATAACTCGACCCGGTATCGAATTACCGGAATAAGAAAAATAGAATTTTCTTCGTTTCTTCACATATTCTTACGAGATGGTTTTAGCCGGGTTATTAAGATTCGTACTATTACGACGATACCAAATATCACTATATTTGACCAGCAATTCTTAACTAAACTAAAGGAATGTGTAATATATAGTGAGGAGTAAGAAACGTAATCTGCCTGACTCTGTAGTATCTTATTACATTCTGTCTATTCTGTCTTAGCAGAAGTCAGATAATGTAGACCAATTCTTGGAAAGTTCTCTCCATGGATATACGACCAAGCAGGTCCTGATCGATGGCCATATATCCAGACATTACTGTACATTAAACTATATATCTATAATATATCTTACTAATAATATATATATATATATATAAGTGAATAAGTAATATATATGTGTGTGTTTCATAATACATAGCAAGTTTAATTATCCTGGAAATTTAAAATGTTGTTTGGTTATTCTCAGGTGCAGAAATTTATTTGGAATTTTTATTATAATTTCGAGATCATAGGCAATTTGAATGTTTCAAGGTTGATGCGGCGATTGAGATGAAACGAAAGCACAAAATGGAAACTGGTCGAAGAACAAGTAGAAGTGAAACGAAGGAGCGACAAGAGGCTTCTTGGCGATGCTCGAACGACAAAGTCGAAAGAGAAGAGTCACAGTTAAGCCGGCCGACAAGAGCTTGCCTTTGGCTAATGATTTCCCCCGTGTTCCTACCTCGCGTTAAAAGGACGCTTCTCTTAATTTTCCGGCAGTAGATCCATGAGAGTAGATGAAGTTGCATTAATTTTCAACGATTTCGCGCTGCAATGCTACTCATATAGTGCACAAATGTTCCACGAATTCATTAAAAATTAACTCGTTTCGGGCTAAAATTTTTCTAGACACGAGGGTTGTCCCTTAAGTGTAGTTCTTTGAATTTTTTTAGCACTTTCGTGAACTTTTGTAATCCTGGGTTATTTGGATGCTTTGAAATATGTATCTTTGGTAAAATAGAATTTTCAGATTTCAATGTATATTTTGGAATAGTTTTTCATTAAGAAATACTTTCACGTTTTAATCAGATATCTATCTGACAATGTATCGACCAACATTGCTACTTGGTATTGAAAACATATTAAACAATTTCTAAATAATTTATCTCACTTTCCTAATTTTAATCAGGCGTTGCACATTTATCGACGATACGTATCGAAAATTATTTAAAGTTGTCCATTCTACTGGAAATTAATTAGAACGTTGATTATTCCAGACTTCCGTCAAGCTGAGAAATTATTTGTTGGGAAATAGATCGACCAATACTACTGTTAGCCACTAGAAACTACGTATTTCAGGTAGATTTCAATCGCATGTAGGTTTTGCATCGGAAACTATTACTGTTCTATCCAACAGACTGTATGTATACTGTATTTCGTGTTTTCGAATACAGAAGCGTCTGACCATATATCGTCCTATACCACTAGCTCCGAGCTATACGACAATTTTCCCAAACTGCCGAAAACTTTTCCCTCATAAATAGGAATTTGGTCAACCTCCCAGCGTGCAATAAATTTTCCTTCCTCATAAATTCAGTCGTTGCACTCGTCGAACAAACCAGCAGAGAATCAAAGAATTAGAAATAATTTGTGATGGGATTCTTGAGCAGTTGATTTATTAAAAAACAATCGAAAATAACTAACTTCTCCTACAGGTTCTTAACTTAAACAAGAACAAATTTAGTCAACGAAGATTGAACAAATATCTGGTGGCTAAAATATAGGAATATTATTTTTAGCGATACGCAGTGATTGCGATCAATATATCCTCATACATTCACATTCAGATTGCATAGAACTTTAATTTAATTTTTTAAACAATCCCTTCGATATATTTTTAATTAATTTTCGGTAATTGCAATCAACGAATAGTACTTACTACAAATTATTATAAATAGTAATATTAATCGTCGGATACATATACAGACAGGCAGCACAATATTAATTATCTTCAAGTAGTATCGATCAGTGTATTCACCGAGAGATTTCTAATTGAAATGAATTCTTTACAACTGTAAAAGCAATTCTTCTCAAATATCAATAGTACCAGTCGATATACCCGAGGCCAAAGAGCTAATCGAAACACAATTAATCAATACTATTCATTCAACATTATCGAACACATCTTTAATTAACTTTCAATACTTGTCAAATTAGAAATGGCAAATAGTAGTATCGGCCAATGTATAGGTAACCGATACAAACTTGGAAATATCCTTAATTAATTTGCAGTAGTTACGATCAATATTTGTACAGGCACTTGACTTCTCTGAGTGTCTATGAGCGCACAAAAAAAAAAAAAAGAAAAAAAGGAAATGATTTCCTAAAATCCAAGAATAATTTTACTTAATTCCAGTAGTGTCGATTAATATCGATGCAGGCAGGTCTTTGATTAAACTGTAGAAACAATTCCAACCAATAATACCAACTTGAAACCATGTCTCTGGCAGACTAATTTCCTTCGTAATTTTCCTCTCGGCGAAGAAATACGTGCGTAACGAAGAAACGGGTTCACTGAGAGCTCGCGAGATTACGTTTTTGCAGGCCGACGGTGGATTTGCATTTATCTTACTCCGTATTCTGTAATTAGATTAAACGCTTGAAGAAAGACGGGGACTGGCTGACTGCAAATGAACAAATTCGTCGGGTCTCTCGACGTTGATTTTCACTTAACTTCCTTCGAGCTGTAAAAATTACCTTCGTTAACATTCAATCGGCCTCCAGTCGCTGTAATTATTTCGCGGAAATACAAGCTCGAATGCTAAATAAAACGTAGCAGCCTGATCAGCGAGACACTGGACCAATTCTGACACGTAAATATATTTTACAATTTACCAGGTCATTCGGTAAGTAATTCCGTTTCTTATATCGCATTTCCAATTTTTATTTCTTTCTTTCATTACGTTCCTATTTTCTTTGAGAAATATTTCGAAGTTTTCATTTATGATGTACTTCTTTGTAATTCAAACTTATAATTTATTTGCTTATTTTAGTTTGAAAAGGCGAAAAATGACCCAATCAACGAGAAAATTCGTGTCTGAAAGAGCTCTCTACTAGACGATAACTCAGCTAACAAATCTTACAGCGAAGTCACGATAATGAAACATTGTAACTCTACAAAATTTCTACGAAAAATAAGAAACTGATCGCTTTGATCGTCTCGTTGATAAAAATACCACCCTGCGCGAAATAATAAGAAGAAAAGTATAAAAATTGAACCAATGCTCTACTGACCCACCGTTAGAATATCAGATCGGACTGGAACATTGCAGTTTGTATTTCAAGAGAGCCGATTCTCAGACCCAGCTATCAATTAACCATCTTTCACTCACTTTAACATGGGTGCAGTACCAATATCGAGCCACGTACTAGGTGGCCAATGAATAATACATGCAACAACGCTGCATCCGTTGGCCGCAAAAGCAGCGTGCAGGTTCGCTGACACGACACGGTGAGTCAGAATTTTCAAGAGCAAATTCCAACTGGTTTGGCACGCGTTCGCAATTCGCAGATGGCCGGGGATTCGCACAATCGTCTACGTGATTCGGTCGTCGTGTAATAATTTCCGGGACAGTAACCGTTGCAACTATGGCGACTTGTAACGCTAATGGGCCACGGGCACGTCGCGTGTGCGGTCTCATTACCACTTTGATCGTCAGCCGAGGGTCAGTTTCGGCGATGCTGTTCCATTAAACTCCGCGTTTAATTGTCCATTCGTCCTGCTTCCTGAACGACAGGATCGTTAGTCTTCCGAGGAGAAGAATGCTAATTGCAGCGTGAAATACGATCGCCGATATTGCGAATCAAGTGATCACTCGGAAATTATAGCGAGATTTTCGCCTAGACCTTCGTATCATTGAGAAACTTTCGATCTCAGTAGTAGACGCTCGTATAAGTCGGCCAGGGAATGAAATACAAGAAATAAGAATTCCCAGTGGTGGTTTCTGAGTTTTGTGTGGGATTTATGTATTCCATAGGTGGGGCGAAGGTGGCAGATCCATTTTAATTGATTTTAAAACTCTTCGTCTTGTAAAAGAGAAATAAAAGAAAAATGCAGGTGCGTGTGCGTCAATCGAACTATGAAATATGATTTCTAGCATAGTAAATGAAGTGGACATTTAGAAATCGTGAGATAAATTCAATCCGAGCCTTCGTATCCGCGAGAAATCTTCCACTTCAGTAGTACAGTCTCATGTAAGTCAGACAGAGGATACAATAGCGCAAATAAGCGTCGAAAGTGATTTCTATCGATTTTTGTCTATGATTTAGGTATTCTATGGTTGGAAACAAGCTAGGAGACCTATCTTAACGGACCTTGTATTAAGTTAGCACACAAATTCGCACCACAGAACGTGTTATATCAGTATTTATCAAAGAGATGATAGTAAAACGAGAGCTTGGTCACGCCGAACCAAACGCATTGAAATGCAGCAGCAGGTGCCATGAAAATAAACTTGTCTTGGGAGTCCTTTAGAGCCGGTCGTGTCGTTAAATTAACCTTTCACGACTAGCAGCAATCTGATGCGTTTGCAAAAGGTTAATCTATCCGACGCAGCGGTATAACGCGTGGTATCACATCTCGCTCGTTAAAGCATCATATAAGACGCGCATATTGCGCTACACGATGCTCGTAAACGCGAACGTGCATATTACACGCGCTGCTCGTAAACCAGTTTAATGCGGACAGCCTTCAACCAGCCCAGTTACATCAAAGAAACTCATTAAAGCTGCGAGACCAACCGAATTGCGTTCGCGCTCGAAAATCTTATGACGACTATGATGTTTGCTTGGAGATCTTCGAGGGCCAAGTAATCGTCGAATGGTACAGTCCGCTGTTGAAGATTCAGGATTGTGCATTCTACTTCCGGTTGATGGTTTAACACAGTCAGTTTAATAGTTTAAGAGAAAAATAATGGAAATTGGCATGTTTTATTTTTGAAGAAATTGTCACCTCAGCGATTGTCTGGCTTCTCACGTAATTTCCTAGATCTTATTGAAGTTCGATGACTAATACGTGGAACGATTCGCAGTGCTATTGATTAATATATCCACATACAGATGGTTGATCCAAGTTTGGATATGTCCAAAGTTGATCCTCGGTAAATATTATCGAGTGTTTAGGACACTGGCGCCTTGTTAATAATTTAGTTACGCTGGAAATCTACGAGAAATCTACGAGAGTCGGAGACTACAATCTGGCAGTGAAAATTCATCTATCAAACCTGGCTACTCAAACGTTAGGACCGAGACCTACATCTGGCCTATAGATCTAACTTTATAAAATGCAATTTAAAATCTCCAGTCTGGCAACTGGATCGGAAAGTGAGTTTTAGAACCATGGAACATGATAAAATAAGTAACCTACGTGTTTGCTTACGTGACTTTGAACTTCCACCGGGCCGAGAAAGCTATTTTCTGCGTCAGCGGTTCAGGTATATTCACGTCGGTATGGGACAGTATTTCACCGAGATACGTAGCTATTCCACGTTACAATAAACAGCTCTCAGGAAGATGGATCAGTCGTGGCAGACCTTTATTGTATCCGTCCAATTTCTCTGACCTAAGTCTCCTATATTTCTTCCTTCAGTAGTACTGAAAGAGGCACATTCAACCAGATGCACAAAGGCTACGAGGAGAAGCCACTGGGTATCATTGCCACAAACAGCATTCGCGCTTTCGAAAAATAACTCTGCTTGCCGCTCTTCTTTTCGCAATGTTCGACGGACCAACTTGTTTCTACGTTGTATTCCACTTCAAAGTCTTTTCTTCCACTTTCAGCATAATATACCGCGGCAATAAGGGACCAGTGTTGTATAAACCTTTGAAATATTACGAGTAAACTCGGATTGTTATACTTGAGTCCTTAATCTTCTGATACCAGTTACTGTAAGTCGGAAACTTCATACAGGGGCGAAGTTCAGGACAGTAATTTTCATTTGACAACTTGATATACTTCTGTCCCGGTATAAATGGACTATCATCTAAAACATTCTAGTACCTCTAAGTTTCTCAACTCTACTGACATGTTCATATATCCTGAAGATCTTGATCACCAACCATAAGATCTTTGCATCATAGCCTTTAAATTCCAGTTTTTAATATTGAATTCCCAGATCCTAGCTTCCAAGGACTCGGTTCTCCCAACTCTGTTGCCTAGATTTTGCTTCCTAAATAAAAGTTCCTAGATTCGGTTTCCCAACCCAAATTATTACCCAAAAATTCCAAACATTCTTCAACGGTAAAAATATCCGTCAGAAATTATATTTGGAATTGTTAATAAATTTCAACGCGTGGTTCAATAAATTCCGAAAAAATCGTGCATACTAAAAGGCACGTACCATTTTGTTATGGAGACCTTCTAATCCGTCCTCATTCAATCTAAACACCGATAGCATCCACACGGAATAGAATCTCCGTGAAATAAATCCCAGAACACTAGTTAACAAGTATCAGCGATGTCGTTGGCGGACAAACACCAGAAAATCCTCTAGACTAGACGAGCAACCACCGTTTCTCAGGATCTGTTACGTTGGCCAATGTTCGCTAAAGCTGGTTTATCCCATCGCAACGCAACGAAAACGCAATCGGGTTAGCGTGAACGCCTGTATAGGAAGTTTGCTCGAACGAGTCCCACGAGGGCGGTGAATTCTCGCGTGGATGAATCGCGATAGATCCAACAGAGGAAAATCGATTACTAGTTCGAGGATCTGTACGCGATTCACTAAGCGGAAGAGCGGAACGGCATGACACGTAGCACCATGATAGAGGAGCCTTACATTATAGCATCGACTAACAGAACCTACAGATGCTGTGATACCCACGCTTCTGTTCAGTGCTTTTTACTTTTTTAAAAATTAGTAATATAACAAGGTCCCATTTTTTGGTACGACATTACAATATCGGTATAGTAGAGAAGTAACGCCAAAATAATCAAATAATAGTAAGGCTTAGTAATATTAAAGCCTCGCTTTTTGGCCAAAATAATAAGGCCTTCAAAAATGGGGTCTTACTATCTGCTTTTCTATCTTGACCGAAAGATGATAGCTTACTATTGCTAATTGTAAGCCATACTATTATTTTGCGCCTTACTATTGCGACCAAAAAATGAAGCCTTGCTGTTACTTTATTATTTTGGTTACTACTGTTATACTATACCGATATTGTAACACTATTCTACACCTGTTGCTACTTCCGATAGCCTATCACCATACTAATATTACTACCTATTAATTAATTAATATCCTGTGATATATATTATATTCATCTCTTACTCCTACCAAATACAAATTCATTTTGTAAAATTATAGTGTCTCCATACGTTTCTTATTTTATAAACATTCTTCTGCCCGCCACTATACGATAACATGTACACATAACAAAAGCTTTTTACAGAACTGTTGGCAGCATTGGCTGGTTCCATTGGGTACAGTAGACTTGACAATATATCTGAGATCATAAAATCAATGCTTACGTACGCGTCCGAGAGAATTGACAGAAGGTTGAAAAGATAAGAAACCTCAAAGCCGGGACGCGTCAAGCGTACCACCATAGCCGTGGTTAAGTCTTCAACTACTGTTCTTATTGCTCGGCTATTTTCTCTTCACGTCTCACAGCTTTTTTTCTTTTACTACTACGACTTCTTTTCCGCCATATTTTTTCTTTTTATTGCAGTGGCATACAGTATGACACTTTGCCTCGTGCTTTTTCATTCTATTTCTTCTTTCTATTTCTATTTCTTTTTTAGTACCCTGGACTATCGCTTTTTATTAGTGGAATATTTTCGACCATCTTACGACGTTCCTTTTTATTACTGGAATTTTTGTTGGTACTATCAATGGTTTTTCCTTTTTCCGTCGCTGGTGTTCCTCACACTTTTCTCCATTTCTGAAGTTTTATTTTTTAAACTTGTATTTCAATGATTGCACAAATAACTAAGAAAAATCTTCGTTTAATTAAAAGTTTGGCATTTCCTGGCCAACCGAACGAACTTTTAATTGGCATTTATTACATGTAAATAACTTCGTTAATTTTTCTCCCACATCAGTTTTCTTCTTTTCGTTTGAACATGAAATGACGTCTTCTTGACGATAAGAGTCGAGTTTCTCTCAGACAATATTTCCACTACACCTCGTTTTTTTTCTATGGGAAAGAGGAGAAGCGTCTGAGCGAACTCGTAAACATAATTCCTGTCGAGCAGTAATTTTTACGTCGATTGCAAACGAAATTTATCGCGTGTGTCGCTGCCTTTTTCTATTTCTCACGATTACTCGACCCTCCGGGTCTTTTATTCGTTTCTACGATTCTATAAAGCACCAGGAAATTGTGTTTTTAATCGATAAGTACGATTTTCCTCGTTAAAGTAATTTCTTTCCGATATGAGCCAAGAACTTTTTTGGCCCACTCAATTTTTTTTATTATTACATTAACGTAAATAATATTAACGATTTTATCTTTTTTTCTTCTTCTTCTTCTACTTCTTCTTCTTCTTCTTTTGCGTTTTATTAATTATCGGGGAAATTAGTAGATTTTAAGAAAGTATGTCATTAGAATTTTTTCAATACTATTTATATTATTTTATAACTACTTATATAATATACAAAATGGTAAAATACTATATTACTATTATTTTTATTCTGTATTTGTATTTATTCGTTTCAGAGGAAATCGGTGGATCTCAAATAATTAAAATTTAAGTTAAATTAAAAATACCATCTGTATAACTTTACAATTATTATCTTTCTTCTTTTTAAATCTTTTTAAAATTTGTTCATGCATGTCACGATTCTACTATATAGCAGTATCCACAAAATGATTGATAGAAATCTATTATCTAGACAAATGACTAAGGCTATTCAGATTTGTCCAAACTTGAAATTTTTCCAAATTTCAAAACATTAAATTAAATTAAGCTCCGATGAAACACATAAGGTGTTCATAAAAGACGTGTATAAGTGTTCCAATGCTTTCTATAAATTAACTCTGTATATCTGTCGAATTCTCGAATTTGATTAATATGGGAAATGGATTCGAAGAGGGGATTTATACGGACGAGCGCACATGGGTGCCAGTTTGGCTCCGGAATTCTGCAACTTGTTGCATTCCGCGAACTCGTAAACAACGTTGCAGATGCGACAGGAAATCTGCTTTTGAAATATCATTTCGGAACGTTATTTCGATTTGTCAAATGGGATCGTCTGCCATTATTGGAACAGTAATCAGATATAACAACGAAACCAATTGACGGTTTATCGCAATTAGTTTTGGCTATAAATATATCTCGACAATTGGACTCATTTTATTAACCCACTTTCTGTTTTTTTTTTCTTTTTCAGTAGAATAAAACTATTATAAAGAGAATTTTATTGAAAATATTAACAACTTTATAAATCGATTTAAAATACAGACTGAGTCAGTATAAACTACCGCCTGGAATAACTCGGTATCTATTGACTTTATTGAACAATGTTTGCAGCGGAATTTATTGTATTCTACCGAAGATAAAATCGAATATTGCAAAAATTTGTCCACGTGAAATTTCTCTTTGCAGAAATATTTCAGATCTCTGTTGAATTTGATGTACAAATTTTCCTTATTTATACACATGTGTGTCTATTTTCATAAATACTTAAAAGACGAAAAATATTTTTAATATTTATATATTTTAAATCTCTCGTTTAGTACTTACTCGGACAAGTATAATTTCACGGAATACAGACAATAACTTTCTCGAAACTTTCCGCAACAAATAATACAGCAAATCATTTCCAATTATTTCAGGCATTTAACCATCGAGTGAAAATTCTGACGGAATAACAAACTAGCACGCGCGTATTTAAATGTTAATGAGAAATTAGGAAATCGTCGAAAACAGTGGAAAGTGGCCACTGCTTGTTCCGCCGATCGTTACGTTGTTAATTATTCGTTTATTTGCGTGTTTAATTATTGATTGGCAAAAGTAATTAAATTTATTGCGAATAAACGTTACTACTGATTCGAGCAAACATTACTTGGCGTGTTGATGTGGTTACATAATTATTGAAAATCTTAAACAGAATAATTAGAGTCCACGAAAAATGAATGTGATTGTACAATGACCCGTAATGATATTTCAACTGGCATTGTTATAATAAAATGTTTCCATGCCAAATAATACTTGTACATGTTTCTACATGTGTGATATCTCTGTTAATGGAAAAACACTAAAAATTATCCAATTGTAATAAAATGTTCTCATTTCCAGACAAATATCCCTGTGTATATATTTATCGTTCAATAATATGTTTCTCATAATAAAATGCTATTGAATAAAATATATAATGAACGTGTGTGAGTAGTTATATAATAAAATGTTTTCATTCCAAACGATATTTCTAATATACATCCAAATGTGTATATCGTTTTTGTTAACAAAAGAACTGTAATAAAATTCCTCTATTTTTAGATAAATATTCCTGATTACATTTATTTTTCAATAATAATATTTGTTATGAAAATCCTATAGAAGATTATATAATATGTAGAATGGTTTTCATCGCTCGTAAAATTGCACGAGCGAACTGTTCGAATTTTACATTGTAGAATGTAATGGGGGTCAGTTTGAAAAAGAGAATTTTTAACGAGAATTGTTTCGATAATATTTTAATCTTTTTTTAAAAGTAATTTTATTAAACGAGCAAATTTGGAAAAATTAATAATTTCGTTGAAATTTTCAAAGGGTTTAAAAAGTAATATTTTCAATTTCATTAAATCTTCTTTCGAAATGAAATTTTAGTATAAAAATTTTCGAATAAAATATGTTGAGATTTATCATATTTCAATTTCAATATGCAGTGTCTGAAGAGAGATGGCACAAAAGATAAGATTTTTAGTCACATTTGGTTAAGCTTCTCTTCCAAATGAGGTTTTAAAAGTAAAATACCATTTTTCAATTTCAATACACAATGCAGGAAAGGAGATACTAAAAGGTTCGATTCAATATCTCTCTTACTTTTTTTTCCCGTCATCGTCTAATTTTCTTTCAATAAAAATTTTATGCAAAAAATCAATTCGCTTAATATTATTCATACAATACGGTAAAAATGTGATGAAATATCTTTCTTTGGTTTGCTAGAATTAAATTTATCAATAATCTCGTATCCATCGTCCAATTCTTGTTCAAAAACACACACGATGTTCCACCTAACTTTGCCACCCTCGATTACTCCTTTATTTACGATGAGCAAAATGCGTGGAAGAAAAGTTGTACGATGCCGAAGCAGATATACTGTGCTTCTATCTCTGTCTGATCCTGCGACGACGTTAAAACACGCCCTGTAAAGGTAACACTGAAATTTCCAAAACGCACAAATTCGTGTCGTTCGCGCCACCCGTTATCGAGATAAGAATTGTAAAATTCGACGTGTATATCACGGAGACGCGTAAAGATATTTTTCATAAAGCTACTATGATATTGCCAACGCGTAATTTTCTAATGTGCCCAACACAATTAGTTAGTTGGTTAATTCCGAGGAGTCACTTACAGTTACAGCGGTGTCCAACGCTTATCAGGAAAGGTGACTAGCGTGAATTGAACCGAAGGAAGGAGAAGGGACGACTAGTGTGAATTGAACCGAAGGAAGGAGAAGGGACTAGTGTGAATTCAAGCGAAGGAAGGAGAAGGAACTATAGTGATTAAGATACCGAAACCTGATACGTGTGACGCGGACTCGAGCGTCATTCGATACGCGTCCGACTCGATCGATAAGGATCGGTGTTAAGTTTCATTCGCCACTTTGTCACATTTGGCACGCTCGAAGCTCACTCCAAGCGTTAAATGGGCAAAAATATGGCTGCTAAAGTGGGCGCTACTGTAATTCTTTGTATTGTTTCGTCGAATTCGATTCCGCCTTTTTTAGTACCTCGATAAAGTTTTAGTGTCAGCCTTACAGAGCGTTTCAAGGTAGCCGCAAGATACATACAACTTTCGTCTGAAACATATTCTTGTATCACGACAAATAAGAGAATTTATGTATGGCACGGTCAGGCGAGATATCCTGTACAGAGAAAATCAATTTACTCGATATTTTTTGATGTGGTTTATAGAATACTGTGTAAAAATTTGAACAATTCTCATTCGCCGTTTCGATAGGATCAAATAAACTAGGAGGAGGAAAGTTCGCAAAACCACGCCATTTGCGTCGGACTCCGGTCCAACAAAGATAGTTTCCAAACTATCGACTGCATGGGAATATTTCATAGCAATAATTGGAGCGTACAGCGAAGGTTTTTTCGTTAAAGAACAGGGACGAAAAAAACGTCGCTCTTTTACGGGAACATCGCGCGTTGTAAAAAAAGGAGGCGTTTTTTTGTAAAATTAAGTTCGACATGGTCATCCGGCGTTCGTCGAGCGCGACGAAAAGTTTTTACAATCACGTGGATCTACCGAAGGTAGAAAATCCAGAGAGACGATGGTTTTCAAAGGAGAAAACGTGAAAGTCCGTAGACTTACGAAAATCTGTCGCAAACTCGGCGACTTTCACGAAGAAATCGGGAGAAAAGAATTCTCCGGTCCTGAAGATTGATTCGAGACCAGAGAGTTTAAAAGTTAGAGTAAAAACGTGAAATTGGAAGAGAACAGAGAATTTTTGGAGACCATCAAGAACAATTTTGAAACTGGCGAAAGATCCTGTTTATGAAAATAAATTCGAATGGAAATTAGAAGGAGAATTTCGAATAAAATTTTTTTGTGTGTCCCACAGAAGAACGCTCCTCTTGTAAAACAAATTGCTACCTTTATAACTGTTTGTTTACAATACGTTTTTTCAATAGACAACTTTCAAAATCACTCTCCGGCTATTTCTTCATATTTGATATTATTTTCTATTTTCTTCGGATTACCAAATATTTACGCAAACTATTTTCTCCAATTTAATTCATCGCCAAGCGATATAATAATCCATTTTCATTCACAAGCTTTTATACAGTTGCCTGCCATAAACGATACAACTTCAAGGAACAGCGACTGAAAAATCTCCAACCGAATGCTATCAAATTTTTCCTAAATTCTTGCTTCGAACGAAATTCCAAAATGATCTTTGGCATATTTCTTCGCATACAGCCTATAGTAATTCTATTTTTGTCTACCACGCGTAACTTGCGTCGAAGCAACATACGACAGCTCAATAAAGAATACTTGTTTCATCTAATGGCAGACACGACAAATTTGCAAAATGGAAAACTACAAGGAACACGTAGAAAATTGTATAAAACGCGTACACGCGCGTCGTCCAATGGATAAAACCTGTTCCGGAAACGAAATGTATAAAAAAAAAAAATATTTGTTCTACGTGCGTGAATATGGAAAATTCTTCAGCGATGCGTCGAATTTCATGTTGATTAAGCAATCTGGCAAATGGCACAACTGCCGCCACAAACGGACGCGTATAACAGAATTAAAAAAGGGCCGGATCTAAAACGAGCGACGACTCATAAATTCCAGCGAGCAAGAACGAATTAACCTTCGTTTGAATCCAGCCGTATTTTTATTAACGACGAATTGTCCTTTTTCTCCTCAACGAATGGAATACAAATTTTCAATGGGCAAGGGCGCGGCGAAAACGAATTTCATGGAAATACTGTATGTATATCGTATAGGTTTCTCTTACAAAGCGCTGTTTGAGCTTTTCGTGATTATTAAAACTGCGGATATTTATGCATCTATGGGAAATTGAAAGATGAAAATATATATGTAGAAAATATACGTGGTGAGTCAGTAGAAACCTCCACACCTGGAACAATTCGTCGTGTATCGGCTTTATCGAAAAATGTTTAAAGTGAAATTTATTGTATTTGAGTAGACTGGTCAGACTGAGAAGAGCTTATTTTGATTTTTTAATACCTTATATTTTCCGAGATATTAAAATGCCCGAGTTAGCGTATTTTAATAGCAATAATAATATATATATATAATATATATAATATATATATAATAATATATATTATATATAATATATATATAATAATATATATATATATATATATATATATATATATATATATATACCGAGAAAAACATTATTAGTTTGGCAGATATTTTTTCAACTTTAATTTCGTCGAATTTAACGTACGGAAGGCAAACAGAACGCGAAAATAAAAATTTTGCTCCGTGCTTTTGCTCGTCTTTCGTACGTTAAATCTGACAAGTTAAAAGTAAAATAGTTGGAAAAGTAATGCTTGTCGATATACAAAGTGTCCAGAGTGTACTACTTGCTCTAATTAGACTGCGGATATTTATGCATTTACGAGAGATTGGAAGATGGAAAAATGCACAGAATACATATAATAATCAAAGATAAAGTAAATGCTCGAGATGTACTACTTTGGTTATAACCAAAGCGTGGATCTTTACGTATTTATCGGAAGATGGACAAATACACGGAATACGTATAATATGCTAAGACAAGCAAAATGTGCTCTATTTTTTGTAATTGGACCGCGGATTTTTATCCGCGTTGGTGGGAAGTTTAGAGTTGCAAAAATGTACGAAACGCGACGAGTATCCAAAGTAAAGTACCTCTGGCGCAATTTAACGAGGCAAATAAACGTTTGTGCAGCTTCCGTCTCTTTAATTGTATTATAATTGTATACAAAATATATTGTACATAAAAACTCGCTGTCCAGTTATAAAATCTAGCGAGATGAAGCAGATTTTCGTTCGAGTTTCGCTTCTTTAGTCGCTCCCGTAAAAAATATGCGACGCGCCCTGGTAAAAGAGGCTCGCGCGTAGAAGCGATTTTTCGAAACGCGAGCGTTTAAAATTCTGCTCAGTGAGAGTACTACTGAGAGCGATCATTTCGTTATGCGGCTTGGCGAAGGCTCGAGAATTTACAGGCAGTGAACAAAATGTAGGAAAATAATTTATCCACGCCATTTGAAAATAATTGTTCATTTGTACCGATGTGATGAATTAACACGTGGTTCTAATCGCGAATTACAGAATCGACGAAAATTGCTCCAGGACATTCGAGTTGATCTCGTCCCAGACATCATACTTTTAGCCATAAAAAAAAAAGGAAGAAAAGAAATGAAAAGTAATTAGACTAGTTTTAAACAGAATTTACGAAATGGTCTGAAAAGAGAAGAAAACAAATAAATGGTTCGGTGTAGTAGGAATAACAGCGTTATCGGTTAGACAAAGATTAGATTTACTATTAGCTGAAATTGGTATATAGTTTGACGTTAGGAGGATCCTTAATCTCTGCGGAAATCTTATCAGCACCGACTTAATGTAGAAACTCGTGAAACCGACAGAAACAATCCTGTCTGTGGGCTATTCGTGTAATAAATTTCCGTAACAACTCGAGGCGATAGTTGCCGGAAGTGAGTTCGTAGTTTAGGTTTCGGCCTGTCTTCGGTTAATTAAAGGGAATTTATTAGCCGTCCGATGGCTTAACCTCGATACGTGATCGGAAAGCAACGTTATATTATTCTCGTTGAAGTCGACGGATAAAGATCCCGATACGAGTTTGCAACTTTTACAATTTACGGAATTATTGAGATATCCGTAGAATGTACAGGGTGGTGGGTCGTCAAAAGCCAACCGTCTGAATATGCTCTTTGAACTTTTTCAATACAGAGAAACGTTTGAAAGAAAAATCGCCGCGTGGCCGAAAAGATTTATTTTTTCAGCTGAACGTGTTTACGAGCTTTGAGGATTACCGTCATTTTTCTAAATTCAATCGTATATCTTTGTGCGTTTCGAACGATCGTAGTCCTTCTCGCGACGAATTCGAATATCATGGTCATCGATTCGAAGCCACGTAATGTCACCGACGTGTAACGATGAGCGAATTATAAAAATTCGTTGTGAATGCACCTGTAACACGTGTATTCTCGGCTTTGTTAACAAAAGGGATCTTTCGAGGCATCCAGTTCCTTCAAAATCCTCTACAATTCATAGTCTACTGACTTTTGTCGTTGTGTGGACTACATACGCACGCGCATTGTACACTGTATACATTGTACGTTGTATACACTGTACTCTTTTGCCAATAAAGGAGAGAATATAATTTTCAGCTGCGTTCACAATGGATTTTTATTTTTATTTTATTATTACGTTCGTGACTTTAAGTGATGTTGGAAGTAGGCGTTGGAAAATACGTGGGTTCGTTTAAAAAAATAAAGGCGACACACCCACCTGAAGAATAATTTCAATAGTCCCCCTGAAACCGAACAACATTTGTTTCGAACATTTCTTTGTATCTGAAAAACTGCAGCAGTTGTTCAAATGGCACGTCCTTGGTGGCTTCGTTGCTTTGTTTCTGGATTTTTCACGAACGCGTACGATAATCTGAGAGAAATTTCTGTATATTACGTAATTATCGATTACTCTATTCGAACGCCCATTCTAGAGTTTCCCTAGAATTCCCTAGGATTCTAGAGCTCTACAAAATTCGTTCGCGCGTCTAGAGAATCCTAGCTAAACCAAAAACGAAGACGATCAATTTTTCGTTCGTTAGCCGAGGCCTTCAATTTCCGGCAGCGGAAACACGTTGCCTGGCCAGGTAACGCGTTATTTTCCAAAAATATGAACGCCAAACGAACAATCATCGAAGTTACACGCTAGATGCAAGGACACCCCATTGGCAAAACGTAGCTTCGCTTTGCAGCTCGTCGTACAGATCGACCTTTTTCTCTCTTTAATCACGCCGGGTGATTGAACAGAACAGGATTCGTTAGTCGTAGAGTTTCGATTATCGAGGCGGGAATGGAAAAGCGGCCAAAGTTCGACACTGCGATTACTCCCTCGGAAAATCCCCCGAAAAATTGTCTCAACTGTTCCTCGACTTCGTTCCAGTTGAAATCCTTGTTCCGAGCCCTTCTGATCTAGGTCAGGATCTGTCCAATTATTCGCCAAACAATTTCCTAAATCGCTCAGCAAAAAGTAGAGAAAATTGATGAAATTACAGCTTCGAAATTGACACTCGTGTATATGAGTACGAGTAAAATTTGTAGAATTATCGCGGGACGCTATACGCGGGATGCTAATTGGTTGGCAGAAGCGTGAGAACGAAAGAAGACAGGAGAACGTGCCAAGCGATGTTAGGTGGACCATAGATAGATACGAAATAGTGAAACGTCTCTTTGCTCAGCTGCCAAAAGACACGAAGCTTCTTCGATTAATGCAGCTGCCGTGCAACAGCTGTATATTGTGTAACTGACATCTGTAACATATAACGTGTCCACTGTGACAATGTAAGCGTTCCACAGATCCGTGGCTACTCAATAGCAAACTAGCCTAATATAGTAGCGTGCAGACCTAACAACAACGTAACCGTACGTTATGATAGCGACCGATAAGTTTCAGGGGTGGACGTGATTTCGAACGAATAAAAGAAAAAAGACGAAAGAAATTTGTATGAAAGTTCTTTCGTCAGCTACGATCGGAGAGTATTTGTAGCAAACACCGCGAGTGTCGAAATTGAAAAATTTTGATCTTCTGTTGGAGAATGTTCCACGTATTAATGAGAATGCTAGCATGCGATGACCAGTTTAGACTGTGGACGAAACAGTGATAAGGAAATATAGACAAACCCAGGGAACAATTGCGGCTTAAACGGAGAACTACAGTGCAACTTTGCAATGCAGAGATGTAATCTGCATTTGAGGACAGATAAAGGATCGATTCACGAGTCCAGCCGCATTGAGATAATCGCGTTGAAAAGGCAGCTTGGACCTGAGTTAATTAATTTCGAAGTGGAGATAGGTTAGCCTTTGGTAGTTGATTCTTTCGACAAAAGTTGCCTCAACTGCGTTTAGGGCAGTTAGTTGGCTTGGATTAAAGGATCTTTTGATGGTGGACAGGTCTTTCCAATGGGATTCTCCCCAGACCATTTCAAAGACTTTGCAGAAAGAAGGTGGAGCTGACATCAAAGGGGATTCTAGATTATTTTAAATCTATAGTTGGTCCAGAAGTTGTTAATCAGAGAGAATTTAGAAGCAGTTCGAATCTTGGTGGCAAAAAAGATAGGTTAGGATCTGGAACTCAGATTAACTGTTTTAGCTCTAGGTTGAGAAGTAATCGTGGGATTTAGTGAAAGAGATATACAGATTTATATCTGTATAAATTTAATTTAGAAAATGGGACACAGGTACAAGATTGCTTCGCTTATTCAGAATAGTAGAGAATACTGAATTTTCAATGTTTCATATATTTCTGTACATCGTGTAAATTCTGTGCATTTTTGCATTAGCCGTAGATGTATCTTTTTCTTTTTCTCCAAATGATAAGATTTCTGTCTGTAATTACATTTATTGGTTTTCTTTTTACCTATATTTTTTGGATACATTTTTAAAAGCATGTACTGTTTTGTGTCAATTATGTTTTATTGAGAGAATTTTGTTATCAATATAGCCTATTTGGAAGAATGGAAATGTATTTGGATTTTAACTGAACATTTTATAAAATACGTTTAAAGTTTGAAATTTAGAATTTTCCATTATCTGTTATCCACCTGAAAAACTCAGTTATAAATTTCCATTTTAAAAGCACAAATGTTCCTACCGAAATTTAACTTTATCCACATTTTTCATTAAAAATTTCGTCATTTTCTTTTAATCTCTTTAACGAAATGAAAGTTTGGAGCCTATTTATAATGAAAAGTCCTGCTAATAGAATTTCTGCCTTTAGTAACTATACCCTTTCTCAGATACAGTTTTCCTTTGAATCCTTATTCAATTGATAAGAGCTTGGAATCAATATGTGATAAAAATTTCAACGACGTTATAGAATTTCATTATCCCGTCTTCGCTGACTGTAGAAAATTGCCTTTGCAAAATATTCGAAGCGTAAGAAAGGATCTGGATTGTGGAAAAGCATTTAGACCCCTTACCTTCACTTTGCCATACTTCCAAGTGAAAAGGGCGACAGCGGGCAGGCAGGCGATGACACAGCATTCTAGGATGAGGATAGCAGTTCTCATCAACCAGTTCAAGGATACCACACACGGTGAATCGTCCTCGCAGGACTCGCAACCCTCAGCACAGGGGAGACACTCGAATACGCCATCCACGTCGTACTGATTCTCTTCACCCTAGAAATAAGACATCCAAATAGAAAATTAGAAAAATGGATTATCACGATACACTTGGAATGCAAACTAGAGACTAGAAAATAGAAAACTGGAAAAGAGGATGATTATATTTGGAATAAGAAGTAGAAATGGAAAATTTGAAAAAGTTAATTATTATATTTGGAATTATATGTCAGACATATTGTATGTAGAATATATTTTTGAGGAAATTAGGAAGAAGTGGATTCTGAATGATATATTAAACAATTTCAAAAGTGTAGGAAATTATAGATTTATATTTTACATGTATTTGCATTATCTACATATTCATATTTATGATATCAGAAATTACAACGTATTATAATCAGGGTACTAATTACACGATCTCCTCTTTCATAACTTTTGCCAAAAGTGGAATAAATACTGTGCGCAATTAAAAATTGTATATTTGAAATACCAGAGGATACAAATTTTTATGAAAGCCAACAAATACAGTGTTCGAATAATCCACTATAGAAAAAGATATCAGAAAAATACTAGGAAAAAGTATTTAAAAAATACAATAGAGTATTAAGAAATACGAAAAGTAATCTTTTAATCCAAAGCTGTCTATCATCGTTTCATTGAAGGTTTATCAAAAATTGTATTTTACGTTTCTATTCTGTTCATTGATGTTATATCATACGATAAAGATATTTTTCCAATTCCATGTATAAACAATTCTTTCCCTCATATTATTAAAATTAAACCTTCATATTATAATCATACAAAATTGTGAATTATGAATAAAATTATAGAAATTATGAGTAATTCAGAATTTTACGTCAGAAATATATTTTTTATAATTTGTATTTTATTTAAAATTTTTTCTTATGAATTTCCACTTTGGTGCGCGCTACCGTTATCTCGCTTGCACACGCTCCAACCTCTCTCTCACTCGCGCGCGTCACTGACCTCTCTTTTGCGCACTAGCGCTGTCTCGCTCAGGCGCATCACTGACCTAAAGCTCCCCCAACTGGTTCCCATTGAAGGGCGCTGAGCCAGCGGGTTTTTTTACTATACAGTAGGTCGCGCGTACGCACTTCCCGGAAGGTGAAGCTTACTTTCAGGGATTTTAACGGCACATCAATGGTAAACTTTAAAGCTGGATATCTCCAAAACGGAACGACGTATCGACGTGAAACAAAATGGGTTTGAAAGTGCGTGATTTATACTGTCCTTCAAGAGTGGAAATTTGACAATTCTTCTGGTTCCGTGGCTCTTATTTTTCTGTAGATCCTATTGTATTATGCGTTCCTCTTGTCGCAGTTATGTCATTTTTCTAAATACTGGGATATTGTTTGCCATGGAATATCATTTATCATTTTATCATTATCACAAGAATGTACGAAAATAGCGGATTTGATAACAAATTTAAATATTACTGGTTTATAGATTAATATTGGTTAGTTTATGGATTAATAATAGTCCTATCTTCGACAAATAAATTACTACGCACGGTTCTTCAAAATGTCTCGAACAACGCCTGTATTTCTGTAGGAGAGATTCCTATTCCACGGAGGAAAGTTTTAATCGAATCGTAGAGGTCGTAAATCACGTAATAAACGCCGCTCTAAGCGGCCATACGGGAATCGAATCGATTAACATTCGACGGCTATTCGCCACATTCTTAATCCCATCGATAGCCCGTAATTCAACGAACCAACCAACCGGACGGTTTATTAGCGGCCAGTGTCAAAATCGGTGTCACGAAAACAAATGTGTGTCACGCCATCGAAACAAATTTCTCCAGCCAAGTATGCGACCAAATATGCACGATCACTTCCGCGTAAATCCGCGTGGCTACAAATCATAACGCGGTAAATCGTATTCACGTTTGGCACTTAAGTCCAGGAGAATTTATCGATATCACAAATCACGGACGATGCCATCATGGTTTAGGATGTTAAGGTCAAGCAACTACGCCCAGTTGCCATTTCCACGCGTCGTGAACGAACCTTACGGCGCATCCCATCGCAGAATAACGTTTATGCTAAGAAGAATTTATTTGCTACTTTTTTTTTAATGATGTCGATGATCTTACGATTTGAAACGGTCAATGGTTGTTGATTCAAATTTTTCTTTTTCTCCTAAACAAAATTTCCAATTTTCTTCTTAAAGAAAATTCTCTAGAACTTGGAGTTTCCTCAAAATGAAAACTTTCGGCTCCTAAGAATTCCAGAAAGGGAAATTTTCGGAATCTTCCCTTCGAGGAGAAGTTTCTAAAGTTTTAATTTGGACGAATTGCAAATTTTAATATTCTAAAAGCGAAAGTTCTAAATTTTAGAAGCTTCCAAATTTTCACTAATACCTCGCTGAAAGTTTTCGCGGACTTGGTTCTTCTAAAGGGTAAATTTCGAAAGGACTATTCCAGCGGCGACAGCTTTAAATTCTAAATTTCAAAATTCGAAGATTCTAAATTTCAAATTACGGATTCCGAGGGTTTGAGACCTCGGATTCTAAGAAGTCTAGGTTTCGTATTTCGAAAGTTTAAAATTCCAGATGCCATATTGCAGGAATTTTGAATTCTAAATTTCAGGAACTCCGATTTCGAAAAATTCCACGTTCCAAGAAACCAAAGAGGAAGAAAAGATACTTCTATGAAATAAATATTAAAAGGAATATTTTAGACATTCGTATCTCGTAGCTCTTGTTAATGCAGATGATGATAATTTATTAGAAGGATGAAATTTAATGTGTGGCATTAGCCAGACAAATTCAAACTCGTGAGACACGTTTCATATTTGCCAAGCTAATAATTAAATTAGTCTACGGAGTGCCATACCGTGCGTCTGTCATGAATTCCAAGTGCTTCCTAGCATAATTGTTCGAGTATACAGACGAAACCTTGTCTAAGTTGTTTGGAATTACAGCGAGTAGAATTTCATAAAGTTGTTGCCATGTTTACCGTTGATTATTACACACGATAAACAACGCAAATTGTCACGAAATTCTGTATACTTAATTGTACGATATTTGTACAACAATATATACTTATACGAAAAAAAAGAAACGAAAAAAAAAGAGAAAATATTCTGCCAAATTTAAAGATACAATATCCTTAATAAAACTTGCTCGGAATTTTTTTTTATTCTTTCACACGTTCTTCTTATAAAATCTAAATACGAAATACCATCGTATTACTAAGAAACAAATTAATTTTCCATCAAAAATTCTAATAATCTACA
This sequence comes from Bombus superbus, assembly GCA_014737385.1. NCBI lineage: Eukaryota > Metazoa > Arthropoda > Insecta > Hymenoptera > Apidae > Bombus > Bombus superbus. The sequence goes on along the minus strand of JACXIK010000016.1, from coordinate 4,950,371 downwards.
TTAAAACAAAAAAAAGAAAGAAACAAGAAATAAAAAGATACTTTTAATAATGAAAAAAATTATTTATCAGTGCATCAAGTATAAAAATTATTCCACTACAAGAAACAATTATAATTATATAATTCGTGATATTTCTCTTCACTGATCTTTATATTCAAGCGACTGTATTTTATGAAAGATACTACTTCTTGTTCCTGCAGAATGTGTTTTAATTATTCTTCCAAGAAACGGATATTACTGTCCACGTTGGTGTGTGACACTTTGACTTGTCTGCCTGCCTTGGCCTGTTTCTGTCGAACGATGTGATAAGACTACGAGTACCTGAACGCGAGCTTTGTTGCAATTTTAATCCGATGGATCGTGTCGAGTTCGTTAGCCAGATTATTAACACGTCCGCGAACGGAACGCAATTTACTCTTAATTGAACTGGTGTAACATTTCGAAACCGTGTAGCCAAGTTAATTAAGAGCTTGTTTTTTTAAGCGGATAGAATTCCAAAGAGGGATAATAGAGTGGAAAATAGCCGTGGGATTTATAAAACGCGAGTCAGACACCTACTTCTGTATCTGAAGCTATTAGAGGGCAGAATTAATTTATCACGCGGAAAATGGAGTCGAAGTGGTGATTAATTATTGTTCTACAGAGAAATTGTAAAAGTTTATTAAACTTGGTGGCTGTTAAATCGAGCAGAAATCTTTTCACGTCGCTTGTCCAAGATTTGGAAAATTTGGAACTTTCTCTTGGAGAAAACGGAAGGGATTTTGGTCTAAAATTTTGCTAACATACTTAGAACCGTATGGGAAGTATCTGGGAATTTTTTCGTGAACAAATAATTAGTACTTGGAAAGTTACAGGACGCGAGAGAAGAAACGTTCATCTTCCAGGAATATTATCGATTAACATTAATCTGTCCATCAAGCAGAAAGAAGGAAAATTTTAGCTAAATCTAAATCCAGAGTTAATTAAACACAACCAGAGTCGCCTGACAATAACGAAAATAATATTCTGTTCTCAGAAATTTTATTAAAATTGACAAACAAAAATTGAAACGCTATCCTCCCAATGCAAAATCATATATAACTGCATATGACAACAATAACTATAATAATAAATTTCACAAAAAATTCGAACGAAAAATTGTCAGCAGAATTTTGAGCTTGTCGAAACGTGAAAAAAAAAAAAGTATAAAAGCAGGTTCTAAAAAAGGGTTGGGAGGTGCAAACAGACGAAGCAAAAAAGCGGATAGCGTAAGTCACCTAATCGAAATCGACGAGAGGCGACAAACTTTCGCACTCGCCAGTGAAATGGGTCAATCATTTGGGTGACATTCGCGGTCAACGCGTCGCGAACATCTGTCACAAGCCGAAACGACGAAATAATTTACGTTAACAATGTACTTACGTATAGAATCCGAACCGTTGGCTCTGGAATTTCGTGAATGATGATAATTCAAATAATATTAGGACGACAATGCTTTGGGAACCTGGCAAAAGTGATCAGAATTCAACGAAGCACGGTTTAAATGGTTTTCTGGTTCGTTTGGTCGATTAATTGATAATCCACAGTGATGTTCCTGGCCGGTACAAAGGGAAAAAATCGATTAGAATCGGACAAGCGACGGGGATTAGTAGAATAGGGTCGCGTATGGTCGGACAAGTGGATCAATCAGTAGAACAACTCGCCCCTTCGGTCGACAGGTGGCCACGTCAGTGAAACAGGCAGTTTACGGTCAAACAGTGGTTACCTTTTATGGAATAGCAAAGAAAAATGATAGAACCGAACATCTTTACGTCCCATGGAGGGTTTTAAGTATATTTTAACACACAATATTGTATATTTTTTATACTGTAATATGCGAAGGCTGTAGGAGAACAATATTATAACAAAAAATTTGACAAAAATGTTTTCTACGAGATTTGTGTGGTTTTCCGCGAATCGGTATATGCTAATAATAGCTAGGGATAACTAACAAGCTAGGAAGTATATTTTTTTTGGATAAGTCACGTTTCTCATCTTTCGGATAGCAACAGTTTCCAAGTTCAACTTTAAATTGTCAGTTAATCCCACGTTAGCATAATTGTTTGCGCCTAATTATTTGTTCACCCTCTCTGTAATTATAAAAATATTACTTATCGTACTATTAACACGTTATCCGTGTCTTATCCACTTGACTTCTTCATCAACTATGTATCTTTCGACTTAATAAATCCTTCCTATTTTTATCTTGTCTCACAGTTCATTTTACTTTATATTATACAGACAAAAATGTTCATTAAAATCATCCGATCGATAGAAGCATACCCATTATATTCCTTTTCCACGATGAACGCGTTCGACGATCAGAAAAATATCTACAGCTGCACTGCTAGACAAATATTGGGAAGACCGTGTGCACCGCATGGGGTCTTGAACAGTTTCCATCTAACAAGATTGATCCACGAGTCTCGCTTAGGTGGATAGTAAATTCTCGTGGCAATGGTTCGCTTGTCACAGGTATTCGTCAGCCGATGAGATTGCACGTCAGAAAGAGACGGTGGGTTGGAGACAGAGCTGACACGGGAATCGGACGGTGGCCCTGGGTGGTTGGTGATCGTTCGATATTGCAAGCTTAGTGTGTCTGTTCACTGTGACAGCGTGTCATTTCTGATTACGTCCCAGGCATTCTGACTGAAGTTTAACGCAAACCGACGCATACCCTGCGCTACCACTGATTGGTTTCTGATTGGAATTCACTTGTCGACGATGACGAGAAGCCTGACCACCGCGGTCTCCACTGTAATTTGCTAGATATCTAACCTATGGGGAGATTTTAGCGATGGATCATCGAGGATCAGATACCTTCGTTCTGTCGTCTCGTTAAACTCTCAGAAATTAGACACTCTTATTTGATCTCATTGGGTCACTGAATTCTTGAGTATTTCATTTTATTTTGTACTTTGTATTTTACGGAGTAAAAATTGCTTAATGTCGATTGTTTAATGTAAAATCGTTAAACGTTAGTCGTTTTTATGGGATACGAATGAAATAGTTTGGAATTTTTGATTCGGATCGTCCTTGACCGAATGATAACAGTTGAGGGTGAAGGCTAAAACTGACAGAGTGCTTTTGGAAGTTTAATTACGATCTTAGTATCGCTAAAGATCTCAAATCTTTATCCACGTATTTTACAAATAGGTCACTCGAGTTTACAAAAGTGCACGCGGCAGCGAATCTACGAGATTTCCAGGGGCAATTACAAATTACAAATTTTGAAAAACTCTGATCTGTACGTAGTTCTAGCACTGAAGCTCGATGCATCGTGCGATAAAGAAGCTTCTGGTAGCCTGGACATCGACGAATTGATAATCGATTTTGGTGAATTGAATCGACCACAAGGATTAGCAGTCGATATGGTAAATGGAATCGCGAATATTCTAAATTAACTACCGATTTCGAGAGAATGGGTGAAATTGGATAGGAACTTGGGAAGAAGGTTCGCGAGAACAGACTAGGCTCAAGACAGATTTTTGTATGATCGGTCCTGTAACAATTTTAGAAGGGTCAAGCAAACCTCGCACCCTTCGTTGTTTCGATTCTCAGAAATTTTACAACTACAGCGAGAGTCACGTGAAATAAGGAAAAATTCGAACGAGGTTTGAGTTATTATAAATTCCGGTTAAGAAGTGAACCCAATTGTAGAGTGGACCCCAGAAAGCTGCGAAGCCTTAATACTGTACAGGATTCTGGTTCTTTGCAAGTTTCAATCTCGATTGTGGCGAAGTTGTGCGGAATAAAGGAAGGCTTGAGTCAGATTTGGATTAGATCCCATTTATGTTTTAAGATCTCGGGTCAAGAAGCGAATAGGGACCCAATTTTGGCCGAGAATATAATGTGTTGAATAAGAGGAGAGCGTGAAGGATTTAATATTCTAAGTGAAACAAGTAAACAAGCGAAATAAAATAAGTGGAATTCTAAATGAAACGCGAAATGAAATACTTGTATTGTATTGATATTTGTCAGCTGAAGGACGGATAAAAGCTCAAGAAGAATTTTATAACGGCGATTCAAACTCATGTTCCGAATAATTCAGAACTTACTCTAAATATTTGGAATGCTTGGAAAACTGAGACCACGCAACGAAGAAGGAAATTCTAATTGAAATTCTTCCTAACGAGAAATTTCTTAGTCAGGTTAATACATTTCGAATGCATGCTTTAATTTTCACAGTAGAACCACGTGAAAAAATCCAGCTTCAAACTTCAACTTCTACTAAAACCGCTGTCGATCAACAATAGCCCACAATCAACCCATTCTAGCCTAAAGGCTAGGTCTAAAAATGGTAGCTTTTCAATTCGACGAAACAAACGAAACAAGGGTTCCCTTGTTGTTCAACAAGAGCGAGGAAAAATCACCGGAGGCAAACAAAAACGAGGGTCATAAACGCGACAAACGTAGAGGAACATTAACGATCAAAAGACTGACAGTGACAATGATTCTTTACAACGATACCAACGATACCATGGAGATCTATCCATGCGATGCGTCTCGCTGGCAACGGCCAATAGGAAAACGAACGAAAGCAAAATCGAATCAACTGGTTTTATCGTTCAGTTTATTGTTTAGGCATTATTTCGCCGAAACAACGTTCGTCGACTATGCGAGAAAGAAAGAAAAAAAGGATAAAGTAGAACTGTGTATGCAGAGGAAACTGAAGAGTTCGCAACAACGGTAATTGAGGAGCTGCATCGAATGGTCTTGCATCACACACTTCTCGAAATTTCTTTTTCTCTCGAGAGCTGCTCTATTTTTACGATCTTTTTCGAACACGAAAACTGTTGTGTGCGATGACAGTTCGCTTTTTCTTGGGAAGATCGTGACCTGTTTTGGCACTTGTTTATGACGGATAGGATCACGAGTACATATGCTTCTATATTTTCGGCAGAGCTTTTGCAACGAGTGTGAAGCTTTGTTTCGGATTGCACTGAAAAAAACCAGACGAGATTGAGCCTCGCTTTTCGTATATTTGTAACGAACCTTCAGTCTAATCTGACAAAATCCAAACTAACCTAGATCTAGACTGTGTGCAATCTAGATCATGTTGGATCTAATTTCTTTTTTTAATGTATCACGCAATCGAAATGTAACTTAACCTAATCTAACCCAAATCTAGGTTATATATACGTGATCTGGATCTCAATTTCAAATTTCATGATTTCTCTTATCATGATTAATTTCTTATTTTCGATGGAGGTGCTCTTGACCGACGGTACGATCTTCAAATTCTAGCCTCCCCAAGTATCGGCATTTGATTCTCAACCGTCGGAAATTCTCAGCCGTCAAGCTTTGCTTCAACTATGGGAAACTCTGTTTAGAAAAGCAATGTAAAAACGTGTATCTATAAAAGAATATAGCCGATTCAAAATCGATCGATCTCGAAAATCCCCCGAGTTCAATTGACCAAATGATAGGAACCTGCCTTACCGGCTGAGTCGCCGATGAAAAGATCTCATTTCATACGTCACGCTAACCATTCGAAGCGACGGGTCGACGAATTAATAACGTTTCGCTGAAACGCCAATGGGAAATCGTTTCGCCGTCCGGCGCAGGTGCGCTCGTCAAATCGGGCACATAACTCCGGATGACAGTGTGGATGACAGCGTGGCTGCTGTCGATATCCATTTTCGCGCGAAGGAACGAACGAATCGACAGACTGTCCAAGCTCCTATACGCTGGCCGTATACAGTGCTCGAGAAAAATAGCGTTTGACCGAATAGCAGGCAGAAGATGGAGAACTTTGGCTGTAACTGTCGCTGCACGGATGATTTATGGGAGATCTCGTGGTGTTCTCCATGGAAAAGAGATTGGAAAGTTCCTCCGGAGATAAAAATTTAAATCTTAACCTTTGGGATTTTTCTCTCGTGTCAACCATTAAAAAATTATCAATTTCCTTTAATGAGATTTTCATACACGGTCGTAGTTTTGCAATTATATCGTGAAAAATTAAGACCTTAGCCTTTACGTTTTCTTCTATCTAATCTTTGGCGAACGTTAGTCGTAACGGAGAATGTCGATGATTCGCGAGAGACACCGAGGCGTTGCACTATGGGGAAAAAAGACTAAATTTTCTTTAGAGATGGAAATTTACATGTTAACCTTTGGAATTTTCACCATGAAAAGATATTGGATAAATTCTCGTAATCCCTTTCCGCTATTGCAATAAAAATTCGTTGGAATTTAACAACTACGTAAGTCAGGAATCAATTACAAATGAACTGTTGCGTTAACGCGTCATGGGTTCCCCATTGGTTAAGCGTAATGAGGTTCACAGAATCCTTGGAATAGATTTCAAAATAGTCGCGTGTCACGTAAAGTTATTTACCACGACCAGCCACAAATAAGCGCGGAATATTCTGCTGCGTCGCGCTGAACCTCTCGAAGGAATTTCTGCGCCCAAAGGGCGGCATACGCGCGTCTAGGGAATATTATCGGAAGTTACGAAGGAATCTAGTAACTTTTTCGTTTTATCGCTCAGACGAAAAGGACGATAAGCACCCTGGTTCTTGGGCGCTCGAATAATTTTCTGTCGATTAAGATGACGGATTCTCGATAATCTGCGGTTCGAATCCGGAAGTTTAATTCACTTTCGCCACGGACGATTGAATCTAGATAGCGATTCGGTAATGAATTCTGCTGCTAGCTACGATTTCGTTCCAAAACTCGTATCCGCTGTTTTCGTGAAAAAGTTTCTCGGAAACTTACGAGCAACGGAAAAGCAAGTGAAGAATCACCTGAAACTCGATATCCAGCGTTAGTGACGTATACTTAACAGCGCAGCTTCGTGCAAACGGCCCTATGGAGGACACGATAGTTGTTCCTCTGGCGCGTTGCCACGGAATTCCGCACATTTTCATTTAACGAGAAAAAATTATAGTTTCGTAAGCATTTTTCCCCTTCACTTTGTTTTTGTGCCTTTATTACTCTCCAGGAATTAATTTAGCCTCTGTAGAGCTGTATAAATGAAATAATTTCTATTGCTTTCCAACACGATAATTTCTTCTTCTCTTTGTTTCGTATTTTCTTTTTTCGCTTCTTTTTCTTTTTTATTCGTGGGAATGGAGAGGTTTTTGGGTACAGTTGCAAGGCTTGTTCCAATTTTTAATGGAGTCTTACGATCGTTACGATGATTCAAGAGCATGCAGTGTCCCGATATCAGTTATCGTTACTAGGTAGTTTTATTTTTTTCATTTGATTTCGTTATATGGTGTTAATATACGATATGATACTCAAATTATAGAATTCCTTTTTACGTGTCTGGTTTGTGATGTGATCGCTTGCTTTATTTACGTTTGTTCAAAAAAGTTCACGCAGCTAGATCGTTTAGAAGAAATTTTTAAACAGATTTTTCAGTAGTTTAAATAAATAATGAATTAACAAATAAAAACTATGTAATCAGTCTCTGTTGGACTCAAAAAAATTATCAAGCATTTAGAGGCACAAAATATCTCGCTTTTTCATCGCTTCACCGCAATACCTTCATACGTAAAATTTACGATCCAAAAAATAGTGCCACTGTAAAAAGCCTGTAACAGCCGCACTGGCGAAAAAAGTAGTCCCTTTTAAATCGTTCACGTCTCTCTATTTTCAGATTTTCACCTCAGTTTTTTTTCTTTCTTTTTTCAATTTAGAAAAGAAAGGTTACACGTCGTAATTTTATGGGACACTTTGTATAATCAAAGATTCAACAATTTGATAGCTCTACACGTCTGGCGAAAGTCCTTTTAGTTTTTTCTTTCTCTGCTACTCTTTTGTCACTCTTTGTCAGTTAATCGAAACAATCATTTTTCTTATTGTCGAACATTATTTAAATAAAATGTTTATAAACGATCGTTTACCAAGGCCATCACCGGAATTTATCCATGGTTATATCGCTATAGTTATAGACATATTATATTGAATAAAATATAATTAAATTATAGAAAGTATTACATCGAATAAAATATTTGGAAAACGAATGTTTCTTAAGTTAAGAGCAAAACTCATCCACAGTTGGACAACTTTGCCAAGTTATGGAAATATTAAATAAAATATTAAATGTTATATTACATAAAATGTAATTAATATATTATACCGTATTAGAGAAATACTATATGAAATAAAATATTTGACAAATGTTTATTTACCAAATAGCGAGTAAAATTTATCCATCTCCACTTCCAATCGATCCCCACGGATTATCGAAAGTTTCTCGTTTTATTTCTTTCGCGACATTTCCGTCGTACATGCGATCGTTTATTTATTTTCTTCTTTAGCAAAAATATCGGAAAAATACGCAAACACGTGTGATTATAGACGGGATAAAATAAAATTGGCACGGCTATTTGGTTTTGACAGAAAGGAAACGATTGTTTCAAATTTAACGCGAGTTTGACGTTCCCTCGATTAGATGGTCGTTCGAAAAATGTAAAGTTTGAGACGAAGAATTGGGTCATCCCTCTCCCCCTCCGCCCCGTTGCTCACGTCGTCTGTGACGTGCAGTTCTGGATTACGTGACGGGTTAATGGAAAATATGAGAACGAACGGAACCAGGCCGAGTTTTGTATCGCGTTTGGTATAAAGTAATTTTCGCGGCTCGCGTGATTTCCCCTTTCACGGTGTTGCAAGGGCTCGATCCTGGGCGATTGCCTTCGTATAATTTAAACAACGATACGGATCTTTCGCTAAAAATGGTTGCCAACTTTCTCCTTGAAATCTGTGGTTTTTTGTTTTTTTTTTTTTTTTCTTCTTCTTTGTGGGAAGTTGTTGAGAAAGATGTGAAGTAAAAATTAATTGCGGTGTCGAGGCTGTTAATGCATGGCAAGGACGCTATTATTAGCCTGAAATTACTGCAAAACGGTACATTCTGTTATCAGGCTTGTCAGCTTGTAGAGAATTGGTTAAAAAGTAATTTTTAAAAATACGTAGCCCTGAGTGGAGAAATATTAAGGTTCATGGTGTCAATTAAGACTACGCATTCAACATCTTTCGTAACTGTGCATTTTTAAATATTGCTTCTTTAAATGATCATTTATCCATGGATAAATCTGGTGAGAAAATGATTTGTAATACATTTTTCGAGGACATTTCATTATACGATATACAGTGTACAACACGACGAAGAATGTTCGATAAATGAATATCGGCAAATTTAATTATTTCCAAAACACAAGAAATTTAAGAAATACACATTGCAATGTGGACTAAAAATGAGGTTATACAGAAACGTGAAACGAGTACTCCAAAACTTAATTATTCTCAGAATATTACAAACGTACCGTATGTAATGCCAACGATACTCCAAAAACGTTTCATCGTGCAAGAGCTGGGAACCCCAAATATGCAAAATTCGACAAACCGATACTCCGAATCCTAACCATTTCCAGAAGATTACGAAGCTTCATTGTTTAAAACGTGCATAACCATAAACGTACCATCTCCAGTTTTACACAATAATTTCTCATGGTACTCGAGCAGAACCAAGTAGAAATCCCACTATTCTCTCGTATTGCCCTCCATAGTATCTGCATTTATGTTCATCTTCGCACGGAGCTCATTAAAATCAGCGATTTCTCCTTCAGCCCCTAATGCGGTTGCCGTTTTACGGTTAGCGTAAAATCAAGAGACTTAGCCCTTTTCACGTTAGCACAGAAGCATTAATTACTCTCAAGGACTAGCCTTTTATAGAAACGCGTGATCCCTGGTCATTTATCAACAATTACGAACGACCCATAACAAAGCAACACCACATGGCGAAAGTATGTCGATGTTTTAAGTTCCATGCCAAGTAGCTGACTAAAATGGATCAACGTGTCGTGAATGAAGCGTTTAATATACAGTGAGATTTCACTTGGTCTGTATGCAAATTCCTTGCACCAATCAACGTCTAAAGGTCCCTTTCCATTCGGCTCTTAGTTAATCTAATTGGATAAAAGAGTGTTTTAGTAAAGGACTGTATAAATGAGCAAAACAGATTTCATTCCCCTGACACGTGGCCCCCCATCGATGCAGGATCAACGAGAGAGCTTGTTCTTGTCAGATCCAGAGACGTCTAAAATCAGCCTTCAACATTTCTGTAAGAAATGGCCAATCGTGGTAGCCTCACTGTTTAATTTCTCCCAAATACATACAAATTCACGTAATACCACTTACCACCCTCTACGTCCCCTTCAGCCAATCCAGGAATCCTTCAGATCCATAGACCAAGCAGTAAATCTCACAAACCCCCTATCCGTGTAACAATCAACCTAATTCAAGCCACCATGAAAGAAGCCAATCATGAAACCAGGTGGCCAAATTATTTTAAATTACCTTTGAATGTTACGTCCGCGTTAAATTAGCCCCAGGCTAATGATCCCAGCCTACCTACCAATCATCAGCTATCCCATTCCAGTCGCCTAATTCGGTGACTCAGTCCTCTGTAACATTCGCCTAACACCGGCGTAGTATGGCCGTCGACGTTGGGACTAGGAATTGTTTCAAATGGTCAGGTCCGTGGATCGTGTGCAGCACTTTCGTTTCACCAGGGATCAGTGGATGGTCTGCCGCGAATACTTGAAAGGAACCGACGAATCAGCAACGTGTTCTGTATTTCGTTGGGGACAAAAGGGAATTACCGGTCTTGACCGAAGGCGATATAAAGTCTTGGGTTCGATTTGACGAGCAGAGTGCGGATATTTTAGAATTGGTAGAGCGTTGGGTCCATTTTTATGGGGTTCGGGGAACTTGACTACCAATTGGTAGTCTCCGCAAGACCCGATTTGAAGTCCTTAAAGGTTTACGTCCAATAAACTGTTTCATTCATATACGATGTATATTAATATACGATTCGACAGCTTCTAAATTGGAGAAGATGGCGAAGAGCGCGAATTCTTATATATTTAGGAGCGGTTAAAATTACCAATTGATAATTTACCATTAGAGATTTACAGGACTAATTTGTGAGATTTCTGAATTGACTCGATAGCGATTAGTGAGCCATAAGTTCGTATGTATTTGGGAGAATTTCAACGTGGATTCAGCGCAACGATCGTCAAAATGCGCAACTGCCAATTCTATTTAAACATATACCAATACCGTGTCTACGAATTTTTTCTTCTCCCTAACCTGGATATTTTATCGCAAACATTTACTCAGAAATATTACTCATGAACTGACCGCTTAAACAATGGCAGAATCAACGCTCTAATCGACTATAGAAGCATTTCTCTTTCTTCGGTGGTGATTTCGCTCCCTCTCCAGAACTATCCAAGAGCCATCCATGAAACTTTTGACTCGACACTGAGAGACACCTGAAGAGGTGCAGAAGTTGGGTCTCGGAAGGAAGAGGCAACTTAGGATGCCGAAAGCAACGTGGAATCTCATTCCCTTGAATTTTTCCTTCCCTTTATCTTTTGAGTGGGAGAGGACAATTCTAAAGTTTTTTCAAGTTTTTGATCAACAGAGGAACAAGACACGAGAAGGGATTCAGAGGTGTTTAACCAGGCTAAGAACCCTCGTGGAACTGGGAAGCCGATTTATAGCGGGACTGCTTTTGAAGATCCTCGCGAGAAAGAATATTCTGTGACCTGGAACTAACGGCCTGCTCCCCCTTGTACACGATTTTTAGTCACAGCCGCGAGACACTGATAAATTATCAGCGAGGAAGCTGTCTTGTAATTTGTCTGAGATTCCTTGTCAGCTCGTTGGAGGTCGAAAAGAATTCGAAGTAGCTGGAGAAGATTTTTAATAGTTCAGGATGATTTTAAATAGTCTGAGAATTTCTCAACGTCTCTTTTACGTTTTGAAAAAACAGGGGAGTTGCAAGAGTTTCGAGCAGACGAGTTTTTAAAGGAGAATCATTATGGTTTTAAGAGCGGTTTGAAGAATGGCGATAGTTTGCGAAGGTGTCTGGAGTTCTTTTTTTCTTCAGATTTTCCAGGATAGTTTAAGGTAATTCGAGGGTTTTAAAGTTTTATCGAGCTTTTAAGAACAGTTTAAGAGAAGAATTGTTAAGAATTTGTCACGACTTTAAAGATGGTCCAAAGTATAATGATTCGAAAGATAGCGTAAAGTAACCTTTTGATAATTTTGCGCGAGAATAATTTAGAATAGTTTTAGAATCCACAAACTGTGCTTTTTTAATTTTACGGACAATCCATATCGACTCGATGTATCAAGGACGAAATATAATATAATTTTCGAATGCTTCTTGTTGTTTGAAAAACTTACCATCATCAATTTCTCGTACTCTTCCTCGATCACGGTGCCATTGTAGTATCGGTTGACAGACTTGGTGTCTGGATAATAAAAGCCACGCTTGCAGATGCATCGGTAGCTTCCACGACGAAATCCAAGTCCTGGAATCGCGATGCACTGCAATTCAACATCACAATTAGACGTTAACTTCGTCATCGTGACCTTGTACAATTTAGAATAAAATGTTAAATATTGGATACACAAGAAAAACAAAAAAGGGGTACAGTAATTTTGCGAGTAAAATTTTACAATTTTACTGATAATACAAGATAACGATTCTTATTAACAAATCCAGTAACCTCGGTGGTCCGTTTCTTGCATTTGTCACTGGCTGCAAAAATATTCAATTGAGTGGATCCTGGTGGCAGAGGGCACTGATCTATGTCTAGCCTGCGTAGATCAATGTCTATTCCACTAGTCCCTCTGAAAAAGAAACAAAAATTAAATTATTCATACGATTGTTTATACATATTTTTCACGCAACGATCGTTCGAGAACAATTAACGAAATGTATGAATATACAATAAGAAGGAAGATAAATTACTAAGTAGATAGGACGATAGAGTCAAATGGTCTGAATGGTTATTCGCAGTCACAGGTTGAATCAAAGGCTAGTGGTAATTGACTGAAAGTCATAGCGGAGAGAGGACAAGGTTATTCCTATCGAAATTCATGCTTGTGGCCGGCATAATGGACGACAGTGTCAAACGACGGAGCATGCCACGCGTAAAGCTATTGATCGTTGCATCACTTTATCGTGCAATAAAGCATAGTTAACGTCTCTTCCGAAAGCGAGGATCCTCTTGCCCGAAACACAATATTCTCGACTCGAGTAAGGCTTATTTTTGAAAGTGGATCTGGAAAGTGGATCAGGAAAATAGAAAGATTGAATTAACATGTTTTCACATCCTCTGTTGACCCTCTTTATATTATATATACGTATAATCCTAATATATATATATATATATAATTCTATTGAATATATAAAAACAATAATTCAAACAAGTTTGGATGTATTAATTGGACTAATTGAACAGTATAATTGGTAAACGTGAATCGAATATATTACGCAAACTGAATATACGAACAAATCGATTCTACTACGATCTTCGAATTTTTATACTTCCATCTTGCTTTCATTTTGAAAACCAAAAGAGATTTGCGACGTTTCGGGAATTGTTAGCTTTTCATTCTCCTTTATTTCCCTTTCTTTTCGTTCTGATTTTCCTTTATTTTCTTGTCTTTTCTTTCAATTTTCCTGTGTTTTTCTTTCTCCCCCGCGCATCCCCCCTAATTTCCTTTTAATTCTCTGACTTTTCCTTAATTTTTCGTCTAGTTTCCTTTCCTTAACTTGCAATTTTCCCTTGTTTGCCTTTCCTCTACTTAAAATTTTCTATCGATCGACTTTCCTTCTGTTAGCTTTAAATTTTCCTCGCCTTAATTTTCAATTTTCCTTCCCTTCCCCCTCAATTTTCCATCACCTCCCTTAAATTCCCCTTCCTTGCTTTATTAATTATAAGCCGTAGCTTAGTAATTATAAGTTAACTTTTATTTTCCTTCGCGCTTTTCCATCTTCCCCCCGCTTTCCTATTTCCCTCTTCATCCCGTTTTATTTCTCAATGCTGTCCTTCACTTCTTAACTTCTTTCCCTAGGAATTCCCTTTCTGTGCACTTTCACCATCTCAGAAACGCGCAACCGTGTACTTTGCAAACCTTCGTGCACGCATTATTATTAATTTAAAAAAGCTTGGCATCCACGTTGTGTACCTCTGACGGACACGATGCAGCTGTTCAAATAAAATACCTATTATAGCACGGCGTGAACCAGGAAACGTGGGCGTTGATCAATTTACTTCGCCTCTATGAAGTACGTGCTCTGTATCGCTAATGACAAGACGCGAGTTCTAACCAGTATATGCAACGGGACCAGCAATATTCATTACAGTAGTAACAGAAGAGACACGAGTTTGGCAAGAGCGTTATTAGTCGTCGTGACAGTATCCACTGACAGAGCAAACTCTGCCGTATGCTCGAATTTAATCCTTCGTTTTTCATCGTTCCTTCGTTAATCTTTTACTGTCTTGTCGTTTGAAGAAGCTTCGGATATCTTTAAGGGAACTTTGACATTTTTTCACAGTTTGAAATGTTCTTCTCGAGATCTCTTATTAGCCGTTTGAACTAATTTTAATCAACCAAACCAGTTTTTCCATTTTACATCGCGTAATTGGATCTTGATCGAGTAGTGACCGTGTCATTTATTTACAGGCCACGTAACGTAATCTGGATTGATTAATGGGATTGGCAAATATCAAACGATTAAAGGAAAACACTGTACCGTTTCTTGCGAAGAGTTCCCTTATGCCGAAAATTGATTTTATTTTGTAAATGTTTAACACGTAACGAGATCCTTTTCTATGGAAAATATTCTATCGTCTTTCAACCTACAAATTTCCCAGATCGCGAAAGTGCTTTTGCAAAAATTGCGTTCGAATAACAAAATTTTAACACCAAAAAAAAAAAAAAAAAAAGCGAAACTCGCAACTAATTATAAGTTAAGAAAATTCCACACCGCGTAATAATTCCCGAAACTTGGAAGACCTTCTTTTAGCGAGCTTTTGAATTAACCTCAATTTCCCCTAATTGATCTAATCCATAGAAACGAGACTCCGTGTATTCACGGCCAGTTACGAATTAACTCAATCGTTGCAAACCTCTGAATTTTCTCTGAACACTCTGACTTTCTCGGTTCCAAGGATAAAACGAACGCAGAATTTCCCAGTTTGTTTGGAAACGATAGTCAATTTCGATTTGCTCGTTCATTCTGAACTCAATAGGAGCGTGCAGCACGTCAGGTATTTCCGTACTTGATCGTGAAATTTCGATTCGTTTATGCATAAAGGCAGCGACTTCGAAGCCAATTATCGAAATTAGTCCAGTCGATTCAGTGAGATTTTCACTGGGGGGCCGGAAATAGTAGAGATAATTGTGCTTACGCGTAAAATTCGAACTGCAAGCTGGTAATTATCCCGGAATAATGCAACTGGAAATAATGCAACGGCGCTGAATAAAGGGAATATCTGATCTTCAGTTTTCTAGAGTTTGAATATGTTCGTTTTGGGTCGTGCTTCAGGTATTGGAAATTATTAACTCTATTATCGCAGTAACGTTGAAAGGTTATTTGTTGCTTGTGTCTGTGGCTTCACTCAGCTCTATGATAGCGGTGGAATTAATTCAGTCCGTCTACCTGGAGTACAGCTGAAACTAGCCATGCTTCATTTTCTCTTGTTTGAAGGTTAGTTTCAGTCAAGTTACGAACGTTGTAAAACCATTAAATTCGCGTCAAATTAAGCGTACTTAACTGACCTAACTCGAAACCTCGTTTAATTATACTTAATTGTACTTAATATAAACTTCATTCGAAATAAATCTGATCGTATTTAACTAACATCTAAATGTACCGAATCCAAAATTAACCTTACTTTATTTTTTCTAAATATATCTATGTAACAAAAAAACATGCTCAATATGGATATACAGTTAATGCAATTTTCTCTTCGCGCTCCAATGTCCAAGGTGATTAAAAGGCTCCGCTTGTCGATCTACTGCCTGACTTATTCCACTAGTCTGAGCAATATCTGCCCGACTCCACTAGTCTGAAAACTATCTGTCTGATTTCGCTAGTCTGACTTCACTACACGGAAAATGATTCGAAAGCGCGAAGAATCGATGAAGCGAAATTGACGTTTTAAATATTTAAGACACGTTTTCTTTGTCAAAAGTGAATTGAAGAATGTGAATAATAATTGGCGCGTACGTAAGCATTGTACGTATTTATAAAAAAATTCAAAATTGCCAAAACGCGTGCAATGTAGATAAAAGAAAATTCAAAATTGACAAACTACGAATCTTGTGTATTTCTACATATTGTATTTAAATACGAATTCAATTCGCAAAATTGCGTTGTTAAAATTTATAAAATCGTCACAGTGTCATTTTATTTACCTCCTTACATCGTTATTTTATATTCCTCATTCTATAAAGCTTCTTTTGTAAACCATTGGTGTGGTACTCGTTATAATATTTTGCGGGCGAAGTACTATTTGTTTAATTACGCCCATAAAGAGTTGCATAATTTTAATTAAACGAAGGAAGGAAGGAAGGGAGGTTAAACAGCAAAGAACGAATGTACATAATCTGGGTATTTGCTAAACACGAGGAGGAGAGACAACTGTGTCGTCTGGCTACAATTAACAATTAATCAAGCATCCAGTTGCTCTTTAGCTTCATTCAACGAAAGCGTCTAATCCTTCGTTCCTCCAGTTGCCTGCAGTAAAGTTAAATTCACCGTGTTCGTGGAACGTTCCCACTGGACCAAAAAAGTAACAAAAGGGAATTGTTCGCGAAGCGTCTGACAGTAAAATATTCGCCGCAAGGCAAAGGATTATAAAAACGTGAATACCAGCAGTGAAGATGCACGACTATGCTTCCGTTTTGAAACCGTGGACCTTCTGCTAGACTGAGGAAAAATAATAACCAGCCACGCGATGCCTTCGCTATTCGGTGAGAGAAACAGACATGGAACGTTTCACGCGATTATGAAGTGGCGTTATACGTTGTACCTCCGTTTTAATAATTTCTTTCGAACGACATTTAATTATTACCGTATATTAACGTTCCGTTGTCAAATTAAACGAAAAGATCGTTTCTTCTACTGTCATATTGCGTTATTGACTTTGGCTGATTAATAGTAGATCTGCTCTACTTATTCCTGAATAAATGATACGTTCTAGTATTAATATGTACATTGATATTTATTAAAGTCTAGATTTAAAACATTTGTTTGTACTACTTGTTGTGCAGTGTTATTGAGCTTGGCTGATTAATAATAGATTTACTTTACATTTTTGCGAAGATATGACACATTCTGTTAGTCAGATTAATATTTGTTAGAAACTTTATGGTTGTTCGACTACCGTCTTCGCGACTGTTTTCCGACGAAATTTCGCTATTAACTTAATTTTCGATTATTAGTTAGTAAAATATAAAGTTTGTTCGTACTACTTGTACTACAATACTTATTATTTTCTTGCTTTAATCAAACTCTGCTTATCGGATCGATTGTCTGCGAAAAAGTTAGTCTTTTTCTGACTGAAAATTTGCTTCGATCATTTGGCATTTTTCGATCAGTGGCATTTACAGTGTCATTGGCAGATACGTAACTAACTTATTCCACTGGTTTCACTAGTAACTGACCCGTCTTTTTTATCTGTCCAGTAACCAACCTATTCTCCTTGTCTGGTTAACCATAAGAATTGATTTCTATCGGCTGATTAAAAATTGACCCATTCTCCTTGGCCACAAAATAACAAATACAACCCAGAATCGGATATTGTGACTAGTAACTGAAATATTCCCCTGTCTGATCAATGGCTGATTTATTCTTCTAATTTGATTACTAAGAGGTCACGTCACCCGTCTGACTAATAATTTACTTACTCTCCTTGACCGACAAGTAACAGATACCGCTCACCTACCTGATTAATAACCAGCCTATTTCACTAATCTGACTAATCAATGACCTCTTCCACCTGACTAGCCAATAACTTACTTATATTCCTTATCTACTAGTAACCCACCCATGTCACCTGTCTGACCACTAACGTTACCATTTCCCTTGACCGACAACCACCTGAGTTATTCTATTTGTCTATTCAATAATTGACCTATTCTACTTCTTAGACAGTTGCGTGGATATCAGCTCGAACTTTGTGGCCTTACAGGTCGAATTAACTCTATGTCTTTGAAGTTACAAGTTGGAACTCTTCTTTCAACGAATAAAAATACAATTTCGTTCGATAGCTAAATCGATCGATTTCTCTTTCCGTAACGTTTTTCAATTATGCAACAGGGTCCAAAATTTCAATACACTTTTTTAATGCTGATTATAGCACAGTCTGTTATATTTGTTGTGTTGTACTGTACATATTTAACATTAAATTTTAAACATCTGTTACTTTAAATATTACAGTATCACAGATGATGACAGATATATTAAGTAATAAAATTACAAATTGAAATTAAGAACATCTACGAATAAAATACAATACTAAAAAACATGCGAAGAGGGCAATCTTTAATAATAATAATAATAACTCCAATTAACCCCTCGATCGAATAACGTTAAAAAATTCGTACTAAGTTACCCGCTGATAAATTAGAAATTTCCTTTATGCTTTTGCTCGAACTATCGGCGCTCATTAATGGCTAAATATCTTAAAAAATCACCGACTGCCACCAACTTGACAGGATCATCATTTCCCTCTTCTCAATTTCAGTTTTAAATTTCCTTGGGGCTCGAAACGAATTTCATGGTATTGTAAAATTATTTCATCCGTCTTCCAGTAGACTCTTTTTCATTATTTTATTTTTTGATAAATGGTAGTTCGCTAGGTGGCTTGATATCCGTTACCGGTCGGAATTACGACATGGAAAATGGGAGAGATGAGCAGGGACGATGCCCGTAATTCCCGCGAAACGATGGATCGTAGGAAAATCGTCCAACTGCGGTGAACACGGTAAACCAGGGGTTACAGGGAGCCGAGCATCGAGTATGTTAATTCGCGCCGTCCAGGCAAACCGCCAATCGGTGTACGAACCGTTAAACTTCCACTGATAATGGCCTCGCTGGCACTTACGTGTAAGTGAAATGCGAGCAACGGAATTTGACACCGTTTACGTTCCTTCTCAGCCTCATTTTCATCCAATTTCGTCAAAAACTATCTATCCTTGATGTATATTTTCAATGCGATGATTTACATTAGTAATTTTTTGCGATTTAGTTGTTGATCTTCTTTTATAGGCGTTATTACGAATTTACTATGTTTAATTAATTTTGTTTCGTCTCTTTCATGTTTCATTTTTTTTTTTTTTTTTGTTAAATAGTAACATTACTTCTAAAGGTTTGTTTTAATACCAAGAATATCGTAATATTGGATGATACTGAATTATTGAGAGGCAATGTAGAAACATGAGAGTGTGTCGACTCATCTGTTCAATAAATGTCACTGATTTATATTTTCGCAAATAGATGCTCAAACGCAGACATTCTTTCGGTTGATCATTTCTTTCCAATTTATTTTAATGGGATTTCTTGGTAATGAGGTTTTTGCCAAATTTGATAAAATCCATTTTCTAAGGCCATTTCCGTTTCTTCATTAGAAAATAAATCTCCATCAACTACTGCTCCAAACAAATTTTTGATGAAATCCTAACATCATCCTGTATTGATGAAAATACAGATGTTCCTAATGGTGTTAAATTAACAATTCAGTTGGTGGATATCAGAGTGAGCGAGATTGAAACTCGACAGATAGACGGAGATTCAACTGCTTCGCTAGTTATATTTCCAGCGTGAAATGAAATTATTTATAAAAAAAAAGTCCAACTACATTTTTGTACGGGAACCTTCCCGATCGTTTTGATGTCTGGAATCGATCTTATAAACCATTCCAACCTATTAAAACAAAAATTGGAGAAGGTTAATAAATTACAGGATGATCTTCCTAAAAAAAAAGGGTCCATAACTTAAAAGGATTACATCACTCACCGCGAGGAGCAAAAAATATCTAATCAACACAGATGGTGAAAGTCAATCCTTTCGATGTGAAATCAACTTTTATTTTCCATTAGTGTTCCACGTCGTAAACTGATCTCGCATTACATTGCATGTCGAGTTTACAACCGGGAACTAATACTGTCTCAAGTTACTATTTACGATAGTATCCGGATATATGAGCACGAATTTGTTCGCTTATATGGCAACAAGTTGTTCCCACTAATTCCTACAACTGCTGACTCAAGGCAGGGCCTCGACGTTATCTACGATCCGCATCGATGTAATTCGACCCGGTATCGAATTACCGAAATAACAAAAAGATATGTATCTTTTTCTCTTACTATACTGTTACGAGATGGTCTAAACCGTATTGTTGAGATTTGTACCATCGGAACGATACCAAACATGACTATATTCGACCAAAGGAATATGTAATACGTAGGAGTAAGAAACGACCTGACTTTACAGTATCTTATTACACTCTGCCTATTCCGTGTTTGACTCTGATCCTCGATGCACGCACGACTGAGTGAACAGGAGTCAGATGATAATGTGGGCCAATTGTCGGAAAGTCATACGGTCAAGCACGGTCGCTAGACATATATCCGGACATTACTGTATTTACTATGCTGGACCGGATTCCCAATAACGCTTCATTTCACTTCATCGACGTTCACCGTGATGCGAAGAGACCAGCTTGCATTACGTGTGTAGAACGTCACCGAAAAATAGAAGCTGATTTTACATCATTGATTAGACACTTTTTAATCCTCTCCGCGAAGACTGTAATCCCTTTAAGTTATGGTCTTTTTTTTTACGACCATCCTGTATAGAGTAAGCATCGGTCCGAGTGCTTTGAAATGGAAATGGAAAGAGTCCTTTAAATTGGAATTGCAGTCGTTTTGTCCTGCGAAAGTGGCTCGTATATCCTCGTATATTTTACGACACCCTTTACCATATGCAAGAGCAGAATAGACGCAAACAGATTGAGGTCCACCGACGTTTTCGTGCACGACGATCCGAAGGTAGAAGAGTTCGACGTAACTCGGTTAATGCGACGTTAACGATTGCATTTTTCATAGGTCACGTCACAGCTGAGACGACGTTCCTCGCATCTGTGAACCGGAAGTCGCAGTAAAGACAGTCATAGCAGGAGGGGAAAGAATAGCGGTGTTTACGTGGCAACGGTAGTGCTCGTAAATCTTCCGACGTTTGATTTATATTGTCATGGAAATGGAAGACGGACGGTGTCCTCGACCGGTGCCCGATTTACGGTCACGACGGTTCTCATCGTCGCGGTTCAAATATTGTTAATCGAAAACGACCAACATGACAGGATCACGTCATGCGTTCGAAGATGATTAACAAACATACGTATTTGGATGTATTTATTTAGACTATATGTCTGTGTGTGTGTGTGTGTGTGTGTGTGTACATGAAAAAACTAGTATCATTAATATATAATTAGTTATATATTGACAAGCATTTAATTTCTTTTTAGCGATCTATTTCATCGTTATCATCTATTTGTATTGTTTTGCAAAATCGTAGAAAATAGTTTTGTTAAAGTGAAGCAAAAATAATTTTGATCGGCCTTTCGCGCCAGACACACCGCTGTGAATTAGTTATATATCGACAAGCATTTAATTTCTTTATAGCGATCTATTTCATCGTTATCATCTATTTGTATTGTTTTGCAAAATCGTAGAAAATAGTTTTGTTAAAGTGAAGCAAAAATAATTTTGATCAGCCTTTCGCGCCAGACACACCGCTGTGAATTAAATAAAAATGATACGATATTAAAGAGTGAGATGCAACGAGCTACGACAAACTTCCTCGTTCCTCCTACCCTCAAAATTTAATTAAACTTCCTCAAACCATCTTCTATCTCCGCCACTTAAATCACACTTCAACCGATCTCTCAGCTCTTTTTATCCACAAGAGAAGGATTCCTTTTATCCATTTAACTCGAAAATCTTCACTCGTCCACTTCTTGCAATCCAAGCCGATTGCGAAGGGCGAAGTTAAAAGTAGCTGGGCAATTATATCGCGATCAGAGTGTAAATTAGCCCGGCGCTGGAGAAAACAAGCAGCTAAAGAAGGGTGAAATGAAATTCTCTTTTCGCTGCACGACTTTCCAACGACATTTGCATAAAACAAACTTCTCTCTGCAAATGGCACACCGCGTTTACATTTCTTTCCGTTCGTTAAAAGTCTCTGATTGAAACGATTCGAACTCTTCTTATTTCCTGTTACTTCTTCGATCATTTTCTTTTTTTCTTTTTTTTTTTCTCTTTCTTTCGCGAATTTTTGTCGAATGAAAAGTGCACAGGGAAATTTCACGATGTTTGCTTTTTTTTCCCGAAAGATAATGGTTTTTTGATGGAAATGGGGTTAGGCAGATGAGACCGTGTGGTTGGTACATTAATAGAGAATGGTCGAAGTGGTGCATTAATCGGGGAGAATTGCCTGGGAACAAGGAATTAAACGGGGAGGATGGTGCGTCCTAATGAGGCATTCGATTGTTTTCACATGGAAACCTGGGAAATCGAGGCGTGTCTGCCTTGTAATATCCCCTTGTAATTTCCACGAAATTCAACCGAAGCTTCCGAACAGGATTTTCCACGTTGCTGAACGCGGTTGAAAATTTCAGACGATTGATAGGATAGCATAAGACGGAGAAGAAATATTTGTTTCTTTTTTCACAGGCAGTAATTTTAAACGATCGATAGAACGAGATAAGATGGACAAGAAATGTTTGCTTTTCCTTTAATAACATGTTTATGCTATTGAGTTCAATAATAAATTCGTTTCTTTTTTTTTCGCCGGAGTATCTATTTTGTAACATTTTGATTGAATCTTGTTCCATGGAAAATGTGTTACCGCTTTTCCAACGACATTGTGACAACGAAAAGAGTTTTCTCGTCATTGTTATATACGCACAATTGAATATCTTTGTTAAAAAAAAATTCTAATAATGACACAGAGCAGGTAAAAATGACAAGAAATGTGTTTAAAAAAAACACGTAAAGACTGACAATAAAAATAAGAACAAGGAAAGAAATGTTCAGATTTCAATCCAATGTTTTTTTAATTAAGTAGACAGGAAAGAGAAAAATTCGTTTGTTATTATTATCGACGTACCAATCTAGTATATCTATTTATGAAAGACTAACTACGATAAAAAAGGAGGCATGACAAACAAAAATGACAAAGTATATGTAAAAAAAAAATCACAATTAAAGAATATTGTCCCTTTGAATTCGTTATCTTTTCTTCAGCGTCGTTTCACCGAAGAGAGAATGAAAGAGCTGGCTTATCCCAATGAATGTTAATTTATTTATTAAAAAGTAACCACGATAAAAAGAGGAACATCCAGATATAATGAAATCGAAAAAGCTGTGTCGAAAAGAAACGAACAAAAGTAGTAATTAAAAAATATTGTCCGTTTGAATTCGTTATCTGTTCTTCAACGACTTCTCACCAGAAACAGAACAAAAGAGCTGGCTTATCCTAACGAATGTTAATTTATTTATTAAAACCTAACTGCGAGGGAAAAAGGAAACATCAAAAAAATAACGAAATCTCTAATTAAAGAAAAAAAAAAAGGAGGAAACAAACAAAGAATAACAATAAAAGAACATCTTTCAGTTAAATTTAAATTATTATATATACGCAGTTATTTTTACCAAAAATATTATCCAAATTATCACTTTCCCAACGACATTTTACCAGAAAGACAACAAAGGAGCTGCTTTATCCTAACGGACGACAATTTATTTATTAAAAAGCAACAACTACAAAATGCATCCAAACCAGCCAGAAATGGCAAAAGAAATGTATCAAAAACGGACGAACAATAACAAAAATATTTTTCATTTAAATTCGTTGTCGTTCGTGCAGCATCTCGCGGAAAGAAGAAAAAGGGCTGGTTTATCATAACGAATGTTAATTTCCTGTGACTGGGTTCCAACGACGTTCCACGGCCGAGATAAACAGGCGGCTGGAATTTGGCGTGGCGCATAAACGCGAGTAAAAAGTGTTCTACAAGCTCCAAAAGAGAGAGAGAGAGAGAGAGAGAGGCGCGCGAGGTAGCAAAGCGGGAACTAAAATCTCGACGGATTTCGTCTGAGCGACAAGGGGGGGCTGAGCATTCACGACAGATTTCCGACGATTCTCACGAAAGGCTCGTGCCAGTTCCCTTATCGTACCTTTTTATCGTAGCGATACGATTACTTCAGTTGGCTTACGCGATTCCAGAGAAAGCCGTGGGAAAATCGGCAACTGCTGCTACACAATCGGCCCGTGAAATCGATACCGGCAGACCCTCCACCTCGCGCCCCTCCCCTCTGGACTTCGTTCGTCACGCTCTTTATTGGAAACTTGACCTAAAGAGAGACACTTACGTCCAGTACAGTTGACTCAAGCAGGGCCTCGTAATGTTTCTAGCGAATCTTGCAGACTTTGCAAGTCACGGAAAATCTCGTTTACTTACTTCGTTCTGACCGTACGACCTTTCGCTGAAAATTTGGCCGAAGAAAAAGTCCGCGACGCCTAGTAAAGTTGACTTATCGATGGGGTTTTTTTTCATCATTTTTTCCGGTCATTTCTCCAGCGAATCTTCGTGGATTTTCGAACGCGCAGAAAATTTCTATCGTTTATTACAGGTCTAAGTTGCTTCGTTAGAAACTTAAGGAAAAGTCTGGCGCCTGATATAATCGACTTAAACGAGTCTTCATAATTTATCTAGCGAATTTTGTAAACTTCGAAAGAAGCAGAAAATTATCAATTACTATTACCAATTTCGCTACAACCGTCCTTCTGTTGAAAACTTGACTCAAGGAAAAGCGTATATGCCTAATGAAGATAACTTAAACGGGGTTCGTAATTTTTCCAGCGAATTTTCGTAGATTTTGAAGGGCGTAGAATTTACAATACCTATTTGTCTTTACGTTGTTCCGTCGTAAATTTGATCTCGAGAAGTATTTCTACGCTTTGTATTATGAATCTAAGTGGACGCTTTGTATTATGAGTTTAACCGTTTCATCGAATTTTGAAGATAATACAAAAAAGGAGGAAATTTTGAAACAGCTGTTAAGAGATACGAAGAAATATTTCTACTTGTTACTTTATATAGAACGAACAGTTTACAAAATTCACACGATTTAAGATTTACGATCCACGCCAAACTATCAAACTACAAACACTTCGTTAGAAATAGAAAACGCCGAGGACTTTTCGGTAAAGCTGCACGCAAGGGAAATGCCACAACAAGAAACTCTTATAATATAGCCACTGTCAAACGGTACAAAATTTTTGTTTCGACGTCCCCTGGGACAGCTACGTACACGCTCGTCACCATAACCACTCAGGACATCGTACAATATCCAGTACATAGCTTTTTCAAAGTACACAAATGCTTGTCGATAAACATTCGGAATAACCTGGATGGAATTGAAAAGCAAACAGCCAACCAACAAGCCAAATGCAGAAATATGCACAGAGAAAATGCGAGCTTGAAAAAAAATTCTCCGTTCGATACGTCGATGACCGTCGAAGGTACTGCTGTCAGAAATAAAAAAAAAAGAAAGAAATTCCGAAACAGAAACCTGCGAGACCTGAGAACAATCAGCTCTTTAAACGATAAAACTGTTCCACGATGTCTTGACACTTGCAGATGTCAATTTCTTTTATCGCCCGTTGCCCTTTAAAAACAAATTTGATCGTCCTAAAACGACGAAAGATCCTGGTTCCTGGCGTTCGTAACGTCGAGACGCATTTCTGTCAAAAGTAACCAAGCGTGCACGTACACTCGAGCAACAAAGTACAAGGTGGCGTCACGAGAACATCCTGTTCGCGAGGAATCGCGAAACTCGAGCTTGCAGTGGCGATTAAAAAGTTGCAGACGGAGGCTGGTTGCGAGAAGTTTCGAAACGTTGGCGGTATTCGCGAATACACAAGGAAACTGGCAGAACGGGGGGGGGGGCAAAATATTTCGCGACGAGTGAGTGGTCGCGTGCTGTACGAGCAATTGGCCAGCGCAACTTTTCTCTTGGAACTTCGCTCCTGGCCAAGGATAGTTCTACCTTTCTCTTCCTCTCTCTCTCTCGCGGAGCGAACGTTTAATTAAAAAGTTCCCTGGCCAAGGATGATTATCCCATTATAACTCTCTTAATTTCAACGAAAGCTACGACCCGGCTTCTTCACCGATGACAGATCGAGGAGACATATCACGAAAGGAAATTTCGAATCTCAATGGCTCGGAGTATCGCGATTGCAGCAGGAGTTATGGCAAATAATTTTGAGTTGGACGCAGCATATTGTACGTTCGAGTGATAATGTGTTTGCCGCGGAGCGATGGGTCTCGTTTAAGTCACCGACACCAAACTTGATCGACGACAGCAGCCATCGACAACCGACAGCAGCCTTAACCGACGATGGTATCGATCGATAACGTCGATGATCGACGCAGAGTGCGACCAATTGTTCGCAGCAAGCTCGAGCATAGTGCGAGAAGCGTTGTCTTCTAGCTTTGTCCGTACGTTCGTCACGCGTACGATGGTACTAGTCGAGAAGAAAGCGATAATCATGGTATAAAAATGCCATGATCCGTGAACATCGCTTCTTCATCGACTGAGACGATCACACGCGTCACAGACGCGCCAGCGAAGTTAGACCGCGGACTGATACGATATTCCGAACCAAACTCCTGCCTTACTCGAGTTTGCCGGGAACAATTGGTTGGACTCGATGTCGATCACTGTCGACATCGGTTGACACTGTCGTCGATCGAGTCCAGTATCGACGAAGCCTGGTCTAAGCCGAGTCTGGTGTCGATCAGGTCTGGTATGGATCACGCGTGATGCCGGTGAACCGTTATCGGTGAAAACTGTGTCAGTAATTTCAATGACACGCGGTGGAACAGTAGGATCATGAAAGTAACGAGTCTGCCAAGTTTCTTGGAAAAATTTCAAGTGGCCCACAGCTGCCTTCCGCAGCTTCGACCCAGATGACTAGAAAGTTGTAGGGAATACTTTCTAGAAATTGGCATGTTTCCCAGACCTACGTGCTTTATGACTTTATTACTTTATTACTTGCCAACCGTTAGCCGGTCACGCGGACGTCGTGCACGCCAACTTAGGCCAATCGCAACCTGAGAATGGCCGGTAGACAGGGAGGATGAGCTTTCATTTCCATTAATTTTCCCATACTTAATCGTAGTCTTTTCCCGTCGTCTCTGTACTTGGAATAACTTAGGAATTCTGCACTTGGCGCGTCTATCCGCCGAATTCTCGAACTCTGAAGAGAACAAACCTTCCTGGGACTCGTCACTTTACGATCCTCAGCGTAACGTATATCGACCGTCAGTCTTCTTTGATCCGTGTAACAAACAGGCAGCTTGACGCCTACCGCTTCACCAGCTATCGAGTTTATTCGCTAGCAATCTGACAAATATCAAGTTTGCCATTGACCAAGTCCGCCGTCTGTCGTAAAAGCGAAATGGACAAGGCGTCCACCGGGGTTAACTTTGTCCGTTGTCTTGCGAGTAAATTCGAAGCTCGCAGGTGGCCAAGTGGAAGTTCGACGTGCAACAATATTTGTAAGATGCAAACAAAGCTAATCTCTAAATCTGCTAAGCGAGAGTTTCGTCGATTCTAAGCTGGTCTGACCAGAGTGATACGTTCTACTTAACAGAACTCTCTCTGTATATAATATATATGTAATAAAGAAGAATTTATATAAAAAAGAGTTTGACTCTCTTTTTTCCCCTTTGGGAAGTCCGTATTTTCAAAAATCCTTTCAATCCTCCATACTACCATAAAAGCATATCGTACCATGAAAGAACCGCAAACTTCTTTCGACAACGAGACTGTCCAAATTTCGCGTTTTTGGCCACAGCGATTTGGGCCCAACGTTGATAAACGAGTCGGTCTCTGTCAGAAAGAAATAATGCAAATATGTGTAATAAACGCGTTTAATCAGGGAATTGAAAGAGAATTTGGATATTTGAAAGAGCGTGCAAGAGTTTGGCTACGTTCCGAAATATTTTAG
The DNA here is from genome assembly GCA_014737385.1 of Bombus superbus. Lineage (NCBI taxonomy): Eukaryota > Metazoa > Arthropoda > Insecta > Hymenoptera > Apidae > Bombus > Bombus superbus. The sequence goes on along the minus strand of JACXIK010000016.1, from coordinate 4,922,455 downwards.
AACCACTTCGACGTTCGAATTTGATGAAATTTGAAAAAATCGAGTTTCTGTATATTGTTAAATTATAAATTATTCTACTTGGGTTTTTCGATCGTATTGCTTTTATACGCAATTTTTACGAATTGTTTCACGTTCCTGATCCTAAGTAGGTTAACGGTAACAAAGGCTATATGGTGCATCGTGGAAATGGTATGGCGGATGTAGAGGATTTATTGTCGCGTCGTTTCGACGCGAACATTCGCTTTGATTCCGCCAGCCGGAAGAAACGGTAGCTTGGAAATGATGAAAATTTGATACCGATGTAAATTTGACATTAGAAGTCGTATTATGCTGTTACTAAAATGGAGGAACATGACCAAAACAGAATTCTAAATCAGTCGCCGTTTCGAGAGTGGTAGTTACGCGCTTCGATAATACGATGTTGCGTTATTTCACATTTTACCTACACTTGAATCGGAAAGTTAAACATCTTTTCCCTAAATTACTATCGATTAATATTTCCAGGGATTTATCTCAAGCCGTTGTCACTGAATTTTCAAATTAGGCTCGTTTTGTAACCTGGCCAAATCTGGATCGCTTAACTGGAAAATTTCTAGCTCGATTACGCGCGTTATTCATTCGTTAAATTTCGATTAGAGTGTGAGAGATCACAGCCAGGTATGTGCAACAACTGTCATTGGGAAACAGAATTCGATAGCATAAATTGACACAAAGACAGAAGCGAGAAGATGAATTATTGTATTAGCGCAACGTTAGCCCTTAATGGTTTAATAAGTTTTCATGGAAATTATCTGAAACCTGGAGGATCTTCGCGATCGAATTATCTCGCGTGTCAGTCGAAACTTTGGGGAAATCCTATCTCAAGTCCGAGTAAATTAACGTCATTGTCCAAAGAGTCGCCAAAAATAAAATCTTAGTGGGAAACGCGAATCACCAAAAAAAAAAAAAGCATGGCTAAAGGTTAAAGTTAAAGGTGTAGTCCGGTTGTATAATTTTGAAAGAATTCCTTCGCGAGACTACGAAGAAAATTTGCTACGCGTAATTAGTGTCGGTACTTTGGTTTTCCGGCTTGTAAGTAAACGCTCTGGTTGCTTAATTAACAAGTTTAAGTCGGTTGGTTAAGAAGCAACCTGATTCCTAAGATTGCCTTCGAACGAAGAACAAGGGATCAGTCTGTTAAAAAAGTAATTCGAGCAAAACGAAATTTTGTGAAAACAATTTCTCGTCGACGGTATTCTTTGGTTACGAAGCTGTTTCGTTAGTCGAGAATAATTCTTAATTCGAAGAATTGACACGCCCAGACAGATCTTCAACGTGCCTCTCGTCCGACTAAATTGACATAATCCACTTAATAGGAAACAACGTGTTATAGAAATAGATACATATATGCTAGTTAAGAATAGTTGTTCATTTAAGAGACTGCTATAGTAAATGTTTTGCATTATAGAGTAATTGGAAGATATTCATAGACAATTGGAAGATTGATCAATGTCGTATAAACTACCTAATAGGAAATAATAAATTTTGAATTAGAAACGCGGTTTCTTTTGTTGCAAATATTCCTGCATTGTTATCTCACTGAACTATCAACCGAATCTTGATCCACTTGCCTGTGCGGAAGATGTATGTTGTAGGATTTGGTTGAGCAAAGCCCAGAATGCTCCACTTGTTTCCTTCTAATTGATCTATTCTACTTGTGCAAACTGAACATCTTATACTACTTAATTCAGCACAGACAACACCGTTTCATTTGTCTAGCTAAATATACCTCTTATTCCACTTGCCTAAACACATGCTATCCATATTCCACTTGCCTGACCATGTTTGCTCCCTAATCTACTTGTCTGATACAGCGTTTACCCGTTCCACTCGCCTAACGAGGTACAATCTTGTTTCACTTGTCCAATCTGAATTTCTACCCTTCAAATTTGATAAGAAATTATTCGCCCGGATTTTGCCCAATTGGGACGCCCTCGCACATATTATTTGTCCAATTAGGGATTGTTCCGTTCCACTTTCCTAGCTAGACACAAACCCATTCATTCAGCTCATCCTGGCTAATAACGTTACAACGAGAAACTAGTCGGGAATTGCACGATTTCTGTTTACTGGACCAAATATCTTCTCCTCGGTCGTATGTTTGGCCAGAGATGATTCCATTTAACTTGCGATATTGAGAATTATATCGTCTCAATGCCTCGTTCTGACTTATCCAAGTTGTCTGACTAGCGATAATCTTCTTCTACTTATCTGGCTGCAGGCAACTGCCAATCTGGCCAGTCTTTTTCTTCACTCGTTGACCTCACTTGTCGGCGCATTAAAGGTCTCCTTCTACTTGTCTGACTAGCGACGATCCTTCTCTACGTGTCTGGCCAATACTACTTTGGCTGGCCAATACAAATACTGCTTTGGCTGGACAATGCCAATACTACTTTGGCAAGTCCTGTTTCGCTTATGTCACCTCCGCGTCACTACTATACTATTTGGCCGGCTGGAATTAGTATATTCCATTAATTTGGTCAACAGAAACCCCTTATTTTCCCAAGTTCGTTCAACCACGTCTTTCTACGTCACTTTCCTGGACCATGCAGCTGAATACGATGCATTTGATTAACCTACATGCAAGGTATCGCATTAAACCGAGCAGCAAGAGAAGGCACATAACAAAAGCTTTCAGACTTTTCTCGAGCGCAAGACGCGGAAGAAGCCGAAGCAAGTATTATTTCATTTAAATGGCCACTCGAGCTCGCACTATCCTTTTATATGTAAACTCACTGGCCGCCTTTTGTGTTTTCTCGTTCGAATTTCTTCGTAGATTCTTAGTAGATCCGGTCCAATAAATACGATCTTGATTCTTTAGTAATTTCTACGTATAACCATTCATGTCGCTTCTCGAATTCAGAGAGCTGATAATTCTGTCTAATCCAATTGATCAGTACATAAATATAACAAAGAAGCTAGGAAATGCAGAAATACTTTCTACGACGACTCTGTACCATTAAATCCATAAACGGACGAGATACGATAATCGTGTATCCACAAGTCTCACACAGCCACAGTGTAAATTAAATATCGAGAAGCAGATTCGACGCGAATAATTCTCCTCGGGGAAAGCTACGAAGCTAATCGCGTAGATCTATTAGCGTTACAGCTTCGTAAACATGGGAATAACGTGTTTCGGATATCGCCATATATTATGCGCATAATCAGCGAAGGGGAAGCATGAACCAGAGGAAGGAATCCAGACTCTCAAGTAATCATACGGAAACGCTGGAATTACCGGATGACTCGAAGCTTTTATCGTGTCCTCCATAAAATTAGCGGTGCAGTGAAATTAAACGAAAACCCTCGAATTCCGACCAGGAGAAGCACGCGAAAGAAGGTCGGGATCGCGGTCTCTCCTATCATAATAATTGTAATTTACGCAACAGTCTGTATTCTTCCATAGCGAAGTACACGCGTCTCGCAGAAATTTCAAGCAAATTTCTAATTCTCTCAAGGACAAAGCTTCGTGCACAAATTTTTATTCTACCTTTTCAACTCGTCTTTTTTTTTCTGTAGCGTTATCTCCGTTTCTGTTCCACCGTCATTCGCAGAACACCCGACCCTTTCTCCACCAAATATAACTCCCGGAACCTTCGCAACTAGCTCTTAATCAACCAAGTTTGTTCTGCAATTGAAAGTTGCTCTCAATTTCTCCTTGCCAAACGTAATTCGAGCGAAGATGTGAAATTCGAAGCGTGACGCGAAGCTAACGATAGAAACACGAAATCGAGGAGAGAAAAATACTGGATAAACTCTCGTAGGTACACGGTCCCGTAGAACGATAGCCGTATCAGGCATCGCTGAAAAATCTAATTACGATACAAACGCGCTTTTTCTTCCCTGTTTTCGGAGCAAGAGAGAAGGAGAGAGACGGCCGAAGTCGTTAAACGAGTTATCGTCTGAATAGAAATGGCTGGATACGATCTGTAACCTGGCAAAAGGTCTTTGAAGCCGAGTTAAATGCATTCATTGCGTTAAAGATATTCCGAGCAATGACATTTTAATTTTGTGAATTCCGATCGACGATCGGATTTTGACCAATAGGAATATTTGTATTTAAATGTATTTCAATTGCCATTTATGAATTAACCCGATTATGCCCTTTTTATAAATCGCACGACGACTTAGTCGAGTTTAAGTTACGATTGTAGATAAAAAAAAGATTGCCGGACAGCAGATAAAAATATTTATTTATGCCACGTCCTTCTGTAATTTCGGATCTTTGAAAGTCTGTAATTTTTGCGACTGGAAGTTTGGTAATCCGAACGTGAGAAAATTATTTCTTACGAAGGTAAATACCATATGATAAATATTATCGAGAACAAACAGTGTTTTCCCCCATCAGCCGACAAATACGTTTCTCTCGTAATATTTGCACCTTCGAAATAATTCATTCTGTCGCACGATATTTCTTCGAGATTTTACACCATCTTTTCCATTCAGCTTCTGTCGTTTATCATATCGTTTATCATGTCTAAAACAATCGTTTCCTCCGACACTCTATCGCGAGAAATATGCGCGACGTTTGAAACGATCGAATTACGACGTTCGTTCCTGCTTTACTTCCAAAGCACAATTTTGATCATAACGACTGACGCGTACTGATTATTCCAGAAATAATCATCGAAAGCTATTCAGTATTCGATCAAAAAGAAACGCTCTGCTCTCATTATACTCTGTTGCACGCATCATGTTCATCGTCTCTTCTGGAATAATACACAGTGCACGTTACAGATTTTTCACGATAATAATAGATGAAAGAAATTGAAAGACTTTTGAAACATCGATCTTTCCATTCTCATACGCTGCAGCTCCTTTGTATTTTTTGTTTAATTTTTATTTCACATGTACGTGTATGTATCTCTTTCCTTTTTCCCCTTTCTTTCGTCGGTGATTCCGGTATAATCGATGGAAAAACGATCCCATGAATACGAACTCACCTGAAGCTTTGTCGTTTCAATTAACAGGTAAATCCGAAACCGATATCGGCCGTGGGAAACGAAATATTTTACAGTCATAGCGTATAAATTGTTTAATACCGATCGCTATTTTACATTTATACACGCGACGTTTATTTATATTCGCTGAACGAGAAACGAACGTGTATCGATAATATCACCGATTGAAATATTTTCTACCGTAGAATTTTCTACGAGTAACTGTTGTTAAAATAAGAACGTTAATGGATTTACGGATAATGAAAAAGTGACAAGATTTATTGGAGAATGTTTAAATATCTCTCGCTGCACAACCAAACTTTTATTTACGTTTTTATTTATATGTTGTTTCTTATGGTAATAATACTTTTATCATCTTGTATTATCGATCGCTGTTAGAAAACAATAAGATTGTGTTTATAGAAATGATATAAAATTGCACGAACATTCTGACATTCTGGTGTACACGTGATATAGAATATACAGAAATATAAATGAATTTTGTTGAAAGTAGCTGCATTAGCGAGCGCAAAGTTTACAAAATTTGAGATTCGTCGTTTTGATATGGAAACGAGGTTGGAAATTAGGACGATCGGTGAATGGGTTCAGGCATTAAAAGAGCATATTTAAAATCCGATTTTCACCATCATTAGGGTCAACACGTGTCGAAAGGCGTGTCGTTGATATCGCTGGAATTCTACGTAAGCGTTTGCTCACTGATAAACCGGCACGTTCGATAACGATCGATCAGTCTGTGGTAAAAATCACTCGATATCTGTGCTGTCTACAAGATACGTTTACAATACGACGGAGGATATTTTTAGAGGATTCAAAAATAGTTTGTAAAGATGTAAGTACTCTAGGAAAGGTGACAAAATTTCAGTAGAATTGGTCAATCATTGGTCAGAGAAAGGAATTTTCCGCTTAATAATAATAATTTGCATTTTCAATAATATACCGAGTTGTATGTTGTATTGTATAGAACGTACTGTCTTTCAAAATATATAATACGCAAAGCATTCTAGCGAGCAATTTATATTAATTGCTCGAAATTTGATTAATTTTCATCTTTCCGAATGTATTAAACGTTGAACGAATCGCGAACAAAAATGTATCCAATTTCATGGATCATGTTTTTCATTAATGTTATTTCCAAGAAAGTTATAGACATTGAAAATTTAATTTAAAAAAAAAAAAAAAAATCGTGTTTTACGAGAGTCGAAAATGTAAAAGAGAATTTCGTTATTTCGCAGGTATGGAAAATTGTGATTAAAAATGATATTTCTCTGTTCTTTCAAAATTTCATCTATTCAATTATATTAAACCAGGTAATTTCGAAACTGTAAGGTAAGTCAATTTTCTTATATTTTCACGAGTTTCGTCTTTCCTGTTTTCTCCAACGCGATCATAACCTAACGATTCTACAATGTTCCACTGTTTAGGAACTGATGCATTTGGCGACATAAAGAAAAATTGCGTTATCAAGGCGCGATAAAAAAAGCCTATATCGAAGATGCTCGAATCAAACGAGTAAACCTGAATATTTCGACGAGTAAAAAAGATTCGAGAATCGCTTTATTTCCAGTGATTCTGGTTCGTGTCGAATTACTTTGCAATTCAATACCTGGAAACGACTTTCGAGAAACCTAATTCACGCGGAACAACAGTCTGATCGAGCAAGCCGCTCGCCTTTCGTAGAAAGAGAACTGGATTCAGAGTTTAAAGTTTAAACACGAAGAACGAGAAGTGGATTTAAAGGTAAGAACCTGTGAATCCCATGAAAAAGATTAAATCGTCGATTACGCTCACAAACAAAAATATTTGTATTTAAATTAATTCAGAGAATGCTACGGTATATTCTTTTTTATATTGGATCGTGAGTTAAGTAAGTAAGTAAGTAGAGTTAATATCGTGGATCACAGATAATGATATTTATTTATAACGAGCTTCTTCCAACTTTGAAGAAAAAATAATTCCAAAATAACTGATGATAATTTAATCGGACACTGTATGTTTTTTTTTTTTAATTTCTAGTCATTTTTTATACGATATTACGAAAAGTCCAGAAAGTATATTAGATACAGCTGAAATTTTCAATTTCATTCTTGTTCAAGCTTCAAACAAATAACGATCGAAAAATAATCCTGATAAATTCATCGTGCACTGGATATTTTTTAATAACGCGAGGAATTCGATAAAATATTGTTAGGAGTTGAGGAAACGCGCCTGGCGATTTGATAAATTCTCAATTTCGTTCTTCCTCAAACTTCGACTTACATTTTCAATTCTACGCCTTCTCGGGCAAATAGTAATTATTTAAAAATTATAAAACTACCATTTATCGAAAGTTCAGGAAACTGAAATTCAACTTTCGACTTCCACCTAAATTTTCATTCTCGTTGTTCCTCGGATTTCAGACAAACAACCATTCACTGTACATCCACTCACACACAGTATATTTTTTAAATTGATGCTTCCATCGGAAGATGTTTGAAATTCAATGAAATATTACCAACATTCCAGGAAGTGGAATTTCAATTCCGGTCAATTAGTCTCCGAACTTCAGGCAAATAATCGTTTGATATTGTAATAAACATAAATTAATTCAATACTTTTTATGTAACAGCTTGACCGCCAAATACATATCTTCGTATATTTGTATTTGTATTTTTATATACTTATATGTACTCGTCCATATCTTGTATATTTATATTTATTCCTATATCTATGTCTTGCCCGTGTCTCTTATATCGTTTATGACAAAATTGCAAAAAGTATACGTCTCACGAATTATATTTGGAGAAGCAAATGTATGTATTACAGTGCTTAGATCTATCTAATATTAGTTGGTAGTACAGGGTGTACATCAGAAAAATGTTTGGACAACGTCAGTCAGATTAATAGCGTCAGGAAAAGGAGACGAGGGAGATAAAGAAAGAAGAAAAGATATATATGGCGAGAAACGAGCGTTCGTTGGTTAGTGCTAAAGAAGACGTTGCAAATATTACAGCATTGCAAAGTAGAAATCTTGTGGAAGCGAACCGCGAAAAGTGGTAGACAATCTACGAGTTTCAGTGAGTTCGATTAAACTATTAAAAGCCAACGTTTCGTAGATACGATATTTCATTTGCGAATTTTCTCTTCGTTTTCTTTCTTTTTCTTCTCTCCTTTCTCTAACCAGTTTACACGGTTGAACTCTGCTGTTTAACATTTTAAGACACAGTATGAAATTAATTTTCTTTTCGCATACAATGAAAATTGCACGAAATTGTGAACAAAAATTTGTCATTATTCTTAAACCATTGCAATATTATAAAGCTGTAATCTCCATTGTATTTTTTTCTTTTTTTTTTTAGACCATTAGTGCAATTGAATACTACACTTTCGACGCAACAATTTCATATTAAAAAGCCTCAATCTTTTTGCATGCAATTGTAATTTATTTTAGTGCTCGTTCGTTAACGAGGTTAGAAGAAAACGTCCAAGAGGTTAGAATTCTATTTCTACGTGTATATTCGAACCCTGTTATTTCTATATATGGCTCATTAACGTATAACTAACCTAATCCCAACCTAACCTAAATACACACTTAATTTATTTCATTTATTTAGTTCAACGATACTCTGATAAGTATTTCCTTAACGAGATACGAACATAACCTCAATTTAACTGGGACTTGACTCAAACCAAACATAAAAAAGGAAATTCTACCGTTATTCATATTTTCTTTGCTATTTTTAATAGTAGCAACGCTACTGCCCTTTTCTGTAGAATTCGATGTATGCGAAGAGAAAGGGAAAGGAAAGGATTTTTCTATTAAGAAAAATATGCAAAAAAGAAAAATATAATCGTGAATATGTAATTCACTTTGAAACATTCGGCTTTTTCCTTTTCCATCTTTTTCGACAAATTTGTTATGTTATATTTTCGAGAGAAACCCTGCGAACTAATAGCGCGAACACCCTGTATATGATAAGGAAATGTTTACAATGGAAATTATTGTAGCTACAATGGCGGATAACAACAACGAAGTGCTGGAAGAATGCGTTGATGATGAGAAATGTGACAACGACGAAGAATGCGTTAACGACAAGGAAGGTTCTGATGGCGAAGTGGATTCTAATGAAAAAAATTGTTCCGAAGAAGAATTTTCTAACGAAGGAGAAAATGAGAACGAAGAGGGGCACGGTCGCCGAAACAAAAGGGCCATAATCGACCCACCGCTAAGAACACCGATGTATTATGATCATAATGGAAAACTTAGGAAGCCCTTTCGTATACCACACTAGAATTTCAGGTAAATTTCTTTATTTCAATCGAATCGCTCAACAAAATAAATTACAATAAAATATATAACACATAGCTCCAGTTTAAATATATCGACAAATTTGTTGGATTATTGTTATTATCAATTTATTATCGTTAATTTCAAGTCGTACAACCTTAAAAATTTGCAAATCTAAAGTTTCTAAAGAACCATAGATCGCCGATGTTAAGACCTTCCGATCTAAAAAGAAAAATTAAAGCAATCAAACTCTGTCAGCATTATCTAATTTAATCTATTCGAAATTCCATAAATTCGAAAATTTAAAGTCCCGCAATTCTTCGAATCAGCAGGAAAATTACGTTACGGTACTTTCCGTGAGTGCCTAATTTACAATATAGCCTGACCTTTAAACAGAAGGGGTAGATCATTCTGAAATCGTGTGAAAATACGTTTCAACCGAAGATCCCATTGTACCGAGTGACTTTTGACCCGGCGAAGATAAGAAATGATAAGTGGCAGCGACAGCTGCAGGGGATGAAACGAGATTGGCCGTGAGCCAAGACGTGTTTAGCCACATTCCACGGGCCACGGCTCACGGGGATCCCCTGGGGCTGCAGCCTTGCACCGTCATGAATGTAGCGCCGTTCCCAACACCAGCCAAATCTTATTACCAAACACTTGCCTCGAATTATTAAACAGCCGATCTACAATGCAGATTTGTCCTTCTGAAATTATTCGACGTTTCGCTTCATTCATGGCCTTTTGCTCCTTTGGCTCCAACTTTTTCCGACAGCGATTTATGACTGCTCGATAAAACGAGAGAAACGAGCTGCAAGTTGTTGTTAGACTTCGCAAGATACTAATAATAATTTTTGGATTATTTTGGCATTTTTCGACTGTTAACTTTTGAGAGTCTGCAAGATATAGTTTCTGGGAAATTTTGCAGCGTCAAGTTTATGGGGATTTCTGGGAAATTTTGGAATCTTTAGTTTCTCGGATTTGCAAAACACGGTGGAAATTTTGCAGCCGTTGAACGTCTAGCATTTCTCAATTTCGAAGATTCGAGACCTGCGAGTTTATTATGTAATTTCTAAATTCTGTGCAATCGGAAAGTTGCGTGCTCGAAGGGTTCGAAACGTTCGAGTTTCAAACATTTGAAATTCCAAAATTTCGAAAATTCGGAATTGCGCAGTCTTAACAATTGAAACATTCTGAATTCGTCGTAGTCTTACAGATTTTGGTGTTTTGAACTGGCCGATTTCAAATAATTGAAATCTTCGCATTTAATTTCCTAACTCGAAGTAGACAAAGCTCCGAAACGATAAGGAAATTGTAGATTCGATTGGTCCGTGAAAAATAATAATTAGATCATTTTTCTGGATCCGAAGAAAGCACGACTTGATGGAAAGTATAATTTCTGATTCATGAATTTTCAGCGTCGTTTCAGCTTCGTCCCAGCGTCCGTAAAAGAATTCCCTGCGAAATCACAATTGACTTTTAATCTTTCCCTGCACCTTTGAAGACCGGAAATGGATTCCCCGACGCCAGACAGCGCGAACGTCGATGGAATTTTAACAAGAATGCGACATCTTCCACTCGACTTCAAATCAAGCTGCATCAAGTACGAAAATAACTATTTTTCACCGACGATCCCGCTCATTTGAATAAATTTTTCACGGACTAACAAACGGACACGTTCTTTACTAACAGCAAGCAAAGTTGGCCAATTAATTATTTTCATGTAAAAACAAAGAAAATTCCTGCTTTTTACTTGTATAGAAAAATATGCCAAATAAATTTATTTCAGAGTTAGAAACACGACGAATTTGTAAATTATTTTCATTCGAGAACAAAGAAACCGATTCCTATAATTCCTTTGATTTCGTAAACGAACGATTATGATTATTATTCTATTAAAAACTTTTATCGAGCTTCTATTAAAAACAGAATGCATAGTTATGCCTCCACTCGTGTTATTTTTCATCGCGAAACGATTTAATTAATAACACTTTTATAACATTGCTTCGCTGCTCTTTTCAAATCTTCTTATCGGCAGCTGCAAACTCAGTGACAATAAAATAATTAATGGCGCGCTATTTTTTTCAAATTAATTAATTATGACGTAAACGATTGTAAAAATCGTCAACAAACTAATCGAACAATGAAACGAGAAACGACCACGTAACAGTAACGTTTTAAACTAATTATTGTTGCTATTATTATTATTATTAATATTATTATTATTATTATTATTATTGATCCAATTTTCTGCATCACGGTTTCTCCGTAATTACACGTTCCACAGTTTCAGTTTCATAGGTAAATTCGATTGTATAGCTATCGTGCTGCCCTCTATCTGGGGTTATCGCGTGGAGCGACCGCTTGGAACGTGACTTCCGGAAAACGAGACCACTTTCACGGTTTGGTTGACGAATGGATCGCGAAAAAACACAGGAAACTGGCGAACTACCCGTCCCAGCGAATTTCCAAAACTCGCATCGACTTTGATTTGTTTTTCTACAGGATGTTCAAGGAATAATGTATCTTCTACAAAAATAGCGGGAAAACACGTGTAGTTTATTACGGATCTATATTTTTGACGGAACTAAGGTTTATTGGAATGTTGTTTGGAAATAAAAAAGATACAAAATGTGGGAGAATACGAATATGCGATAGAGAAGCAAGGCAAATATAGTAACGATAGAACGCGTAATGTTGTCTTATAATTTCGTATCAGCTGTTTTCATCGAATGCTTTTTTTTTAGCGCTTTTTCGTCGTTGGAGTTCATAAAGAATACGATGACAGATACGCGCTTTGCCTCTTGCTGTTATTGACGCTCGTGAATTGATTATTATATTTGAGGTTATGTTGCAACCTCGCTAAACGAAATGTCGTCTCCAATGGCAACGCGCAAGCAATACGCAACCACAGAGGAGCGGGAAAATCATTTCGTTTTATCGTCCAACTTCTTAACGCTTAAAAAGAAAAAAATTTGAATTATTCATTCGTGCGCTTAACGGTATAACAGAAAACGATAAATCAAATGTTGACCGCGGTGGACTATGACAAAACAACTGTTGGACAGGTGATATGCTAATAAAAATCGTCATAAATCAACATTAGAATCGGCGTGGTCGGTTATTTCAATCGAACGACACGATTCGCGTGTCAGAATTTCTAGAATAACGATTCGTTTCTCGCCCGGAATGATTAATTACGTACGATCGATGTACTCGTATTCTATAGCAAAAAAAAAAATAAAAAAAATAAAAAGAAGGAAACTAGGATGAGGAGGAGGAGGAGGAGCGGCGTAATACCCCGTCTGAAATTGTCGAAAAGAATCGATTTCGTTAATGTTCCGTCACTAAGTTTCCTTTTTATCGACGCTGGCGTTTCCATGATGATCCCCTCTGACAATGACTAATGCGCCATTCCCAGAGATAAACTGTCGTGGATCATCCACTCATAAAATATCGAACCGGGGAGTGCCGTTTATAAAGTTACTGAAGCACGACAGTTGGATGTTTACTCGCGAATTATCGAGCCGATCAACTTGATCAGATTAAACATAGATTAGATTAAACATGGACAAGATAGGGTTGGATTTCGTTGAGAGCGCGTCTTCTTAAGGTGGGTCTTGGCCAGCTATGTCAATCAAATCGAAATCCCTTAGTAAACGACAAATACAAGGATAACGCGGCGCTATGGAAGCAATAACGTCCAATAACATTTATATTTATTTTAGAAAGTTAAACGTTAATACAAATAATTGCGATGTGAAAATAAAAGATGAAATTGTTTGGCGCGGTTAATCGAGGCAACAGACCTGACAACGTCACTGCAATTCGTAGCGTTTTATTTGGTGCAAATTATAAAGCGGAAAGCATTGTTAGAAACAAAATATCAGAAATACAAGTTCGTGCGAAAAATGTTACAACGCCGAGCAGACCTTACTCGAATGTAACTTTCCTACTAGCAGCATTGTTAAAAATATGGTGGTAACAATTTATTTAAAACACGTAATGGCGTTGGGAAATTTAACAAAGCCGCGAGCCGTTTCATCCCCGTAATTAATAATTTATAAAAGGAAACTCGACGAACTTGAGAAAATTGTTGAACGACAACGAATGAACTGAAGTCACGATTACATCGTTCGATGTCCTATCTTTAAATCATCCTATATTCAGGCAATCGATACGACTCAGACTCGATAAGAATTTCAAACAACTATGCACGATATTTTTTTATAACGATCGATCTTCCTTACGAAATTCGCTTTAAGAAATTGAATCTCTAAATACATCTACCGCGCGATATCTACTGTACATTGCAAGACAAACAGCAGAAACAAAATATACCCAATTCCACGGAGGCTGAGTCCTTTTGATTTTGTAAGTCGAAGCGTGTCAACTTTCATTTTCTCGGTCCCCAGTAACTGTAGCTGGATAGGATTCTGCGTGAAGTACGTACGATCATAATTTTCAATCTCCGACCCCTCCTTTCCATTCCACCAACGATATCCCAGCCACTGTTGTTCCACCTGCGTTCCATTCCCAATCTCGCAACGCGTCTCCTTTGCCTGTGCAGTCAGGGGACTAATAATAAGACAAACACGCCGAAAAAACTTGCCTACAAAAAGGGAATACGGCTCTCAAGCTCCGTCACAGCAGAAGCAAACGCCCAAAGACAAAAACGCTGCATACGATGATGCCAAAGTTGCAGGTTATTTAGGAATTCGCGCACGAGAGAGGGATGTTATATTCGTGTTCATAAAATGTACGAGAAGGAGAGATCGGGGAACTGAACGCAACCGCAACCGACACACTCGCGTTTCAATCAAGCTTCCTCGCAAGCCCGGAAGTCACGCGACGTTGAAATAGCAGCAGCAGCGCTAGCAAACGACCAGGCAGTTGAAATTCTCGCGTCTGCGGTACGACGACTCTTCCTCGTTTTAGCCGACACCGAGCCATCCACCAAAGATGATACGTTTAAGCCGGTTGATGAACTTGCAACACGGAGGAGGACACGTTCGCTGGGAATCGAACCGTATCCACGTCGATTTCCCACGCAGATACGATCGTTGGGTCTGCTTGGATCAACCTGTCTCCGTTAAGGTATTAGGTTGTCCGAAAAGTTTCTTTCGTCTTGTAAGGAAACAATGGATGCACCAGGTTCTCCGTTTTATATTATTTCTGTGGAATCACGCGTGATCGTAATAATAGAAATAGAAGAAGATGGGTCGTACGTGATTGAATAAAATAATATGAAACGAGAAGAGGTGGTGCATCTATTGTTTCTTTACAACAGGAAAGGAACTTTCGGGACAACCTAATATTTGTAAGGCGATAAAATCTGTCTGGAGAGCACATAGTCCAAGTTCGAGAGAATTTCTTCGTGGCAAATTTTACGAGAATCAAGGACGCGCTGACGGTCATCGAACGATGCGATGGAGGCATTTTAGAGATCGATCGTGACCTTAAACGACGACTAACAACCTCGACTTAATTGCTGTAATCCGACATCGTTGATCGGTCAACGGTGAACCGTAGCGCGCAAAAGAAACATCTTTTAGAATTCTTAATTGTCCTTTTTTTGGCCTGGCACCGGCTCAAATACGGTTCACGGACAGAACGCAGGACAACGGTGTCGAGTGTGAATTTTGTCACGCGACAAAAGTTGGTGCAGCTCGGACGACGTGTTCTGCCTAGTCGACCCATATTCCGCCGATCTCGCACGCTCAGACTAAAGATAATAAATATAAAAAAGAGAGAGAGAGAGAGAGAGAAAAGTGGTAGAATGGAGAAAATGATAGAGATAAATGTGTGCAATCAGCGTAAATCCCTGGACCCTCGAGACTAGAAAAATTCAAGCAGATCTTGACACGAGTGCAAGATTATTTATATTCAGAAGGGGGATGAAAGCTGGTAAAGCTGTCGAATAGCCGGCCGACGTGTGGTGAAATATGAAAATATTGCCCGTTTCTCATAACTGAAAGACTACGTTCGTTCCATTTACCCGCATGGTTCAACGAATTCATTCCATGTTCTAAAATGTATATCTATGCTACGGCTATCGTACAGTCAATTTTCCAACGAAGGGTATTAATTAAATCGATAACGATATCGTACGGAGATAAAACTATCGACTGGCGGAAAATATTATCACAATATTATACTTTGTTATTAAATTACCTAGCACTGGAACATATCAAGTTATATCCAAATGTTTATTCGAGTATCATTCTCAGAATAATATAAATATTTAAAGAACGCGTCGAGTCTTGGAATTGTTTCTTGCTATATTGTAATATATCGCCTACTCGAAATCGTTGAAAATTCTACGTCGAATAAATATCGTTAATATAGTTGAATAATGGATATAATTAATATAAATAAGTACAGCTAGATTCGTCGTATCGTAGAATCCTATGCAATTCCATGTTGAATCTAACTCACGAATTCTTCGAAAACTTAATTCTCTGTTATCGAATTCTATGTGGAATAAATAAAATTAGCTTCGTCATATCGTAGAATGTTTAGAATATTTGTAGAAATTTTACACTGTACAATTTTATTTGAATTTCCGCGTGCAATTTCCTCTTTGCCCACTGTAATAGAATTATCCGCGACAAGGGAAGATCCTCAACCCGAAAATTCGAAAAATTATGAAACTTTCGACATACGCGGAGGATATGTGGGTACGTGCGTATTACGCAACATTTTTTGCTGCCGAAATTCGCTCTAAAGGGATCAGCTTGACCCGTGAAGATCCGGGTATTTTCCGATTTTACGGATTTTCGCTCGAACTTTCATCAATTTTTCATCAAATGGTAGTCCTAATCGAAGCA
Organism: Bombus superbus; assembly: GCA_014737385.1. NCBI lineage: Eukaryota > Metazoa > Arthropoda > Insecta > Hymenoptera > Apidae > Bombus > Bombus superbus. Next base: position 4,906,358 of record JACXIK010000016.1, on the reverse strand, counting down.
AATAACTTTTGTCTGAAAACTCTCTTTCGGTCCCTTACGGATCGCCAGTCACCGAGTGACAAAAATCGCCGAATCCGGAAGGGTCAATTTCACCCCCTCGCGACGAATTAGCGCGGGAAAAAAATTGCGCCAAAAAAAAAAAAAAAGAAAAAAGGAAATACACATATACAATCGAAACTTTCGCGATTATTTTAAGCCGAGTGTTAGCGATCTCGTGAGACGCTCTGTACATAAAAAAAAATCCTTGGAAATTTTTAATCCTTATAAAACCCGCTCCAAGAAAACGTTCAAAATCGCTGAAAGTCATCGCTGGCACGTGTCAGCCATCCAAATTTCTCCATCGATTAAAAGAGAGGATGGAAATTTAATCTGACGACGAGATCGCATATCAACGAATATCATCTTTTTCTACGCGCATATTCCTTCCGTGTGTTTCTATTGATTGATGGCGGGGTTGCCCAGAGGCGGGTAGATAAAGCATATACGTATATCTGGAAACGCGCGATGAAATTCGGCACACATTGTTCACGAGTAAAAGCTGTGACGTCGACGGAAATCCCAGTAAACCCAGAGACGTTAAATGTCCGGATAGCCGGCTGTATTTTGCCGCGACTTACGACCGGTCATAATCATAATCGGGGCTCGTGCTGCGAGCTCGAGTATTTGCAGCAATCGATAGGGTCGATGATCCCAACACAGTCTCATCCTTTGATTCTCTTTTCCAATCAGTATGCTCGTGTTTCGTACGTTTCTGCGTTTAGTTTGGTCTCTTTTCTTTCTTTTTTTTTTTTTTTTGCTATTCTTGTGTTAGGCTTTCGCCCATCAACAAGCTTAGATAACAACGGCCTTGGGAATATAAGCAAGGAAGTAATAATATTGCAAAAATATACGAGCACTGTTTTTGGTTCCATTTGTAGATTATACTGTACTAAATGGATACATTTCTATGGCAAGAGTCTGTTTGAGCGCGTTAATATAATCATTCTTTAATATTACGTGGTGATGAATCCAAATATAACTTCGAAGCACTGTGTCGTTGATGCGGTAGAATATAATAAAGTGTATCAAATACTTCGTTAGTTTCTTATTAATCGAACACTTTACACCGTGTTAAATTAATATATTTCTATACTAATAGCATGTTTGGACATGTCGGTACAATTATTCCTTAATACGTGGTAACGCATCCAAATGTAATTTTGAGAACGTCGCGGTATATTAAATGCCTGTGGTACTTTAAACGTAAAGTATACCGAGGTATATTAAATACTTTACACTAAGTCGATACGTTCCGATATAAAATAATATACATATAAATATAATTACGCTTTAACGTATCCATACAATTTGATACACTCCGATACGATCTAATATATTCTCCGATAAACACAGAGAAATATCAGATACGATATATAACACGCTTTAGCACATATTCAACGTCGTTATACTTCGTACAATAGTATATACCGAATATACGTAATATACTTCGATATGTTCTAGTATCCCGGTACAGTGAAAAGCACTAAAATATTTGAGACATTCGAATCCATTCGAATCTGCCATTACGTTCAACAGTATCGAATGTACTACGTTTTCATACATTACTGTACGATCTGTATTTGCATCCTATTACACGGTACCGCGTCAGTAACTGTAATAATTACTTTGAGCCGCGACGCTCCCATAACTCAAACATCACGACGAAATAATTTCCGCGGAACGATATCGCGAATCTGTCTTGCAAATCGTTTTGCTCGTCGAGAGATAGAAACGAACGGAACACAGAGATTAAAAGGCGCGAAGGTAAAATTCGAACGAATTGAAGAGTTTGAGAGATGGAAGGTAGAGAAGAGGCGCAGCCTCCGTTCAATTACCTATCGCTGTCTGTTCGCGTCGTTATTAAAACAGTTAAATCTTGTTTGCCGTTGCTTCTTCGGCCGATTAAACCGCCATTTAAATTTTCCGCGCCGAGACATCGAATTAAATCACTGTCGCATCGATCCGCACGGTTGTTCGCGTGCGTTCGCGCGATAAATTAGAAACAATTGGGCGGATTAGAATTTCGGTAGGTTCACGCGACCCTGGCACGTCGTCCAGCCGCTCGATCCTCCAGATAAGCACGGCTAAATAACGCACTATTATTGTGCTTTCACGCCTAACCTTTCGCGCTTAAATAAATCGCCCCATAAACAACAGGAAATTGTTCTCAACGTTGCGACACGTTCGAAGGCAACGGTATTTTTCGTTGTGTACGTCATGAAGATAATGGAACACGTAGCACAGGAAATTGCTACGTATTTTTGCGAACGTATTTTCTTTTTTTTTTTTTTTTTTAGCGTCGCATCTCGATGCAACCATATGGTGTTGGTAACAGTAGAATTCGAAACCGGTCTGAAAATGTGTGCGGAGGCCACAAGATGTTTGTCGCGACTGTACGTTAAGAGACAAATTAGTACACGGCATGAGCGTGATCTCGCTAAATATTACCCTCTTATTAATTTAACGAACGATTAATTAATTAATTGACAAATTAATAAAATAGAATATTACACACACGCGCGCGAGGATTATAAAGTTATACGTGGAAATGTGCCATGGGACAGGCTGAAGATAGTTCAACGTTGCTACTTGTAGATTAATATACTATCAATTGGTTAATTGGACAATGAAAGAGACGAGTGTCGTACATGGAGATAAAGCGTAGAGTTGTACGTGCAGTTAGATTGCAAAATTATACGTGGAAATAAATTGGAAAATTATATGTGGAAATATGCTAAGGGACGAACTAAAGACAATTTTAAATTGCCACTACTGGATTAAGATAATATATTGCCAATTGGTTAATAGATCAATGAAAGAGAATATTATAGGCGGACAGAAATTATAGAATTAACAGAATTAAATTATAAATTAAGTAAAGTATAAATTATTATAAGTTTCAAATTGTCACTTGTAGATTGATATATCATCGATTGGTTAGTAGGCTAATCGAACGAAATATCGTGCTTGTAACACCGTTACTAGCCCAAAGCGGCGCCTACAGAATAAAAACGAGCAAGACGAGAAAGTTTTATTGGAGAGCTTAAAAAGTGCAGACGACCGACAGTTGCGGAGAATTCAAGGAATTCATGGTTCGAAAACGCTTCCGTTATCCTTCCAGCTGTTCCCGCGCAGTTTTCCAAAAATTGTTGGTAATAACTTTTAGGCGAGGGAAAAAGAAAAAAATAGGAATATGTAAGCCGCTTCGTTCCCAAGCGATTGGAAAAGCTATATTCGCGACACGAAAGCTTCCAACGAACGGAATAACGCTTCATTCCCAATAAATACTGGAATTACTTATTTTCCACTACGAACTAACAAAATTCGTTCCCATTGTTTCTCGAAAATCTCGAAAATGTCCAATCTAAGAACGGAATGGATGAAAATTTGTTTATCGAACAATATTGTGAATACAGCTATGGTCCACAGCTAGCACGGATATCAACGATCGCTTTTGCCATACTTTTATCGTAAAAATCTTTTCCACGAGGATCTGACGAAGGATATTAGCTGAAAAACTGAAAAGCGATGCAGCGAAATTTCTGTCCCCATAAATCTAGTATCAAGCTTAATCTCTATAAATCTTCAGTTTGACGCGCGAGTTCCAATAAGACTGTTATATGGCCTGTTATAGTTCTCTGTATTAGTACCATAAACGAGACAAACATCGGCTATATCGCGTTGATCACGAAGGAAATTACTTGCTGTCTATAAAAGAGAATGATCAGGCTGGCTCCTCGAATCTGCAATATTACTTTCGCGTGTTTCTCGCTTTCTAATATCACGTGTCATTAAATTTTGCTACGTTGTTCAATTTACGGGGGATTAAAGGAAATCTTCAAAATTCCTTCTCGGACGTTCTTCGATTTATTCGAATTATTCGTTATAGCGAACTAGCAAGTGTAGATAGTGCATACGATAAACCAATAGCGTGATAATAGCGGTAAATTCGAATCGACAGGGAACGAAAATGTCAGACATTCCCTTGCAAAAGAAGTAAATTCCACGCATGAAAAATTGAACGAAATTGTATTGTATAAAATTCGTACGGTGCGTTATTTAGAAGAATTTTGATTTTAATGAAAGATCCTGGTTGAAAAAGGAATATTATGAAATAAAGGATCCCGGTAAAGGTAGATAAAAACAAAATTATTTCCTTTCTGTAGGATTCCAAAGATTAACGAAATAAGTCGAAAACTAAAAGAAAAAAACCATGTACGTTGAAAAAATCATCGGTTCCGAGATTCGCGCGATTTACCACTGCAATTTCGAAATTCATAGAGTGTAAACGACTTACTTGAAGAAGTAGGTGTCGTTGACGTATCCGAAAAAGGGGACGGTGTAGGTCAACATCCAAATATTTCCACCGCCGCAATCGTAGTAGGGTTTCGACCATCTGCCATCCTCGTATCTCACCGTCAGGATTTCGTCTTCCTCGCGTTCCGTGTGCGTCGTTTCGTTCAGTGTGTACGTGTGGAAACCTGGACAACGAAATAACAGTGGATTTTTCAAATCGAAAACACAAAGCAGAATTTTTTCAATGGACATTTTCGCACCGTTATTCGTATTTGCATTTTATTAAATACGTTTCGCTAGCTAGCGCATCTGACGATTTCGTTTCCCTTTGTTCCAGGTGTCTATTGAGAGATTATACGTTCGGGATTTTCATTCGCCAGCGAAGAAAATATCGAGTGAACCCGACGAGATATAACTACGAAATATAAAATAGCGAGATATTATCGAGCGTGATCAATAGCGGAGGAATTAATTAACAACTCGAAGCAGATTTTCTCGGACCTTCTCTCCATGGGAAACAATGGTCAGCTTGTCGATTTCGTTTTTCATTCTGTTCATGGATAATAACTCGCATATATAGGGAATCTTCGATAAAAAGTTACGTCCAACCTGTCCAGCGCGGCAGTTTTTCCAGTGTATTTTATTAATTAATGTAACGTGCATATTATTATAATTACGTATACATAAGAAAAAAAGCGACGTTAACAAGAATGTCAAGAACATTGATCTTTGGATGGAAAATTTTATTTAATGGAAATTAAATCGTTCTACGTAATTTTAATGGACGTTCCCGTTTTAATACTTTAAACATCGAGTATTACATTGTGAAATTAAATTTATTTATCGCGTACGTTATGTGCATAACTTAATGAGAATATTTTAATAATAGGGCACAAAGATAAGGAAAATGACAATAATATAAATTTCTAATTTATAGTGTTACGTTACATTACGAAAATTGATAATATTTTCAGTTTAATATTCGAAACATTAAATATTAAAGATAATAACGATAAATTAGATATTCATTTCGATGCAAGTATTGGATTTTTTCACCAACTGTAATCAATACTTTAATTAGCAAAATAGACATTTTCTCTGAAGATTTGTTTAAATAATTTGCATAAATAATTATACAAAAATTTGCACAAATAATTCGTACATATAATTTGTACAAATAAAAGATCTCGAAGGCTGACATTTTGGAAATCTACAATCTACGTAAATAACGAAAGTTGTCGTTTGTACTTATACGAATCTGTAAAAAAATGTAACATATAGAAAGGAGGAAAGGGAATTCTCTTTTCGATTTCTATAAGTAAGCACTTTTCAAACCCGAGATCCCATTTTTCATGGAACGTGGAGATTCTCTAAGAACGAAACGGTATCGACGATTTTTCCGTTTCTTACATTTGGATCATAAGATTTGAAGCGATATTCGAATCCGGAAGCCGTGCAAAATATACGAGACGCGTTAGGTGAGAAATTCAACTTCCATACATTTCTGATCGTCGATTCGACGGGCTACAGCTTCAGGCTCTTAAAAGAGATCCAGCATGAAGGGCGAAAAAGGGGTGGTTCCCCTCGTATCTGGGCTTCGTTCATCGACAGAAGAGGCAACAGAAGAATTTTGTTCGAGATTACGAATTCTGGATAAAGTTTAACATTTCCCCTTGGCCCATCCCACTTTTCAACTCTCCTATGAACTTCGATCACGTGAAATCGATTTTGAAATCGTAATACCTTTACTCATACTTAACTAAAATCTTCTATCCCCCAGGCTTTCCACAATATTCGAACTTTAAATGAAATGTACATTATACGATCATGAAGAGCGAAGGTCTCGCCAAGTATAGGTTAGGTTTCAGTTAAGTCAGCTAGAGTTAAGGTTATGTTCGATTTACATCGAATATGCCTAGTACGATGATATATTGTCTTTAAAGAATGGAAGAGTTTGCGAATTGAAATATTTCACGGTATTCTAAATTAAAAGGACAAGCAGAAAAGAAGGAATCAATTCGTGCTGCTGCTTTCATAGTATTTTTTTATCTCATATTTTCCCAATGTAATGCTATACATTGTTAAATTGGTTAAGCGTTTGAAATCGTAGATTTAGAATGCCTTCGCGGAAAATGGGAAATTTGTATCAAAAAAAGTTGCAAGCCAAGATAAAGTTTGATTTATTACCCCTGCTTTCCATAAACTTTTTAATCTCGCGACTGTTTTATTGTTGAACGAGATAGTGCGGCCTTGTTTCGTCCACTGCTATATCGACGAATATTTTCCACGGCTGTCGCAAGCGAATTCTACTGACGGATCATCTTTTTCCGGTTTACTGACGTATTTAAATCTCAACGAATTTAAAAAAGAAAATTAGAACTAATCCGTCAAGACCGATCTCTTCATAATGAACAATGTTAAGAAATTCAGGAAAAGAAATTTTAATTTAATTAAGGCCGATCTCATTATAGCAGCCGTGTACTCGGATTTCGCATATTTAAATTTTTACCACGAGTATTAAAATGGGAACTTTTTTATCGTTCGTTAATATTTTATTTTTGTACAAATTTCTGTAATTTCTTCTTTCTCGTTTCTGTTTTCCCTGATCTTTTTAAATTTAAATTTCGATCATTATCATTGTCTTCTCGCGAGATGACTATTAATTCCTAAATACTCCACCTAGAGTAATTTCGATCCATGGCGATACGAAACCACTTACCGCGCTATTACTCTAAATAACCTAACTTAACCTTACCTAAAAGCTTCATCGCCTCCTAAAACCGAAAACTGTCTCCTCACAATATTCTCCAACCCCACACTACACTATAATTTTCACTCCTAACACCTAAAATTTCCTCTTCAAAATCAACCTAACCTCAATAGCGTGCGGATAATTACAATTTACCAGGGGAGGTACAGTGACAGGAGAAAGTTTGTAAAATAGAAAATACAAAGATACATACCATAACTCGACAAGGTGGATTTATATTTAATAAGAGCAATGAATAAATGTAATGCACGCTACAGAAGACAATGGCGGACAGAGGAAAGCTTAAGAATCAGTGCGTGCGAATTTTAGTAACTTTTAACTAGACTCGACATTTTTTACCATGTTGGTAACAGTCACCTATCCTGTAGTACAATCGTGTAGTAAAATTATGGCGTCTTTTATACTTTTTATTTTACAAGCTATCTTCTGTCCACTGTAGATGACTGTTACCGATAATATCGTGCAATATTAGTATAGGACACCAGTTAGAAAAATTCATACCGTGTTAATTTTAAACTTTCTTTCATACCTCACCATGTATACGAAACTAGAATTAAAGGGAAGTATCGTAGTGAGAGAAAGATAGAGAGAGAGAGAGAGAGAGAGAGAAGGATAGCCAGTAAAAAGTCCGTTGAAAAACACAAACAGGGAAGGAAATTACGACGAAGGGTCGAGCAGATGACGGAAATAGCGTTTCGACGAAGCTGCTGTTTCCTTAGCCGCTTTCGTTTCCTCCTCAGTCTATCGATAACGCTCTTATTTGCCCTGAGCTTCCGTTCCAGACGAAATTGCTCGGGCTTTATCGGTCTCATCCTACTTCCGGCCTGGGGAATGCGAGAAACGTTATTTGCACTGGAATCCTGACAGCATTGTCTCCATTCGTTCAGCCCGTTTTACTCGACGATAACTTTACATCGCGCGATCCTAACCTATATTCGCTTCATGGACTAACTACGATCACCGCGCTTTATTGCAGCTACCTTATATCCGGTTGGTGAGACACGATCTCGTTTCTACGAATAGACTGAAAGCAACGCGATTTTCTTCGTGCTTTGTTCAGCACGTCCTTTATTAGCTAACAATGTTGTGCCGTTCTTGATGATAGATATCGGTTAGACTAGGGAGCCTCACGTAGACGTTCTAGGGAAATTTGAATTTACAAATTTTACAATACTTGGAAAGTTTACCAATTTGATAATATTTATAAAATTTGTAAGTTCTAGAATATTTCGAAAATTCCGAAATTTTAAGAATGGCCGATGTACTTTACTGCAGATACTTACGTGTATCTGGTTGCTGGAGTACAGCCTCATTTCTATGGATGAGCTGAGTATATACCGCAATTCCCTTGGTGCTTTGTTCAGAGTGTCTTTTTTATTGAGTGGCGCTGTCGTTCCTGATAGTAGGAATTGGTAGATCGGGGAAATGCACTTTTTATGCATTTGTAGGAAATTCAAGCTTACAAATTTTACAAAAATTTTCACAATGCGTAATAACACGTAGCAACATACGAGATGTCCACTTATGAATTTGGATCAGATTAACTATAATACAAGAGACTTTCCAAAATTTCAATCAAATTGATCCAAACCGAGACACAACCCAATTACATTTTAGGAAAAAACACACCTATCTATTTGCATCCTCAAACACGTATAAGCTTAATCACTAATCGGTGAGATAGACTATCCCCTTTATTGACTTAACTGATAACTAATAAATCAGCTACAGAAAAAGAATTCGGGATAATTAACCAAGGACAACCCGTTCCACCAGCAGGAAATAAGCTAATTATGTTTCACTAACACATCCATGCTCTCTACACGTATACGCATTTTACATCTAAATACAAACACTGCTACCAGGGCTACTATTGTGCTAATTACTATTCACGTTTCAGAATTGGATTCCATTATAGATAATAGACAATATACAATACAAGTATAGATAATAGGTATAGTACAGTATAGATCAATTTAGATATACTTCATATCACTGACTGCTGATACACTGTAATTTATTAAGCAATCAACTTGTAACTATTTCGAACATTTTATGGAAAGATTTGCCGCTGTTATACAGCGTGGAGCCAAGTATCTCAACAAATCCCTTCTACCGCATAACCCAACTCCTAACCTAACTTCTTCGCTGATTGTTGGATTTAACAAAACGTCACACTTTTGAATTCTATCCGTGTGAAAATCCTTGTCTCGTCTTCGCCTTAAATCTTCGTGAAACCATATTTCCGAGCATCCATGTTCATTTGGAACTATTCCTAGCTCTCACTAGCGAATATACCAGCAGCTGAATCTGGGATTCGGCTTGCGGGAAGATTTAAAGAGGACAGAAGCTGGCGAGAGGAAGTAGGTGAAACAGGCCTCAGACGTGGGTGTATAAGGCGCGATGATGGAGGTTAGGATTAAGCGGAATAAATAACGGTCATGCGAAATAGAATTGGATCTTCCGTGTCCTTGACGTAGAAATACTCCTTGAAGGACGATGTTATTGCTCTGAATCGAGATTTTCCGAGACAAACTTTTTAAATAATTCACATCTTGTCGAAGAATGGACTTGCTGAAAAACTATTCGACGAGACGTCAGATGGAATTGAAGAAAAAGTGACTTGAAAAGGCGAAACATCGATTGTTTCGGGCTAAATTAAAATCTGAATTTATATTGTAAATGACTCAAAGACTTCCGTACGGCCCGTTTGCATCGATACAAGCCACTTATTCATAAAACACGATATACAACATGGCTTCGGGTGGTTATCATTAAATTGCAAATCCTCTGGACCATCGCTATGAGAAGGGAACTATAAACACTGAAAATATACGTTGACCCAAAAATTCCCTTAGGGATACTCAGAGGGCACCATGGTATTAAGTTACTCGAGAGAACATCTTCGAGATGCGAACTGCTGGCAATCCCAACGCCCACGGTATGGACATAGGGTGCAAGATTAAGAAACCCACGTTAACGTTGAGTTCCTAAGATCGAGCTGGTTTAATCTTGAACACTACATAGATCGTAGCATAACCTCGCGTTTTAATCGGTAATCGATCCTCTCACCTACGCTAATTAACTCTGACACTTTGTTTGACATTTATCGTTTGCTACGTACAGTAACTTAACAGACGGTTCGACTAAATATTGCACGAATTCTGCACAATTCCTAGGATAACCTAACTTAACCTAACCTAACCCATGAATTGTTGATTAGATTACACGAAGAATTTATTTGGACACAGCATATACAAGTTTTTGTAACGAAGTTTCGTAATTCTAGAAGTTTTAATCCAGCAATATACTTGAGTAATATACCTAAATATAGTTGGCGTATTTAGGCATCATACTTAATATTCTTAGGTATGTTTATGCGAGTAAGACAGAATTATGGAAGCTTCTTCGGAATAGAACATTAATCGTCAACTTATACAAACGAAATGGAGGAATTCTCAAGAAACAGAATTGACCAATTTGGCTAACAAAGTTCAGGTATTATTAATTATATTAATTTTATTAAAACGAAATAATACATATATATATATACATTATATTATCGCCTTTAAACACACCATAGGGAGCATACTAAACTGGAGGACTTTGCATAAATTTCCTACAAATTAGTAGTCTACCAGACACATCTCGCGTCACAATTTCACAGAATAATCTGGGGTCTCCCCAGATGTTATCAGAGGATTTCCCAAAGGGCCAGTTTCTTCCTCTGTCGTTTCTTTCGTACCTTCGCTTTTACGATGCTCTTTCTGCGTCTTTTAAAACAAGGATACCACAATAATTTAAGTCGCCGTTAATAGACACAGAGTGGAACACCAGCAGCATTTTCCCTGCCTCGTTATTTATCAACCACTGAGATTTTACGGAGCGCCGGACAATCGGGCCGCGTTGCTTTTTTACCTCGTTCAAACTCTCTCATCAAGTGGATTCCTACAGTTGCAGCTCTTGGAAGAGCTACAGAGACGACGCTCGACTTTGCTTCACCGAGTGATGCTGATTCACTTGCGGCCGAATTCGCGCAGGTTCTTAATTGAAAAACGGTTTTTAAAGTTGCCAAATGGAAACTTCTTAAGCGAATTCAGCTTTCGCCCTTTTGTCCGAAGCGATGGAAGCGAAAATGAAACAGAGTTAAGAAACAATTTCCAAAGGAGTATTTGATTACAAACGAACCTTTTCGATGGAAATCTAGGAAAGCTTATTCTTAGAAATTAGTTCAATTTGGTGTGTTTCTATTCTTTCTTTTTTTTTTTTTTTTTTTCATTAAAATTAATATCGCTGTGGTGATAGGTTTTCGACAAGAAGAATTAAGATTGCTTGGGTCAGAACAATGGACCTAAATGAAACACCTACAGTCTATGTAGCCTTGGCCATAAGATCTAATCAGATCCATAATGTCACCTATATTATATCCAAAAATGGAACGACATGTTCCCCATATTCCCCATACAAACTATCCACAAACCTTCCACCTGAAAAATACGTCAAACAAGGAAAAACTTTCAGATCCCAACCTAACTTTACAGAGACGCGTACGTCGATGAAGGTAGCATGGGAACAAGATGGTTTCTGCTTTCTTCGAACACAGTGGACGATAAATATCCGTTCATTGTCCGATAGGTGAATTCAGTTCAGATCAGACAGATTCCAATAACGTCTTTGTATTCCAGTCTGATTATTCCTCGGAAAAGAAAGAGAAAGAGGAGAGTAGTAGGTTTATTGCAAAGTACGAGAACAGAGGGATAGAACGTCGCGTGAATATTGGCTGAATCGAGGAGAAATCTGGATATATCGTCGGGCTACGTACGACACTTCCAGCCGATAACGAAACGATATTAGCGGCGGTGTTGTATCCAGCTTAAGTAGGATTTGCCCTCGTGATCACGTGATTGAGATACGCGGCTCGTTTTACGACGATCAGCCTTCGAAACGGTGGCTTTCATTATCAAATACCGGACTGGATCGTGGTTAATGCGAATTAATTAAAAAGAGAACGCGCCTGGATAATCGTCCTGCTCCGAATTCCAGACTCGAAGGGGCCATTTATGGTTGAAAAGAGCCGACTGCCGGTGAAAATACTCGATCGGTTTGAAACCTCGATCTTTAGATAGGTCAGGTAGGTTATCTAGATTCTAGGGACTTGATACATCGCGATCGTGGTATTTGAGCAAAATCTTTGTCAAATAAGTTTTACGAAATTTTAAAATTAATAATATATATATAAATACATTATACACTGTAGCCAAGCGCTTGAATAAAATTGTATTACAAGTACTCGCCGAGTGCTAAAATTCTAAAATCAACATTCAAACGCTAACAGAAATTATATAACGAGTATAGAAATAAATAGAGAAATAATTGTGCGTATAAAGTACAAACTAAATTCCAATTTTCGTATAAAATTTTGTTCCATTGCTCGAAATAAAATTAGACTGGGTCTGAGTTAAATTCAACCATAAAACCACTTTACCACTGCGAACCTATTAAAATTCTTACATCTGCTTTCATTTGTCAAGTACCTCGAGTTATTTGAAAGTAGAATCAAACGAAGCTTACGCTTGACCGACTTTATCTGTACTAAAACTATGTACAATTGGGTATCCGTATTGATACCGCTGCTTTCAATTACAAAGCCATTTTCCTAGTCACTGTGAAAAGTCACTACGAACTAGTGGACAATTTTCAGTAGATCCCCGATGGACCTATGGCCATGTTTGCGAACACATTCTTGAGAAAGGTGATCTGATGTATTTATTTCTAGAGCGGGATCACGTTAGATTATTGATCAGAATTGGAAAGAGGAACAAAGATCCCGGTCGAAATAGCTTTATTCTCGGTCGAGCGAACGATGAAACATTTATCGTGTTCCAAGCGGCCTGACTCGGGATTGGTGACATGTATTTCTAGCACGGATCGACTTCAGCTTGGATAATTTTAAAGAGTATTTCATATTCTTAACTTGAAATTCGCTGAAATATTGACCAAGACATTTGTACTTTCACATGCAACGGAAGCAAGAGAATGAAATAATTCTCTCCCACTGATGAGATTTTTTAGTCGAATCGAACTTTGCCAAAGGCTAAATCAGCTTCGAATTATCTAACCTAACGAGGAGCAAACAAGCTGCCATCGACGAAATCTTTCCGTGCAATCAAAATCAATCGAGCAACGCGAATACTCTACGTCGAAGCTTCTAAATTGTCAAATTATTTTTTAATGATCCGGTGGAACGAAGGTCGAGCAAGCTTCCACCGACAAAACCGAAATTACTCGACCGGACAAAAATTAGATATTAGCTTTCAGGATAAAAAATTATTTTTCAATGGTCCAGTCCCATTCGCGAGACTTTTTGGTCCGACGAGAATTAATCGAAGGCTAAATGAAATCGTAGTAGCGAATTAAACGAAGAAATGGCCTGAATATTCGCCCTCGGATCGAAGAAGCGCAAGAAGTATAAAAATACTAGGTTCCATAAGACAGGTCTAGCTAGGAATCGATCCGACCATTGGTCAATACTACTTCCACTTGCATCGATCAGCTACAAGGCCGTGCTTATTATGCTGGACTACACTGACCTTTCGCATCAGCCATCCAAGTTTCTTGTCAGATTTCAACAGCTCCTTCCTACAAGACTCGCGATTAGATTTTCGCCCGACCTGGATCGTGCGACCAGACACCGCTAGGTATCGACAAACGAGGCTAAACATATTTTCCACCACGGCCAGTCTGTCGTTCACCAGTCAGGTTAACTTTTCAGCTCGGGGATAATCGAATGAACGTTGGTCCCGAGATTCCGACCGAGGCCTCCTTTTCTAACGGTTTCAGGCTCGTCCGATAGAAACGATACCGGCGAGTGTCATGGAAGAATATCCATGTACTGTCGCCGTTGTAGACGTAACGCGGGATTGACAGATGAGAGAGGCCGATTGCGCAACGCTTTGACCTTTGGAAGTCGTGCGACTCCACCGTGGAAACTTTGGCTCGATATGGCGGCATTAGAAGCTAACCAAAGTTAGCAGACCGTGTCCCGAAGTCGTTCGAAAACCTACGATTGTTAATTTTGTAAGATTCTTTGAAAAAGCTTCGGAACATTGCTCTTGAATTTGGGAGAAATTCTGGGAAACTCTGGAACGCCGAAGTTTCATTTCGAAATACTGCAACACCGAAGCGGGATCGATCGAAGTCCAGGCGCGAAAAATTTAGTCCAGGAGGATTCGAGTCGTCGTAGAGTCTGAACATTTCGGATGGCAGCGGCGAATTCCAGGAAACTTGAAATTCTATCGATCGTATTCTGGCACGCCATAATTCCCACTATGCCAAATTCTGGCAATCCTAATCTCGGACGCTGTAACCTCGACAATTTCAAATTTCCACAGTCTCGGTTTAGAATACGAATCGAGCGTCTTCCTATACCAGGGATCAGCCGTGTTACGCCAGTAATTTCGTATTCATCGACGAGAAGAGGACTCGCCTTTAAATATCGACTTATAAATAATCCTGACATTTCCTTTCTCGTCCCGTTACAGATCCAACGACCTGAAAAGAGGAAACCACGGAGGTAGACGTTCTTGATGACCCAAGAATCCCCGTCCTTTTCGTAATTCGTCTTGCGGCCAGCTCGTAACTCCGTGAGCTCGTCCAGTTGGAAACGTCGATTCCAGGGATTTCAGATCTTAATACATAAAGGTCGTAGAGGGTGTGGCAGACGATGCATTTGTAGTACAATCGGACAGAAGATTATTTTCCATATAAGAGTTTCCGTAGAAGAGTAATAGGATAGGAATTTGTCTCGTTTGCCGAATGAAAGTTGAGAATCTTAAATTTCCGCAAAATACGCGACCAGTCCACAGTCTGTAAATCTGTCGTTGATTTCAAATCTCCCTCGACGAAATTCTCCGACGTTACACTTTAGGTATGGGAAACGTCAAATTTCCTTAATTCCGGTAATCGCAATTTCAGATGGCGCCAAAGTAACAAAGAATAGTATCGACAGTGGCGTATTCGATGTCCAGCGCGCCCCGGCAAAATCACTTGTCTAATCGACAATTCGTTCGCCGCTCGGTCCGATACGGATCGCGCTACGATCCAGTGTGGTTGCATACGTGCAGGGGCTGAATAGGTCGAGGGAAAAAAGGTGGCTGGCTATGAATGGAAGATGAGTGTTCCGGGCTTTCGTGCGGCTAAATAGAGGCACACGCGGTTTCATAGGGAACTCGTCGAGTCTGGAATACTCGCAGGATCAATCCGAACGTTCCATCTATCAGCTGCGACTCGAATTTGAATTTTCCAGAGATTTGCAAAGGTCTTTTATCTCGCGAACTTCTAAATGATTATCCCTTTTTCAGGATAACGGGGTCAATCCAGCGTGATACCGTCTGACTCTGAAGCTGCGTTCTTACGCGCTCGTACATATTTCTATCCATTTTACGTTTTTTTTTTTTTTTTTTTTAGTTCGTACCCTACTCTTTCAGCTACGTACTCGTTTCGTTCGCCTGTTACGTACTCGCTTGTTACGTAACGATCGTTCCTTTAAATTATCCATCCACGTCGATCGTTGCTTTTTGCTCGACCGAGATTAAGAAAGATCAACGTTCGATTACAATTCTGTCCCTTAGAAACCGAGGCAACTGTGTCGTGCCGATTTGACGAACGATACGAAACACAAACCGTTGATGCCGGTGAAAGAAATATAAAAGGACGGCGATACAAAGAAGCAAAAATACAGGATGTTGGCGGCGTTGATCGAATTAAACGTTAAACGCTGTAATTTTACAATTAGATCGAGGTAAAATTGCGTTTTTAATTGCGCAGCGGCGAAACGTAGAACCGCTCGAGATTGAAATATCCCAGCGTTCCTTCGCGTGTCTATATGAAGCAGCCATTTAAATTTTACAATGGCGTGTCGTTTATCATTTCGTTTGTTTGCGAACTGGCAAAGTAGTTGTGAATAGAATGCCAAGGGGTAATAACTCTCGGTGACAATGCCTCGACAGATATACATATATAAGACACGATATCGCGCATTATGAAATATAGCGTAAATAAACGTGAACACAACCGATGGCGCGATAGTCTTATGAAAATGTACATCGTGTCTCTAGCAAGCATTTGGCTTTCCACGTTACACGCGTATTCGTATCCTTACGAACGTAACTATAAAAAGAAAAAGCGTTTCTACCTGCTAACTATGCTATCCGTTTTAAATGCTATCCAATTTTAAAAACGATTGCGCTTTGAATATTTCATATATTTCTCCGCGTTGGCATTCGTTCTTGCAATTCGTCTTCGAGTTTTCCGCGAATGCACATCGTGCATAGAAATTCACAGTGACGATCTCCACTACGAAAGCCAATTATACGACAGATACGAATCGGCCGTAAATCTGCCAAGAAGAAGAAACAACAGTTTCTGGAAATTCCTGGCCGTGCGTGCATCGCTCTACGAAAACACGGGGCGTAAAATTCTACCGGGACGTCGATCGTCCATCGTCGCGGGCAAATGGCTCCGGCTGTTTTCGTTGTATTCGTTTTTACCGTTCCATTCGCTGTCGCGTTTCGCCACCTCGAAACAGCGAGACTTGACGCCATCGAATCCCCTCGGCCTCTCTGTCGACACGACCAACCTTTTATCCCTGTCGACTTGTGCCGCGTTCACGGAACAGCGAACCGCGAACAAGAGAGTCGCAACCAGCTTATTCAATCTTATTTCGTAGTCGCGTAGTAGCTCTTTGGTTGTTCGATGCTTGTTATTAGACCGTGAACAGAGAAGCTACGAAAGGAGGATTTCTTTGATGAGAAATCGGCGAATCCGGCTCCGGTACCCCGTTCCCATTACTTCGGCTCGTTTCCAGGCCGTGTATAAAGGGTCCGGAAAGCTCCTTTAATCCGCCAGATAAGTTTTAAACGGCAACCTTTTACTCCTAATTAATCAACCGGCGGGCAGACTACAACTGTCCATATCGACATAATCGCGCCACACATACGCGCTCTTGTGGATTGCTTGGAGAAGAGTATAATATATATATATTATTTTTATTTTTAATATTAATATAATATTATTATATTATAATATCTTAATATTAATATAATTTAATATTAATATGTAATTTAATATTATATATATATATATTTATAATATATATATTTATTTATATTATAAATATATATATAAATAAATATATATAAATTTATATATATATATAAATTTATATATAGTATAAATATAATATATATATAATATATATATATATTATATTTATAATATAATATAATATAATATATATATATAATATATATAATATATATATATAATATAATATATAATATAATATAATATATATATAATATATAATATATATATATATAATATATAATATAATATATATAATATATATAATATAATTATAAATATAATATATATAAATATATATATATATATATATATTTAGGAATGAAATAAATATCTATAAAGAGGAATGAAAGTATTCTCTGTTTGTTTGCTATGGAAATGTGGCGTTCGACGTCGGCGTTCCGTATTTGGCTACTTAATCCATTAGAGTTAGGTTTCTTGAACATCTTCCTTTTTCTTCTTCAATTTAATTTACGTTTCTTCAACGTGCATTCGATATTGGAAATCGTTCGTAACGTCGGGGGTATAAGCCTGCTCGTAAATTCAGCGCGAATGCGAGTAAAATAGAAAGGCATACGATTTCGTACGAGCATGACGTTCGAAAAACAGAACGATCTGCCATGTTTGGCTATTCAGAGATTCGCAAGAGTTGGACAGACTCGATCGATGACACGGGACTTTGATTCGTACAAACTGTTGGTAGTTTCATTCTCGTAGCAGGTTGTCGTTCGAACAAGCACGCGCCTCTTCCAACGTATTGCCGTATCGTTGCTTCGACGATCGATTGACGACGATGTAGCGATCGCGACTTTGACCAGAGCGTGCTCCTAAGATGGCAGAATTACGAGCATTGGTTCTTACGACCGATGGAATCGCGATCGTCGATCGAACCTGTCGATTCCACGCTCCAACCGATAAGATTTTCCGAGTCAACGATCGACTCTCGCGTAAACTTCCCGCCACGAGAGTGTCGCCTTGGATCTTGAGATTTTCTGCGACGTTTGCTCCGATCGATTAAAACATAATACGTTCCGTGGATGTCTCGCGGTATTTTAATTCAGAAGCTCGGGATTGAACGCAGCCGGCTGATTCGCTTTAGAAACTCGAAGACAGGAAAATACAATGGGACGATGGGATATCTGGGTTATGATTGGTCGTGGGATTCGATTAAAAACGTTTCAATCTTAGCGAATGGGGATTAATGGAGTACGTAATTGCCGCGCCAATTTATCCAGTTACGTCGTGATCGCTTGATAATCCGTTTATTTTACGCAAATCACTGTTTTCACTGTCGCCCGAATAATTTTAAGTGCCGTCTCTCGCCGCTTCGTTTCCCATTCGCTGTTTCGACTTCGCCATCGTATTTTACGAAAATTCGACCTGCTAATTGAGAGGCTAATGGAACCGGTTGTAAACGCGGTACCCGGATTCGAGTTTAAGCGAGAATTTTTTCAAGACATTACAAATATGCAAAATGCGGTACCTGTTGTAATACTTGGCGAGCAAGGCAATTCCCCGATCGATCACTCTTTTAATCACATTGAACATTTTAATTACGCCGTTCTTCCAAAAGACACCTTTCAAAATCTGTCTGACGCTAATGTGTTTTAATAATCTGCTATGCTAATACTTGGTATATATTATAAATATATATATAATAATAATATGTTGTGATTGTTCTAGTAACACGTTATAGCAATGCATTGCAATAGTCCATTGTACTAATTTGTTCTAATAACATGTTGTAGTAACGTATTTTAACAATACTAATTTGTTTTACTAATTTGTATTGTACTAGAATGTACTAGTTTGTTCTAGTAACACGTTATAGCAATGCATTGCAATAGTCCAGTGTACTAATTTGTTTTAACAACACGTTGTAGCAATGCATTGCAATAGTCCACTGTACTAATTTGTTCCAATAACACGTTGTAGCAATGCATTGCAATAGTCCAGTGTACTAATTTGTTTTAATAACACGTTGTAGCAATGCATTGCAATAGTCCACTGTACTAATTTATTCCAATAACACCTCATAGTAATGCATTGCAATAGTCCACTGTACTAATTTATTCCAATAACACCTTATAGTAATGCATTGCAATAGTCCACTGTACTAATTTATACCGATAACACGTTATAGCAATGCATTGCAATAGTCCACTGTACTAATTTGTTCCAATAAGACGTTATAACAATGCATTGTACTAATTTATTCCAATAACACGTTATAGCAATGCATTGCAATAGTCCAGTGTACTAATTTGTTTTAATAACACGTTGTAGCAATGCATTGCAATAGTCCACTGTACTAATTTATTCCAATAACACCTCATAGTAATGCATTGCAATAGTTCACTGTACTAATTTATTCCGATAACACGTTATAGCAATGCATTGCAATAGTCCACTGTACTAATTTGTTCCAATAAGACGTTATAACAATGCATTGTACTAATTTATTCCAATAACACGTCATAGCAATGCATTGCAATAGTTCACTGTACTAACTTGTTCCAATAAGACGTTATAACAACGCATTGTAATAGTCAATTACACTCACTTGTTCAAGTAATACGTCGTATTGATGCATCGTAAGAACGTATCAAGACAGTGAATTAACGCGTATTAGCGCAGAATTGCCCAGATTCAAAGAAGCCTAACTGGAGTCTGGCTCTCGTAAACCAACTAAATCGTGATATTCGTCGAACAAGCCCCGAAATAAAGAACCGCCCTAATGATAAATACGATACACGGAGCAAAAAGGAGTTCCCTCCGAGGACGAGAAACGAGGCGCGCTGAAGGGCCATCGACGTGAATACAGCCCCTGTCAAGCTCAGAATCTCATGGTTCATCGGTGTTTTTTGGACTCGCGAAGGGAGCACCATCCCCCTTTTTCTTGCCAGACCGTACGATTAGCCTTCTAGCAGAGATAAAACCGCCATGGGATGAGTTTCGCATTTTTCCTTCTCTCTCTCTCTCTCTCTCTCTCTCTCTCTCTCTCTCTGAACGAAAGAAGGTTCGAACGAGAGGATACTGGTCGAAGTGGTTCGTCGGTGGCCAGAGAGAGCCCCTAGTCGCCTGCCGAGGTAATAATTTATGTTCCAGCCTACAAATATAGCAGCCAATAGTCGTGGCCTACGGGAAACTATCGTTGGAATGGCGGAACACGAGGAAAACACGAGAGGCCGAGAGGGCGGAAAGCCACGAACGGGAATGGAAACGTGGGAAATCAGACGAGAAACGTTTGATATGGACACGCGATATCGATGCATTCCGGGTTTCGTTAAGCTGCAAAAACAAAGCATCAACTCCTTGGATCCCGAGGAATTCGTTGGCGATATGCGTACGTGCGTGCGTGCGTGCGTGTGTACGATTTGTATGGCCAATTATCACAATTGTGCTTCCTGGAATACGTGGACGTTTGTTTCGGATACCGGCGAATTTTTTGGAAAAATTCAAGGGACGAGAAATTTACGTACGCTTCAACGCCAACTTTTGATTCCTATCTGAAACGATTCATATTTGAAATACTCGAATCATATCGAGCGAAGAGGGGAGAGAATCGACATTATATTTCTTCGCAGCTAGAAAGAACTTCCACGAAGCTTATTCTCCTTCGTCCAACGTTCATCGGACAAGCTTAAGTCGACCAAAAGTTACGTTAAACTGTTCCTAATCCCCGCAAACACCCTGAAATCTACTGTACCAATCGTCGGCCGATCTTGCTGCTCCTCGAGATCCTCGGTTTCGCAAATCCTTCGCGTTTGCTACGAATTTAGAACAAGGCGAGAATAATCAGCGTAGATCGGCCGATGGTTTCGCGGATCCTCCATCGTTTCGGATTATTCGAATTTTCGCAGGTGGAAAATGCCAGAAGCCCGGCAGCAGGAGGAGCGCGGGTTACTCAACGACCAAATATTCGCTGATCGCGGCAGAAGCAGTTGGTGATGGCGAAACGGTCGAACACTGACGCAGCGAGCGTTTAACAGGCGAGGGGCAAATTTGTTTAGCAATGTTCGATCGTCGCGATAAATCTTCCCTTTTCCGCGTGTTTCCTTTTATTTCGCCCGAGGACAGGTCTCGTTTCGGATTAAATACCGGCCCGCCGATGTTGTTTGGCCAATATTTTCCTCTCTCAAGGTATCTGTGGCTGTTTTGTTGCCGGTTTGACGAGGTTCGAGCGAGTTCGCTCGGCCAAAGCTCCGACGAGCTACTGCAACGACCAACCAGGCGGCCGATGTTCACGCGAATTCATATTCTCGCGGAGGCGTGAAAATAACGAAGAAGTGCTGCGACTAGCCGGAGACTTCTTTCAAATATTATTTATATCATTATATATATATATATCACAGCGAACAGCGTGTTTCAGATATTTTATATCGTTCGATGCGTGTTCGTGTATTACCGCTGTGCTATTATATACCGAGTGAAGATCAAGTACGGTCGTAAGGCTGATAGCTGGAAGCTATTGGTACGCACGTTTTATGCATTCTCGCGCCTGTTAACGTTCATCTTACGAACGTAATATAACGCTCGTCTGCCACGGTTTGCTACGTTTCTGCGGCTGATTAAAGTAGCGGGAATTTCATGGACGACAAAATCGTCGACGACGTGAACGATTTAGATAACATGGTGGGAAGAAAGCGCGCAAATGCGGCAGCACATTTTCGAGAAATTAAACGGCGGTATATCTCGATCTGTCGCTGGTCCCAGGAGAATGCTGTCGGTTTATGTAGAATGTGTAAAAGTCGTGTAAAAAATGGGACATAAATATGGCGGCTCGTGTTTACCGAATCCTTTAGGATGATTAAAATAACGCGAGTTTACGACTCGCGTGACACGGCCAGGAGAAAGTGGGCAAATAGAAGGTGTAATATTTTTCGAAAATTCAATGTGTAGGAAATTCGCATAAAAAACGAAGGCTGTACGACGTACCACGTCTGCGAAATTCCTCGGAATAATGAACGAATAATAATTCAAACGAGAGAAATTTCTGTGTACGAAAACAAAAAAAAAAAAAAGGAAACAAAAAAAACAGAGAAAATATTATTGGAAAATACGTTTCGTCGGAAATACCACGTTCTGGGTAGTCGATATATTTCTGCCATCGATATAGCGCTTCTTTCGTTATTTCCATTTAATACAGTTGTTTAGAACAGTTAATTATCGTCGCTCGTTAACGCATCGAATATATACGATCCGTTTGCATTTACTCCGAACGAGGATTTCGTTTACTTCTATGGGTATCGTTTCGCGCGACCCACGCTTCTGTTTGTTTCCATTCGCAGAAACTCGAAGCTCGCCGAGCAACCCAGAAAAAGCCTGCGATCCACGAAATTTGCATCTCGCCCCTCGAGGCTGAATATTATTCAACAGACTTTCAGCAAGCGCGATTATTTCCCTGTACAACGCGTGTCTGTCTGCCCACGAGCTTGATTCACTCAACCACAGGCAGAAAAATCCTACGTAACGACCAAAGGTTCTTCCGCCCGCTTTCGCGTGCTCGGCGAATCGACGCTTCCCCACGTGCTTCGCAACCGTCCGTACTATCGTTTATTCTACGAAGATTGGAAAAATGATCGACAGCGATTTTTCGAGTTATCGTCGTACGTGTCGGACAGCATCGGACGACTGCGTTGAAAATTTGAAATTCGAGATAGTTCGATCAACGAGAACACGAGGCTACGTAAATCGACTACTCCTGTACCGCGGTCGGTAATGCAGAAAACCGCCGAGCGTCTTAAGACTAGAATCGCGACTCGAGGTAAGAAAGTCGAATCGAAAGGAACTTCGCAACTCCCAACTTCGTGGAATTTACGAGTTTGGATCGAAACGGCATACGAAAAGAAAAAAAGAGAAAAAGGGAAAGAAAGACGGGAGAAGGAAACCGCGCCGTGGTCGAGCGCAAGGAAAGCGAGGAACAAAAAGCATCGCTGGAAGAAAGAGCCGAGAAAGACCGGATGCTTCGCGTCGAGAAACGAGTTTCCTGTTTCGAGTGTTTGAGAAGCTCGTTAACCATAAAACAGTCGGTAACTTGCGGACCATTATCGGTGTTTACGATCCCATTATCGTCGCATGAAGCAGCAAGAAGCAACTTGAACAACGCGGCCGTTAATTCTAATTTACGATACGACGATGATCTTTGTGATCGGTGACACGACTAGGAATTTGGGTCAAACGAAAAGGCTCGAGTTCGTTAGAGCTTGGACAAACACCGTTCGTGGAACGTATTTCGCAGGGAATGTTGGAGAAATCGCGATACAATTAACAAGGAGGCGAGATTGGACGCGCCACGTGGGCAAATAAATGAGAAACGTAGGGCACAACGTTCGGCCATTCGTTTCGCGGTGAAATAATATTTAGTTGAAAATTTGCTCGATATTTTTCCTTTTTCTTTTTTTTTTTTCTTTATCTTTTTAGCCACCTTGGAATTCCAATTCCGCCGTGTTTCTTACGTTGGGATTTTTTTCATTCCAATTCCAGTTCCAACGTATATTTATTACGTTAAGATTTGACGTTACGGTTGCCGTTGGAACTTTTATTTCGATGTATTTGTTACGCGAGATTTTTTCCCAGTTACGACTCTACTTGTCGCGTATTCACGCGTATTTTTCAATTTGAAAGTTTGCTCGGTATCTCGTATGACGTTAAGTTCAGGTAGACTTGGAAATTCCAGTTGCAACGTGGTCGATCGAATTATTACGATCGCTCTGAAATCTTCTTTCGAGATCTCAACAGGAATGGAATTAAAATCGCCTAAAGTCAAATCTAACGAAGAATATCGTTATATCTTTTTCTCTTGTAATATATACAAGGATTTTTAAGCGCGTATAAAATTGCCGAAACTTGTAGAAATATATGAAAATATTGATTCGTGTATATATACCTCGAAGAATAACAAGTATTTTCGCCCGTAAGGTAAACTTTCGAATGATCTAAATGTAAATTGCCCGGAAAAATCTGCGAGTAGAGATTCACCGAAAAATTCTTTCTATTCTTCGCGATGACAAGCGGAACGGAGAATGAACAGTAGGTTGGAATTAAAAGGGGAGTTTTTCCTCTCGGATTTCCAGCCGATAGCGGTTCTTCCCTTGGATTTCCAAGTAAAGCTCTAGGTTGGTGCGCGCAGAGTTAATTAGTAGCTTGTTCCAATTTGCTGTTTGTCGATGGCCTCTCGTTAATTACGTTCGTAAAATTGATATTCGCGATTAAGCGAAGCGTTTATGAAAATAACGTGCGCGCTACGATACAAGAGTTAACAAAAATTCGAGTTGCCTAAGTATTCGTATCGGAGGAAAATATTAAAGTAATACAAATATATATATATATATATAAAATAAAGAACAATACATAAAATAAATTAAAAAAACAATTAAAATTACAGAAAAAACGTTCGCGTCGTAACACGGTACAACTGCGCTTGTTCCAACGAAATTCCACCTAATAACTCGTTTCCGCCACTCGATACGTCCCTCGTGCGTCAAATTGACACGGTACACGCGAAACAAATTAATTTCGCTATTTATCGTTCGCGTGCACTCGCGCTAATTCTCCTTCGAAGCCAGCGGATTATGTTCGCACGTGGAAGAGGAAGAGTTTCATCGCGATTGTCCCATAAACGGTGCAGCGACGCGATTTTCCATGGGATTAATCGTTTTTTTATCCAATTGACACGTGGCACGAGCGAGAGTCCCGGTGACCCAACTTTTGCTGCTGCAATCGGACTATCGTTCGAACGAAAAACAATAACGAGGAAAGTTGCCGAGCTTACGATTACGTAAACTGTTCGTCCCCGAACAAATTTACCGATAAATTCGACGAATGGACTTGCAGCCTGTACAGGGCGAGTGGAAACACGTGGAAAGTCTGAGGCCGACTCTCGGCGCGTTACAAAGAAGAAGAAACGTTTATACAAACATATATGCCCAACGCGACATCATTTCCGAGCAACAGCTTGTTTCGCGTCGTAGTAGTCGCTTGCCAACGTTCGGAGAAATTGCTGCGACTGACCTAGGTCCAGGTTCCGTAAGACGCGCCGCGTCGTAGATCGTCGAACTTGTTGCAGCAGCTTACACGGATTTGCCGGTAACTTTGGTCGTCGCATCGACCAAGAGTTTCAACGCTGTCAGCTGACGTTGTATAAACAATTTAGACTTGAAACGCGTCCATAGCTGGCGATCGAACGTACTCGGGTCAACAAAATCGTTGATCGAGGGAGGGACATTCAACGACTGGAAAATTGGCCAGGGAAAATTCCAAACGCTGTTGCACGAGCGTAAAATCGTCGAACGTACGACGAAAGAAGAGACTCTCGTTCGAAATTTTCACAGTGCAACCAGAACTTTGGCTAAGCTCTTATAACATAATTGTAAACCAGCGCCGAGCATCAATCCGCTTATGGCTTATACGAACGTCTAACGATAAGGTGTAAACAGTAGGTGCACGCACTCTGCGACAGCTCGTACAAGTTTGCAAGTATTAGGTTGTCCGAAAAGTTTCTTTCGTCTTGTAAGGAAGTAATGGATGCACCACGTTCTCCGTTTTATATTATTTTCGAGGAATCACGCGTGATCGTAATAATAGAAATAGAAGAAAAAGTGGATCGTACATGATTGGATAAAATAATATAAAAGTAATATATATTATTTTTGTCGAATCATGCGTGATCGTAATAATAGAAATAGAAGAAAAAGTGAATCGTAGAGATTGTGCATCGATTATTTCCTTACACAAGGAAAGGAACTTTCGGGACAACCTAATATATACTATCTATCTTAACAATTACGTTGTACTATCGTACAAGTCATTAGAAAACATTGTAAAAGAAGAAGAAGAAGATGGAAAATATAGGAAGCAGAGGCAAAGCCACTTGTCCCCTTTCAAATGAAAATCTTGCAATTAAAGCTACTTAATTTCAGATCATTGAAGCTTCGTAGCTTCTCAGATAATTTAGCCCGATTAATGGCAAGCTAGGACGAGAACAAATAATTGTTGTCTTCTCGTGCAATCAACTCGTACGACATCGTACGAAACATAAATTCATTCGTGCTCCCTTAAGGCCTTATCATCGGTGATCAACCAAGGTCGCTATTAAGATCTTATCGCGAGATCGTGCATCTATTATTTCCTTGCAAAAGGAAAGAAACTTTCGGGACAACCTAATATATTGCGGTTAATACGTATTCAAGTGCAACCGTTTCATAGGAATCCTCTTATGGGGTCGTCAATTCCTACCAACCTAACGGAACGAAACACGAGCGTTTTTATTTCTTCGAATTTTTATTTCTCACCCGTTATTACGTCCTTGATCTTACGAACGACCGTAAGCGACGTTGCACGATATTCGAATTCGTCTCGAATTCGAAATCTAGTTCACGTTCGACTTTCAAACGTGTACGAACGCAGTTGAAAAAAACAAAAGGTTGACCTTCGAAGCTCGTAAACGCGTCCGCCTAGGGAAAATCGTTTTTTCATCGAGCAATAGCTCGCCCGGGACCGAACAGCTTTCGCTGCCAACGCTCCTTTCTTCGTATCTGGGAAATGGAAAAAGTTGTTCGGATACCAGGCCGTTGCTGACTCGGCTTGTGCGAGCGAACATCGGCTGACTTGTTGTTTCAGTGACGAAGAATTAAAAGGTCCGCGCTGGAAACATCCGTGCGCGGATTTTCTGGCGTTACGCGTGTCCGACGATTCTGTCGTTAGGAAGAACGCGCGTTATCGATGCAAGCTAACTCGGTCTCTCGTTGCAGCTGGGGCGGGCCTGCGTTTTCAATGGTCGGGAGAATCGATACTTTGGCAAGTTTTTCTTCTTGTCGAAAGGACGGTCGCCGCATCAAAGGTCGAACGGTTTGGTCTGGTGAAACGCGGGCAGATTCGAGCGGAAGATTGGCCAACCGTCTCGCGAAACGAGCGAAAAGGACGCGCTACTGCGTTCGTCAGTGCCAAATAAGTTTTTTGATTTCTCTATCGCTCCGCAAATTTCTGTCCTTCTGGGTCCTGTTTCTAGTCGTTTGAACCTACTCGACGCCGACTTGGATTTTCGCCCGAGCGGATATTCGCTCGTCACGAGACTCTCGGAAGTGTGATCGAACAAGTTTTTGTTCCCTGAGATTCAGCACGCGAGTACTGTGCGTTTAATAACATTAATATTCGACTGGACTCGAGAAGCAAATATCGGCGTTGATTCGTCGAGCAACAAGACGATAGAAACAATGGAAAGTTTTAAAGTAAGTTTAGAAACTAACGTTTCGTAACATCGTCGCTTCTTTGTACTTTCCGATTATGGACGTTTCCATCGATATTTTAATTTAAACGAACGCTGAAAGGCGTTTCACCTCCCTATAACCATCCTAACCTATCTCGTAAATCAAGATTGCCTCGAACAATGGGAAAAATTCGGTTTCAATGATTTATTTCACGGTGCAGAAAGTTAATATGAAACGCCCAAGGATTGGCAAAGTATCGACGTAAAATCTCCCAAATAGCAGTTACTCGTTAATCGCTTTAAACGTTCGTTGGAAATCTATGTAACCGGAACCTAACCTAAAAGAGAACCACTCGGAGAAAACTCGTAGGGTTCGTGAGGAAGATCCTGTTCTCGAAGACCTCGCGATTATCATTAAGATGATTAAATGGGCCGTAAATTATAGCGGTTTAACAGGATCGGACGAGAATGGCGTAAGAAAATGCAGCAATGGATAAGATAAGAAGCGAAAGAAGACGTTGAGAGGACGATAGCATCGACGAGTAATATTAATGACGAAAGTTAGCACGAAGAATTTGTTCGACGATAAATACCCTTTTACGACCGCCACGATCACCTTGGTATCTCTTCTTCTTTTCTTTTCTTTCTTGTTTTTTTTTTTTTTTTTTGTCGCCCCTAACCTCGTTTCAAACGCTCAAGAGGAATTCCAAGAAGCCGGAGTGGGAAACTTTCGCCAGAAGAATCTCCCTTGTTCGCGTTTAATGCGAGCAAATTTTTAATTGGCGAACTTTCCTAGAAAATCCCATTTACACGATATCGTTCGAGTGGCGAAAGATTCACCTGAAAAAAAGAATACCTGACATTCCTTTGCCTATCGAGCTGAAAATCTTTCCGCAGAGATTAACACCGAGTAAGGTTAATGCTAATGCTGATCGTGCTGCTGGAAGATGGTTTAACCTGTTTCTCGTCGTTGAAGATGAAGTTTTCGATGTCGGGAGGAGGCTGCCATCTTGGCGCGAAAATTTAAACGATCGAAATATCAGATACTGGACATCGCGGAAAGCGACGTACAGGTATATAAGATTTATTTGTGCAAGATGTTGCAAACGAAATTGGAAGCGAACGAATGTTAAGTTAACGAAAACTAACAATTTAACGATTCGCGAAAATCTATGAAAGGCAGTTTGGAAATTTGGAAAAATTCAAAACGTTGACGCGTAAAATAGGAAATATTTCAAAGATCGATAAGAAAAATCCTTGAATGTCGCTGAAATAGCGTTCGAAATCCAGAATTTGCAGAATTTTACAGACAAACACGCGCTAAGTCGAACTTGTTGTTCCGCCGAAATCGATCGAACTTGGATCGAGAATTGGGCGGGGAAATTCAAAAAGGTCGAAACAGGAAACCGAATATCTCACGAAACGGTTGTCTCGAATAAAACTCGACGCAAACAGGTGTTAAATTAAGCTGTCCCTGTGGGAAGATTTCGTCAAATCGATGAAATTCGAGGAACGTTGTTCGTCTCTGTCGCGATCCTCTCGTCGGTTTCGTAAAGATAAGCAAAGTGCTGCGCTATGAATAGGCGCCCTGACATTTAACGAGTCACGTTTTCTTCGTGAAATCTCGAACAACCTTCAAAGTACCAAGATACCATTTTCTTCGACTCATTAACGTGTCAAGGAAATCAATTTCGATAATTATTGGCGGCTAAGTATAGCAACGCGCATGCCGACGTCAGCTGATTTCGATGTGCCGTGTTCCTGGCTAACTGGGAACGTTGTTAAAGCGGAGAATTCAATTAACTACCGGGCTCTGTTGTATCGGTTATTTCCCTAATTTCCGCCCAACTTCGTACCTGTCTATGCAGTTTACGCTAACTTTTATTATTACTGCCATTTCCCGTGAAATCTTCCTTAAAAATTACACAGAAGGCGACGATAACAGCCGACCAAATTTTACTGCTTCTGACAGTCCTATCGTCGTTCTTATTATTTATTGTACGCGCGAATTCTATTTCGTCCTTTCTTATCCACGTGCTTTTTATATATAGCTCTTGTCTCTTTTATACGTTACTTTTGTTTTTATAAATATACAGATATTTACAACTGTGAAATGATTAAGAAACGAAACGTTTTATAGTGTCTTCGCGCTGTTGACATTAAATAGCGATACTAGATGTTGGGATGTTGGACAATTTTCTTTTCCACGTACGATTTTATTCTTTTCTTTCCTTTTTTTTATTTTTCTCGATAGCGGGTGGCGCAAAAGACACGAGCTTGCGGCGTTTCGAGGACGTTCGAACGTCGGCTACAAGAATACGTAATAAAAAGTGGGGATATGCGTTAAAAAATGTTAATGTCACATTTGCGGGACGCTTCGAAGTGGTTGGCGAGACGAAACAGATGAAACCACAGAACGTACCTGCTCGATACCATACAACTCGCGTCTGAAACACTCTATCCATATTTTTCCAGATATTTGAGCGTTTTCAGCTAAACAGTGAAATCTGATTCGTTAAAAAAGAACGGTGTAAAATACAGGAAACTACAAATTAAAATACGGGTATTTCGTATACCTAACCCAAACCTAACCCAACCTCGCATGCAAGCAGCACCGTGTAAACAAAATGCACCGCGCGTAACTAAGAAAAATGTGCATCATAGTCAACGCGTGACCAACGAAATAAAAATCTATTGTACGATCATTATACACCTTGGACAATATTTTTCTTTCGTGTATATTCTTTGTATATGAAAGAAAAGAGAGGAGAGGCCACAAGAACAGAGAGATAGATAAAGTAAGTTTAGCTAGGCAAAGGGAGGAAGCGATAAGATAAACCATCGTAGAATAGTAAGAATAGTAACGTAAAGCCAGAAGTCCGTCCAAAGCCGAAAGGCAAGGACCAAGTACTAATAAAATATATTCTTGGACCATTGGCACACGCTCGAATTTTTGATAGAAATTCCGTCTGTCGATCGTTTCGAGGGAAAAAAGGAAAAAACAAAAGAAATAGAAGATGGAGCGATATATTTAACGCGCTCGCAAGTAAGGACGCAGGCGCGTGCGTCACTCGCATCTCGAATTCTACATCTGACGACGCACACGTGCGCGTCGTGTCTGATTATCGAAGAAATTTGCAACTCGGCGAAGAATCTTGCAACAAAGAATTTCCCGTCTGCGCGCGTCTTCCAATTCAATCAAATTAAATTGTCGTAGAACGATGAAATTAGTTCGGGGATACACGATCCCTTGGATTTGTCTTTCGATTCTGCCATCAAGAGCATGCAACGATGCAAATAACGATCGATCCATCTCTCCTGTTCTTAGCTACGAGCGGAGACTGTAATCGTGCAACTATTTCATTTCGCAACTATTTCATTTCCTTTCAAAAGGCGATCATGTACTTGTGCGTAAAATGGTCCGCGAGCGCGAATGGAGCACGAACTCTCGACGAATCGGCGAGTATCACCGTGACGATAGCCTTGGATAAAAAAATAAAAAAAGGTACGATCAACGTTGCTTTCACTTTCGACGTCGTGTCCCTCGCTTTGCGTCTGACGTCTCGTGGGTCGCGGCCATCCCGCTGTTCCACGTTTGGCTGATGAGTTCCTTGGGACCCAGCCTACTCCCTGGATTTGGCTGCTCCTGTTCCCTTCTTCTTGTTCCCTAAACCGAAGGTGGCAGCAGGATTTCTGCGGGAATTCCTGGAGCGAGGAGAAGTTCCCCCTGCTGCCATACTCGATACAACCATAAAGATAAGATGGCGTATCGATCGAAAGGTCACACATACAAATAAGATGATATTGCCGTAGGCCGCGACACTTGGGATACGATCAGGGAAATAGTCTGGTAACCCTGAATGCCAATGCAAAGAACAGCGTTTTCACCACGTAGGAACGCTCCGCGAGAGAGCGACGCGCGTTTTAATTAGAATTTCGAAAGACGCGTGCGCGCGAGTCTTTCAACGACCGCGCGAGGCATCTAAGATTCGTACAGAGAGGCAAGAGATGTACGTTGAATGATGTTTGGGATTCGATGTAGGAGCGAGGGAGGGAGAAGGGCGAACAGGAAGGAAGGCGAGGAGAACGTTCGGTCCAGGGCCTGCTAGAGGACTCGTCGCTAAGGCTTACGCGACGTATATAAGCTGAGGCAACGTATATTCTTCCTTCTGCTCCCAGAGGTCTATGACGTGCGAAACTTTACAAATAAGATTCCCTAACGACCTCCTTATCCCGGTATCTAAGGCAGGGTCTGGTAGGTAAGCCTCGAGTCGGTGCTGTCCACTGTCCTACGGTGCCTCGCGCGCCTACTTCCCCTTCCACTCGTCGTGTCTCGCCGTACGTTCATTGGTCGTCGAAGAAACCGCGTGACGTATTCGTTAAGACGATGGTGGGGACAGTGTCGTGCCCCTCACGCGGAACACAACTTCGGTCGGCGCTACCTCGAGCCGAATTTACGCTGTTTCAGAAGGAGTCGCTTTTCGTAACGTTTCTCTCGTGTCCGCGATTTGCTACAGATAATACGGATAAATAAAAATCGCGTGCAAGTTATTTCGATCGACTTTGAAGAGCGATAATGTTTCGTGGAAACATGCAGGTGCAAACGAAGCTTTATTTAACCGAATCGAATATTAATGACATCGAGCGTATTAAAAACTTCAAATTCCTACGTATATTCAGCCTCTGTTAAATTTTAGTATTTTTTAATCTGACTCGTGCGTGTTTGGAAAAAAGGAAAGAGAGAGATTTCGTATTTTTCGCGCGATGTACGTACTTGGGAGCGTTCCGTGTGTGTCATTTATGAATACCGAGTAAGAGAGGGAAAGGGACAGCCGGTGGAAATTAAAATCGAGATTAAAAGTTGCGTGCACGTGTACGCTTTCGCGATACGTTTCTTTCGACGATTCTCTGAGCTTTCCAGCGAAGATCGCCTCGAGGTCAGTTTAAACGTCACGAGCTTTTAAAATCGTTTCAGGAATAGCCGTTGCAAATATTCAAACCGAATTTATACCTTCAAATTGAATTAATTAGAAATTAATATTATATATATTCAACTTGAACGTTTTTCCCGTGATTTCTGAAAACCTACTTACATATTTATATTCGAAAGATGTAAGCGAAGCAATTTGAATCCGGGAGAAAACTTGGTTTAAATTCAACGAGAACTTGTTTTACGATTTGTAATAAAAATTCACAGAGAACGATCTTCCATCGTTCGAACAAGTTGTAAATGATTCAGAAGGAGAAATAAAACGGATAAATAAAAGATAAGCGAATCTCTTTGAACAGAAGCACCGAATTAATTTCCGCGGTTAATGATAACAGTTTTATAAAACGTTTCGTTTAAGTCGACGATTTCGTCAGTTTTCTCTTTCCTTTTTTTCTTTTCTTTTTTTTTTTTTCTCTTGAAATAACAAACCGACCAAGCTTCTGTATATCGTTTAACTGGCGCGAAGAAGCCATTCGTTAACTTTCTTCGTTTTTTCTGTCCGAGCCAAGCGACGAATAACGAATAGAATGGATTATTATACTTTCATGGATTATACTCCTCGTTTGTCGTGGATTATTTTCAGTAATATCTCCTAAAACGCCCATGGAATTTTCCAGCTCTCCTCTTGGCCCATTCTCTAATGAAAAATGACCAGCTGCGAATTTTCGCCAACCAACGAGAAGCGGCTCCCAGATTTCTATAATCTCCTGCAAATGCTAAATTTATGTTTTTCATCGAGCGTTCCGACGTTCTCCCCAACTTTCCAGACCCCAACGTAAAATATACAAAAATTCGTAGCCCGGTACTTTTTACTTTGCGTGCGTTTACTTCTCCTTGTGATTTCCATCGGCGATAGGCTGTCGATTTTGACGAACTAAGGACGGATATAAAAGAAAAAACCTCGAATTAAGTCCGATCTTCGAATTGTTCCAACCTCGAATCAAGCTCTGCCGTGTGAAATCTGAATCAATCGCTATCGGCAGAAAATTCCAAAATTTACTCGACGCAAGACGTTTTAGGAAGAAGAATTTAATGAAATTAACAGGAGAGTAAACGGTTTATCAAATTAGACGAATAACACTGTTTAAGGTAAATTTGGGGGGGTGCTTTTCGCGATGATCCGTGAAATTGCTCGAGCTATGAATTAAATATCATCGTGTAAGAGAAATCCGATAAGAAAGAGGCAGGGAGGAGCAGCGTGAGAAAGGTTTCTGAGAATTTCGCGATTAAAAGATTTAACGAAAATTTCGAAAATGTTGGTCGCAGCTGGAGGATCGTCCGAGTAATTTTCCTCGTGTTCTCGTAAAAATGCAAACGCGCATAAAGTTCGATAGGTAGCCGCCTAAAAGGCAGCGCTATATTTTCAAGGGGTGAAAATTCAATGGCCCGTAAGTTCGAAGCTTGGCCAACCATTTTTTACGCCGTGTTAACTTTATTGGCCTTCGACAGTTGCAAAAATAACCAATGTAATAACCGGTGGATATCGTTAGGAAAATAGTCTACGGTTCAATTTTCTCGCATCTTGTTTCTCTTTTTTCTTTTTTCATTTAAGAGATTAACGTCCCATCGACATCTGGCTCCTTTCTCAGATCTCGTTCGTCTGTTCTTTTTTCTTTTTTTTTTTTTTTTTATCCAGCAGAGTTTTTCTCCAGCACCAAGTCAGCCGCGGAATAAACGCCGGACGATGAACACACTGAAACTTGTTCGTTCTCGTTTCGTCGAATGAAATTCAAACCGATACTCCATCGTCTTGCCGATACACGAGTCCGGATTAACGCGTTTATAGCTTGCGATTTGTAGCGCTGAATTCAACATCGCACGTATTAAACGATACAACGCGTAATACTGACTATTCGTTGAAAATTAAAACAGCGGATATATCGCAGGAAAATACGATAAAAAGAACGTAATATGAGATAGACGCTGTCTTCGATTCGCCAGGATATCAGATACGTAACGATGTATTAGGTTGTCCGGAAAGTTTCTTTCGTTTCGTAAGGAAACGATGGACGCGCCACGTTCTCCGTTTTATATTACATTTTCGTCGAACGTATGATCGTAATAATAGAAATAGAAGGAAATGGATCGTGCACGATTCGATAAAACAATACAACACGAAAAAAGCTTGTACATCTATAATTTCCTAATAATACGAGTTTCTCGAGACTCCGCCTTTTTCCTCGAAATCTCTCCACTTTGGCAAATTTCAAAAATAACGTTCGCGCCGTTGTTTCTCGTTCGTGGCGATTGAATCGGCTCGCACCAAAATTCCCAACATCTTCGTTCACCACGAAAGAGCACAGTTTCCCTCCTCGCCGGATAGAAAAGCCCAAATCGTCGAGTTTACGTCGACCGAGGCTTTCTATCGATCATCGTGTACGGCCCAACTTTGCCAATCGAGCATTTAAGACAAATCTAATAGAACTGATGGACGACCGAAACATCACCGGGATTAGGCGAAATTGCTAATAGGGTGGCAATCGCCAACTTCCCTCTGCCCATCGTGGGACGCAAAAACGTTAGTTGGCAGTAAAGAAAAGTCTGCCCGCATACGTTGGCGCTAAACTTTTTTATTGCTCGTGCACGCGACCCGACCGTACCGGCCGAGTATTAAAACAATGGAAATAGGCCAGGCTGGTCGCTAGTTTCGCAGCGCGTGTTCCATAGAAATCGCGTTGTACGCGTTCCAGCAGAGGCTAGACGTTCCAGCGAAAGCAATTTTCGTGAAATGTTTCGCCGATTGCGCGCTGGCTCGCTGTTCAGCGTCGAGAGTTTAGAACGAGAAAGTATATGGAGAAACGAGCTAGAGCAGGGATTTTCAATGAATGTATTAGCAATTAGTTGGCGAGTAGGGGAAAGCGGTAGACCGCGTAATGTCGGGTTCGAGCGAACCGTATCGTCAGAAGTGTCGAAAGCGGAGCAGCTGGAGTGGATCGACGGTCGGAAGAGTTTAAACGAACCATTGTGCCGTCGTTTAACCGCGTTAAACCGATCTGTTTAATATGTCCAATCGCAAAAACCCGATCGATTCCGTGGCTCTGCTTCGTTTTATTCGACCACCTACTCCGATCATAGCGATTTTATTACGTAAATTGCGAAGTGATGGAAGAAAATGTTTCCTGCCACGAGAAACAACAATATTCCTAGGAAAACACCAAACATAACCTCGTCGGGGCCTTAAGTTTCCTGCAAAATCCTCCAGAATTTCCAGTACCTTCCGTTCCACTGGATGTGAGAAAAGATCTAATCGACTTAAGATCCGTTGACCGAATCTCGAAAAGGAGACGTTCCCTGAAATCAAATCGCATTTCCATACGGAAAAAGCTTCTTCTTGGAAGAACTTGCTTGGACGCAACAACATCAGTCTGAAGTTGTAGTCGGCAGCTCAACGGCGAGACTCTACGATGAAACGAGTTGGAGTTCGGCAAACGTCGTCGTTTCGACAAACACCAGGCAACAAACACGAATTCGTTCTCCCGTGTACAACGGCGAAACGTCCAACAATGGGGATGGAGAGAAAGAGCAGGAAGCATGACTGACTCTCCTCGAATCCGTAAGTCGAGTGCTGCGCCATATGGGGACAAGAGAGAAAACAGGAAGCAGAGGGCGCTCGGCAAACGAGCAAACCGCTGTTTACTTGACCCGGCTGTTTCCGTTTGCTTTGCTCGCAAACCTGACGACCCGAAAGGATAATGTTCTTCCTGCAACTGTCCAGAAGAATCCAACTTAACGCGTTCCCTGTCGCGTGAATCGCGTGGGCTTCCCTGTCCGATGATCCGTTGAGGTTAGAATCGGTTCTTCGTTGAGGTTAGAATCGGTTCTTCGTTGAGGTTAGAATCGGCTCTTCGTTGAACGTTTTTACGGTATCGTTAAACCGCAAACGCGGTTCTTTCCCAAGGATTGAAAATTTTAGCGATGCTAAAATTATATTTGACACGTCAGAATGCCAAACACCGTGTATCGTTTTCAATAATGACTCGTTCAAGTTAGTAGGTTAGGTTACGTCAAGTTCTTTAATACACTGGCGTTCAAAGGTTTTGTTACAAAAAAAAAAAGGAGAGAAGGAAATATTAGAGCAAATAGTAGTGGACTTAAGCGTAACTTTTAATGATGTTATCCATTATTACAAGAGGGATACTCTGATACCATGAAGTAAATAGGGAAAAATGGGTGAGATCGTAATGGATTCAAACGCAATTTAACTTGAATCTAATTGGATTTAGTTTGGATTAAAGGAAATATAATTTATCGTACTAAAACTTTGAATTGAAAAACTGCTTAAAGAAATGTTACAACATTTACGCATATCTATGTATAGATATGTATATCCCTGAATTTTTGCCAAGTAGATGAAAGATAGTCCGTCGTAATAAAACCTAACCTAAAACAAATTTGAACTCACGAAACTGAGATATATACATATATTTAAATATGACAGTAATTCCCAAGGCAAATCCATATAAACTAGGTTCGAGTCAAAGATACCTTGACAGAGCACGTTTGAAAACTTCAAAAATTTATGAAAGACGATCCGTCTTAATAAAACGTAACCTAAAACTGCTGTAAGAGGAGAATTCTTTAAAAGAATGACAGAAATTTGGATACTCGAGGAATTTCTGACGGATGGAGGAAATACGATCCAGAGTGCGAGCCCGTGTTACAAATGTATTCCATTTCCTTGGTATAACGACTCGCTTTTCATTCCACGGCCATTACCAGTTTTCCGGGAAGCGAGGCCGTTTGGTTACAATATGTTAAGTACGAATCTCGAAATTGCAGCTAACACGCCACGGAAACGTTGAATATACGTCCAGCAGTAAATCTTAAGCAATTTCGTTGAAGGTAGAGCGAAATCGATTTTAATGTAAACAGATGTGTAAATCTCTTTGGATAAAAATTTCCCTGCAGTTAACTCGAGCTTAGTCCTTAACAGCTATCAGGTACTCTTAACATATCAATACTATAAATTACAATCTAGTTAACTTTTTTCTATTTGAAAAATTGATAAAGTCAACCAGATGCGATGTAATGTATCAAAGTCTAAGTATACCAAGTATACTAAGCCGTGAGTATTTCAAGGAAATTATCGAGATTTCAGTAGTATTGGTCAGGCACTGATCAGCCGAGCTACTTTCTTCTTCGATATCGCAGATCCAGATTATATTTAACGATTACGCGATAAAGGTTACATTCTATAATGCGCACGACTTTTTTTTACGTATAGGGTGTTGCAATGGTTCCCTGTATTTCTTGAATTCCTCTTTTTAAGTCTCTTTGCGTTATCCACTTTATTGCTGAGTATTTTCTTGTTGCAAATTCTTCTCGCCGCTGAAATTCTTTTCCGGCTCTCCTTTCTTTCTCATTTTCTTTTTGCACGTGTCTGTATGTATCACCGCTTTCCTCTTTTTTTTTCTCTTTAGTGTTAAAGAGTTAAAATTCCTTTTCAAAGTCTCTACGTCGCTCGTCTTGTCACTCAAATGTTTCTGTTTTTATCATCATATACGTTTGTTCCCTTTATCAGTGAGATTCCTTTCCTCCCAAACCCTTGCATCGTTCTCCTTATAACTACGAATTTCTTTTTTCATATCCTCATATCGTTTTTTTTATCCCCGCGCGCCCTTCTCCTCTCCAAAACTCGATTTCCTTTATCGTTAGGTATTATCCCAGCAATCTTTCCCGTGACAGGATTGTTCTCCCCAAATGTGAAAGTTTTTCCAACTTCCAATTTCATCACCGTAGAGTGTACCCCAGGAAGTCCTTAGGATAACAGATTATTTCCCAACTATTGATCCACGTGGATGGAGGACGCTGTCCACGGAACTACTTGAAAGCCAGAAGCCAGAACACGTCTACAGCAGTCAGGTAGTTGCCAGGAACGATTTTAGAAGAAGTGACCACTAGTTGACCGCAAACTAACCACAAGATGGACGCCGTTGTTCGCGTCAGATACTTGCGACCAAAGGATTATACGCCGAAAGCTGGAGATTTACCGAGAAGCTAGGTTATGTTGCGCTGTGCTGTGGTAGGTTTAAAAATATTTGCTGCGATATATTTCTAGGCAACCGTCTCCGCTAGAAGCTAGATCCTAGCATAGATCAGATTAGCTTCTGCCAATTGTCTGGCGATACGATATGAAAGCTGGAGATCTATCGCAAAGTTAGGTTATGTTGTGCTATGCCGCGGTAAGTTTACAAATATTTGCTGCGATATATTTCTAGCGAATGGTCCGCGTTAGAAATTAGATCTTGGTACAGTTCAACCTCTCCTTTGGTATTAATTTATTGTATTAGTATTAATTTAGTATTAATTTGCTAATTGCGTGATTCTGCGATAAAAGTTAGGATAGTTAGGTTATGTGCTATGCTGTGGTAGGTCCGAAAATATTTGCTGCGGTATATATTTATAGGGTACAATGTCCACCAGAGGCGAGACTCTAGTATAGCATCGCTTTCGGATAAAAAGGGTTTCGCACAAATGCATCGAAGTAAATATTTTGGAAGCTAATGTGGCACGATATAGAGGTTAGCTTAGTTCTCGACCGGGTCTCCCTTTTAATACTGGAGCAACTTTGATGCTTAGATATCCTAGCACTCGTAGAAATCCGAGAGTTTTATGAAACGAACGATAGTCTTAGGAATTTGAATTCCACGTGAAAAGGAACCTATCCTCGAGCAATCCGATTACCAGCAAGTGCTGCATGGTATTTTCAAGCAGAGCATTTTTAATTTACCTATAAGTATTGACTTTAATTTATTCATTTTTTATTTATATTCCTTGATGTTTCAGGGGATTGTTGGTAATTGATCGTGATAATCAATAAATAACTTCCGTAACAAAAGAATGCACCAACTGAATTATACAAACAATCGATCGAAACAAATATCATTATTTCCCCATATATTGCTTACATCATTTCTCTCGATATCATTTTCATGTTACGTCTTAATTTCAATTTTCTATTATTATATTTTTTCACGTGCTCGTCTAAATATGAACATTGAGTAAACGTGTAACGAACGCTGCATCGTAAGGATATTCCTGCAGCTGTAAAGCTTCTCAACAACTATAAACTATGTTTTCAATAACCATGTAGTTTCGTTAGCTTATGATAAATGTCTTAGTATCAGTCAACAAGACTCAAGCCGTATATCCGGCAATTCGATGCGAAAAACCGTTTATTAAGCTGAGAACGTGGAAAACTTCCGGCCAATACGGCAACGATACGCGTGCAATTAGCACGTCAGCAGACGGTGCAATTAAACATTTAACCGTTAATTCGTCGGGCCGATGTAATGACTACATCGTTGCGACGAGCTCGTAACAAGTTTCACGCCTTGATTTCAACAGCCGTCGCGAACGTTTCTCACCCTTCCTATGTCCGGAATGACGCATTACATCGGATACTTTATATTTTCACGCTTGAAAGTTCTCAATCCGCTTTTTAAATTCAGTAAATATACATTAATAAATATCGGTATATATATACACACATATATATATGATTTTAGTTAATTTTATTAATTATTACTGATTATTAATAATATCCGAGGTTGTTAATAACAGTTTAAACACGAATAATGTTAGTAAATCGATACAGCGTACTATGGCATAGTGAAGTCCTCGTTGTCGAGTATAATTGGATCGATTTATTACAAGCCAGAGGTAATTAAGACAAAGATCGAGTTCTACGGAGAATTTCAATGTCTTTGGTTGCCACAGATCGTGCAAGTGGAAAATTCACAAAGACCGTTCTTCGCGATCTAACGTGGATAAACCGAGGGTTAACAGTCATAGAAACGAAGTTAGAAGGAATTCAGGAAGCTTTGTGCCTGCTCGAAGAAGCGACGAGATTTTCCACGAGGGCCGGAAATCGCAGTGGGAAGGCCGTCCAGTAAAAAGGAATCGCCATCGTGTATATTTCTTTTCCCCTTTGCCGTTCGATCATTCAATTTCGACAGACAATGAAGTGGTCCATACGGGAAGCGGAAGTAATCTAAGGACCGGCCTTCCATTAAAATCTGGGTCAACTCTTTGCTTCGTTCCGGCGAATCGACGTTTCCAATATCCGCGATAGGGAATGGTTTCCCTAGGTGCGAAATTAAGTTGTAGAGAAGGAAAAAAACTGCGCGGTAGGTTCCGTCAGATGTTTCTGTCGCTGTTACCACAAGGATCGCGATGTTCAATTCATAGTTGCGCCACTCGACAAAGTATCTATATAACTTGACCAAACGGATACTGACTGACCCGTTTGAAAGTATTATTTACAACAGCAAGCAAGTGTTGCTAATGTTTCACGATGTTTGGACCACGCTTGGCTACGTTTCATCTGTTATCCGAGCCCCGTATTAGACTATAATTTAAGCTGTTCGCTGTATCATAATTTGGACTTGGCAGTACACCGCAATTTCAATCCTATACACTATACCATAACTTGAACATTATGTCACGCATTAATTTGGGACCTATACTAAATACCCGCCTATCTATTTGCATTGGATGTACTGTTCGCGTTTGGACAGACGTTTAATTGGTTCATAACGTAACAAATCAGCTTTCCCTGGCACGATGTCAAAAACAAGACGCGTGTATTTTCGTTATTGGTCATCTAGAAGTCCATTGCCTCGTGTTTCTTCACCACCTCTTGCCATCTTTCCTGTCACGAACCATAGCTGTATCACGCTCACACCATATATTCTCTGTGCGATGTATTATAGTGTCACATTAATGGATCGTGATTTGGAATCACGTCTATCCAACAACGAAGAAAAATAGACTTTGCAGGAAATTCCAGATTCTTCTGTTTTTCGACAAATATTAGCTTGGGAAACTGATTGGAAGCTTTACTACGGAAAACCATTTCCAATAATTCGTGCTACTAATATTATATATATATATATATATATATATATTATAGGAGAATCTCGGTCAGGCGAGAAGCAGCTATTACAGTTCACAAAATTCTTGTAGGAAGCCTCCAAACGTGATGAATTAACAACCAGCAAAAGTTTTCTGTTTTATCGTGTAACGAATACTCAGAAACGAGTATGGAGTGCAAGGAAACGTAAAATTTCAAGAACTGCGATTCCTTGCTTGACTCTTTGAACTGGCAAGAGAAGACAACAGGTACCTCGATGCGTGGTTTCGTCTAAACCTTTATCGATGCTACGTCGTCGACCAACGGAAATTGACGGTTCTGTGTCTGGCACAGATAGAGTCACCGTTCAGTCACCAGACAGAACTTCAAAGAAATTCTAGATTTTAAAAACTTTTAGTTGCCTTTTACCTTACGGAACCATCGATCAAGGAAGGGAATTTTCTTCAAAGTCCCAACGCAAACAACCATGTGGCTCGAAAGACGGTGGAACCCATATATTTATGTTATTTCTTGCCCAATTAAATGTAGTTACACGTACCTATCAATACTTGACTATAGAATCTCACTCCGGCTGTTAGTATACAAAATTTCTGAATAACTTTATCGGATAAATAAACGTTGTCCGATACTCTCTTCATTTTCTATCCAAGTCTCTTGAAAAGTTGTTATCCAAGGTAGTTCGGAGACAAACGAAACACAGGAAGGAAGACTATTCTCAGACATCGTCTACCCGAGAGAATTACAGACAATGGCTCGTAATAACGTAGAACTCGGAAAAATATCGCAAAGAAGGACAAAAACCCCATCCATCCTGTAAAGACGAAATGAATTTCAGGTGACTCACCGCGACTGAACTGATCGTTATTCGCAATCACGCGCTCAGCATTCTTCCTGGCGATGTAAAACCACTCGCTGCTGTTGCTCAGATACTTGTACTCGATCGCCAGGTCCTTCACCAGAATTCCATCCTGGTCCTGAAGTCGATGAGCAAAGGGACAGTAAAGCCAGTGGTCTCCGTACTGCAGCTTGTCATAGCAGTTCCCAGCGGCGAATATATCCTCGTCAAACTCGACCATCGACAAGACGCTTGCGTGTAACAGGTACTCCGAGGACAGCATCACATCTGGCGCGTACTTCCACAATCTGGTCAGCATGTTGGCCCTGTTCACCGCGAGATTAGCTTCCAATTTGAACCTTTCCTGAGCATATTGGTCGACGATTCCTTCGCCCAGGTTTAAATCTGTCCCAGCAGTGCAATTCTCACCGAGAATATGCTGATTCTCGATGATACGAAGGAACCTCGTGACGATGTCCACGTGGACAGGCTCCTTGCTCGACTTGCCTTGGTCTCCGCTCTTCTCATATTCCCCATAATCCTCGTTTTCCGAATTGTTCCTATCTCCGATCATACCGTAGTCGTAAACGTCGCCCGATATAACGATGTCCTCGTCATCCAGGTCTCTGCCGTCACCAAACGATATTCCATGCACAATATTTCCATAGCTTTCAGTCCCGTTCGCGGCAGTTCTGTTAGAGATTTTAAAGATTTTAAACTTGTTTCTGCTGAACGTCTTCTTCGACTTGTTCAAAGAATCGTTTCTATGACGCGCTTTCCCTTCCTTTCTTTTGTCAGACCCAGCTTCCGACAATCTCGTCAGCAGCTTGTCCAAATCTATGGTGGATCGTTCGTCGATCGTACCCGACGATCTCAGATCCTGGCCCGCGATCGCGTTGGAGCTTCGACTCTTGCTCTTAGACCGG
Organism: Bombus superbus; assembly: GCA_014737385.1. Taxonomy (NCBI): domain Eukaryota; kingdom Metazoa; phylum Arthropoda; class Insecta; order Hymenoptera; family Apidae; genus Bombus; species Bombus superbus. Next base: position 4,863,277 of record JACXIK010000016.1, on the reverse strand, counting down.
TCTGAAATCGAAACATCCTCGCTTTCAGATTCATTGTCCATCTGCTGAGTTCTTTTACCGGATCCACTAAACACGTACGAGGACTCTGGTTCGTCTAGCTTGACCTGCCTCACGAAATGACTCCTGGATCTACCGTGTCTTATTTGGGTGGCTGGCCTTTCGATGTTAGTTTCCAATTTAGATCTCACGGAGATCAATCGATCCTGGGGCTGCTGTTGATTGTCGTCCTCGTCTGGTAGCGTGTCTTGCTGATCTTCCAGCTTCATCGAGGGCTCCGTCGCGGTTTCGCGCATCTCCAGTTTGTCGACCAGCTTTCGTTCGATGAAGGAAGGCCGATGGTTCTGCTGGTGCCGCAGCAGCTCCTTGGGCCTTTCGATCTGAGCCTCTTGGTCAGCGTAGCCGGCCAGCCCAGTCCAAAGCGTGCACGTGAGCAGGACGAGCGCGTACCAGCGGCATAGGATACTCATCTTAGATGAGGATTCACGGCCATCAAGGACAACGAGCTGTACAGATCCCGGCCCAGTCACGTCATCCGGACAGGAGCCGGGATTGCAACGCGGCCACCGTCATTTTCGTCACGTGTTCGCACCACTACGTTCCACTAGGCTTCTACCGATCCGAAATCAACTCCCACGTTTGTCTGTCGCATCTTTCTCGCGCGATTGTCGCGATAGATTCACGGAGTCACGATCGACCATCCGATGATCGACGATTTGCACTGTACAGCCACGATTTGGGCACTCTTCTGACAGACTTTCGAGTTTCTTCGAACAGCAACCACGGTTTCTCGCTGAAAATGTTCATCTTCTTTTCGAAGAGAAGTTATAGGGAATGATTTAAATCAAGTTTGACAGAGTTTAGTAACGTTTTAGGGGCTGTTTCAGGTCGGGTCATCGGAATTTGAACAGTAAATATCGGTTGTGTCGTGGCTCATCGTTTCCAGCGACGCCGAACCGAAAGGGTAGGAGCGTTTTCGAGCGAGGGAGCGCCAAGATCCACTCGCGCTCGCACGCGGCGCCAGACTGAGGGTTGAAACGAGCCAACCCCCGTGCTACGACGCGGCTGCAACGCGCATGCCGCCTCACCTGGATGATTTCGTTACGATCAAATTGGATCTGTGTTTTCTTCGGATACGTGGCACGGGTCGGTGTAAAACAGGGTAATCGTTAACGAGCAAGTCCACAGCGTTCTATGTTTTTCCTTTTTACACCGAGGGCATATCGCTTTTTCGTGCAATAACGATAACGCAACTGTAGATAAAGTTACCGGTGCGATGAAACGATCTTTTCCGAAATTTATTTCTCTCTATGACGTCAGCCATTAAGATACTTTTTAACTTCTCGACGCGAATCTGTTAAATTTGCCCCAGTTGTAGTTTATCGACAACTCGATTCTATATATCTTTAATGCTTTAATTGCATCGAATAAATCCTTCATTGCTGTTGTCAAGACCGTCGTAACTATTTATCACGCTTTCGCGTAATTGCACTTTCGCCAAAACGAGTTGAAAAGCGAGCAAGAGACGCAGATTGAGAGCAATTGTTATTTGAAAATCGTCACGATTATATTCGATATATTATTCCAATAAACGATTGATCTTCCATAACGTTGGATACAGTTCTGTCGTATTTTATTCTACGTCCTCATTACGTGTATTATTATTTTGCATATTGTCTTGTTAGTCAAACGATAAAACGTGTCTCGTTCTGCACTGTAAATGTCTCATTATATTGCGCCAGATATAAATAAAAGAAAGAGCGATGTAACGCTCAATTGAATTTTCAAGCGGTAAAATGTTGGCCAGATGATAATGATTAAACGGCTACGTTTATTCGTTATGACAGATCGGACAATATATTGGACGACGTGACAATTTATTATGTAACGCGTAGACGTATTGGCGAACGACCAAAGCGTCGATACCTAATGCAGCGGAAAATGCGTAGCAACGCCAAGTTTCCCAAGTCGGAGAAAAATGTTATGGCACACTATGGAAACAAATGCCCACCTCTGAATATAAAATGAACACTCAGCTATTTTTCTTTCCCACCCATTGAATAAATCACCATTTTACCGCGGCTATCTTTTCGTTAGAATTTATCGAACGATCCAATTTAAATGCAACTGAAATTTCAATTTCTAATCGACCGATATACCAAACTTCTGCAAACTTGTTCAAACCAAGGATGGAGAGCGGGAACCAGGCAAGGTGCGCACGGAGGGCAACGATCCAACGTTTTGCAAAATGCAGAGTTCGCGGTGTTTCGTACGATACAGAAATTACTGGCAAACTCGCTTGAGAAACAAAGCGATCTACAGAGACGAAAATAAAGATAAGACACGATGTTCTGCAACATAGGTACTTGGTATATGGAACAATGGTATTTCCAGCGCAAACATGTGAAGAAAAAAAAATTGGTAAGAGTGTAGAATGCCAGAATACCAATCGTAAAGCGGTATATCTTGGAACAGAGTTACGATTTGCCTGGTAATACGAGACGCCGTGCGATAAGGCTAGTATTAAATTACACATTGCGCGTTGGAACAACTCTGAACGAAATCCGATCTGGATTTTCAAGGCTACGTTAACATAAAATTAGCTATTTGCCATTTTTTTCTCAATCAATCGAGCGGATATTTTTCTCAAAGCAGAGTCAGGACAAAGAAGACGAAATTTTGTCTGGAAGAAAAGTTTGCGCGAGCTGAAATTTCTTCGAGATAAAGGCAATCCTCAGCGACCTGTGTCTGCTTGAAAGAGGCCTTCCACGGTGAAAAGTTCACCGAGAAATTTAACGAGAGATAACGATAACTCGACAACGATCCAGCAACGAGTCCCTCAAAGGCGTAGCAACTCCAATAAGATACAATTCTCGCTGAAGAGTTCCGCGAATTCGGTTCTATGTAAGCCGCAGGGGAACATCGTAGAGGAAATTTCTAGGAAATATGACACCGTCTTGCCACACCTCGCACCGTCCTGTTTGAATAAACAGCTGTTACTTTTGTACGAACAGCAGAAATACTTGGGCGATGAATACCAAGGGAAACGAGAACGAGAACGAGAAATAGTCTGTCTATTGTTTGCGAGTCTTTTGCACCGAAAAATTGAGCAGATTTCTGGGAGAAGAGTTCGTCAGATAAATTGGCGAATGGCTGCTCGAGAGGCTTTAAATTCTAACTGTTTAATATCAGCCACGTTCGCGAATTGATAATTAAAGAGATTTAATCGTTCAGTTAAAGACAAATTTCACACCCTCCCTAATTCTTTGCTGTAACAATGCAATAATCTTTCACTTTGCTTATACATATCTCTCGCGTGTTGTGCATTTTGATTTCTGTCTATCACCTGCGAAATTTCTTACGTGGAAAACTTATGAAATGTTTACGTTATTGTTATTAAATATATATGTATATTTCACAAGACATATATACATGCACATATCGTATAAATTAGGACACGTACATATATGAATTATAACATAATTAAAATGTGTTATCATTGATGGTACAACCAGAAAGGATGTGAAATAAAATTTCGTACGTTCTGGAAAAAGATTAAATAATCCTGACGAACCTAACCAAATATATAATTCCATACGTATTCAAAACAATTCTATAATTTGTCCACTGATATGCGAATCAAATATCTCGAGGAAATTGTACAATAAATAGCGACTAAAACTGCATATAATATCCTAAAAACTCTAATAGGAGGGGAGAAGAGTATCCAAGGGCCGATAGAACAGTATCCAAGGTCAGAGAAAGAACTAAACCGTTCTATCGCGAGAAAGCCCCTGGCGGTTGATCCTGGAAGGAAATTTGATCAGAACGATCGATTTACACACTGAGGTCCGGCGACAGGCCGGTTCAAGTAATTCTAATGCGATCTGACCACGCCGGTGTCGCTGTAGGCGACGAAGGGCTTCTTCAGACACTTGTTGCTGCGCGTGGTTCTTGATGGCGATAGCGATCGACCGTTTCTTTGGAAAATGACCAATCCTCGCATGGACATATCGTATAATACGAGTGGCGACGTAAAAAAAGATCTTAAAATCGATCGAACATTAACCTATTTTCAACCGTTACAACGCCCATTTGTGGGGATGTACATTATTGGCCAGATGCTTGGAATTGTTACGCGCTCTATAAACTCGAAGAATTTAAAGAACAGAGTTAGAAGCCTCGTTTCAAGTACGATTATGCGGATACACGTACTGTAGATTTTCTAATTAATAAATTTCGATGTACGTTAATTCTTTGTTATAAAATAATTAAAAACTCTTAAAAACTCTTTACGTAAATGGGGCCCGATAGTAGTTTACTCCTCGTGGTGGGTCCAGATAATTTGCATCGGTTTTCAAATATCGGTATCTCGAAGTATTCGTGTAAATATCGAAAAATTAATAAAACAATCTGCGCGCGCCGCGAATCTTATTTCGTTCTGTAATTTCGGCCTTCTCTTCGATCTCGCGTTTAAAGAAAGTCCACTTGAGTCATACTAAAGTATTAAAGTAGAATTTTCTGTCGTTTCGAGAGATATACAGTGTGGCGGAAATAGAAAGTGTTAGAGTTTAGTAGAACGACTGGAATTTCCCTTTGCCAGACACGGAATTACGCGTAAAGTGTCGGCAGCTTCGTTTTATTTCCTTCGTTTCAATAAGACGAGTTACTATACAAATGTATGTTGATACTGAATGTTGCCACTAGGATCGCGAGTTACTGTACAATGTTCGCGGCGATCGATATAATCGCTGTGTGGAAAATAGATGTTTCGCAGATTAGTCTATTTATCTCCATTTATCATTTCTCTCTCATATATTTATCTCTCATTTATCTATGAGTAGCGTCAGAACTCGACATTCTTGCTAATAGCTTCGATGTCGTGATTTACGTGTAACGTTGAGTAATTCATGAGGCGGGTCTCGTTCGTGTTGACACCTGATAATTGTCATCGTTTCACAAAGATTAAGCTTTGTATTATCTTCTTATTGATCGGTTAATCTTCGTAAAAGGATGGCAATCTAAGAGCTTCGTACAATGCGGTCCAATCTAAATCGTGCAAACTTCTAGTCGTAGTCTTCATGCCTCAGTTTCGTATTTTTAATTCAAGCCCGCGCGTGTCTCGTCGGTACAAGTAATATGCCGAGTCGATAACGTCGCGCACGAACGAAAATGGTAAGGGGACCCTGTGATCCCCAAAACGCGGGATAAGCAAAAGTTTTGCATGACGCGTCTATCCTGTGCCTCGTTTGTGATTTAATATAAACGTCGACAATGATTTATCGGAAACCAATCACAAACTAGTATAATAGATAACACCGCAGACGAGTAATCAGTGATAATACCAAGCGTCAATAGCTGACGCCCTCTGCGAAAACCAATTTCAACTCAATGTTCTCCTTATGAAAAAAGCTGGCATTATCGATCGCTAGTATATCGACGATGCGAAATAAAATTGCAAACCAGGTAGAAATATACAGACAAATACTCGTCTCTGCTTGTGCGTAACGATAGCAAAAACACTCCATGGTCGGATAAACTCCATTATACTAGGAAAAATGAAAGAGTTAATTGACAATTTATAATTAGACAGAAATCGTTTCTATTACAGTCGATATTGCAGCAATTGTTGCAATGTATTTAATCTGACTAAGTTCCTCCCAGGCAAAATAAATACTTGTAAGAAAAGAATCGCTTACATAGCGATTTCTCAAACGTGATGAACGATCGTTAAACTTTTTAAACGTTGTAAAACTCGTTTCAAACTTTTGAAAGAAAAGTTGATAGGCAACCGGTGCTCCCGAAAATTATCTGTTTCTTGAGAAAAATCAGCGTACTAAATTCAAAATTCGTAAACCGTAAGGGGCAATTTTGTTCGTAAGAGAGCAATTTTAATACGAAAGGAACATTTTTTCAATTTTATTAAATCCTTTCTTTTATGGTAACGTTTACTCTGGAAAAATTATGTCAATGAATTAATTTGACTTATCGATCGAAGGAATCGATCTTCGCGCAAATTTCCACTGTGCACAAACTCATTTCGTTTAGATTAACCATTATCGAAGATCAAATAACATTTTAAGAGATTAGATAATGGATTGAACCGAAGTTATACCAAAAATTGACACTTTTGTGAAATCTAAAATCAACAAATCGGGTCATTGGGTGGAAACGGTGAAAAAATTCACTTTATCATCAATCAATATCAATCGAAGTCGCATGATTGCAATACAGCGCTATAATGGAGGGAATTCCTGGAAATTGTACACTCTAATTAGATAGATTCATAATTATGAATTCGCCATTTTTGTTAATTATTTTATGCCGATGAGGAATTATTGTTGATAATGGCCGATTAGATTACTTATTAAGCAATAATACACGCATTTACGTTTGCAATATTTCTATATCAATTTATATTATCGAATTCGGTTTCTTTAGTTTCTTTAATGTGGAAATAAAATATTTACTTCGTTATTTTGACTCGTTTAACAAACCGTAAAACGTCCTTCGAATATTCTAAATACTTTCGTCTTTCCTATAGTAAGTAAATATTAAAAAAACATTCGGAATTTTATTCATTATTTTCATGCTTTTTTTTCTTTCTCAAGTCTTTTTTATTGCGGGGTATCGTCGTTCCATCGAAACCGTTTCTCGTTCGCTTCCCATGGCACCCATTCATATGCATAATAATACGATGCGTATCAATAATGGCATCTCCCAATCTGTCGCGCCTCTAGACACGGGTCAACGTCACCATAACATGTTATTTACCGTAATTTGTCAAGTTGGCCGCCAGAGCGTGACCGATGGCCCTTCGCTCGTAACACAAACCTAACCTCCATAACCAACTTCTCGTTATCTCCTAAAACTCTATAAATAAGCGAAGAAAGTTTTCGAGGCACGTTTCCGCGCCGCGTGTATTGGCGCAGAGACGCTCGCCTCCAGCACGCGGCATTGACCATTTCATAGCAGCCCAATTTCCATTTGTTACGCAATTGATGCAATTAGGTACGTCAATCAGCGGGATAATGGAATGGACGGGATGGATACCGGCTAACAATGCGGAGTTAATCCGACTTCAAACGCTCGCCAGCGATGAAAACATGCTTTCGTCTCGCGTTGAATGGATAGCAGATCCAGCTATACTCAGTGTCCGATAATTTCATACTGTCGTAGAGCAGAGGTTAGATGTTAAGAAAATGGATTAAACAGCTTGAGATTGCCTTGGGAATTATAAGAATTGATAGAAAGTAGCCAGATTTTGAATTACTCGTATCTGTTTGAAATACGATGACGACGATTTTTTCGTATTTTCTTGTTGGTTGGTCTTTAGTGAATATGGAGTAATTCTATTTTCAAGAGGAGATGTTTATTTCCGCTTTTGATAAAGTATTCTAATATCTTTCTTTCTTGTTTTATGTAATTAGTGTTAAAATATATGGGTAAGATAAATAAAGAAGAAGGAGAGGAAGTAAATTTGTCGTAGAGAGGATTCTTAATGTCGACCTTTGACAGAATATTCTAATTTTCTTATCAACGTCTTATAAGCATCAACGACCAATAAGCGTTTCAATTAATGAATTATCGCTAGTAACCACTTGGTTTTGGAATAATTCTATTATAGAAAGGAAACTTTAATTCTGCCTTTCGGTAGAATAAATTGGTATCTTCCCTTCTTTCATTTTACTATTGTTAATAGAAGATTTGGGATAATTCTTCTGTAGCAGAAGGATAGCACTAAGCATAGAATATACAATTTTAGACTTCTGCGTCTGTTTTTTGGAAACTCTGGGAAATTGCAAGTAAAACAAGTTTCTAAAAAGATACTTTAAACAAAATATAGAATATTTTTAAATATTCCATACCATATAGATAGCTCTGTTCGAAAGTTTTTACTATATGCAATCATGCATAAAATTAATTAACGTACCTATTTATATATTTACATTTACAATTATAATTTCGTATTTGCTTCTTAGCGGAATAATTGAGATAAATATTATACTAATATTTATTTAACAGTAAATGAATAAAATTAATGAATTAACAAAGATAATTCAAAGAAATTGCAATATAGTTGTAATATCAGGTTAATTATAGTATTGGAGAATTTTGATTCGATCTAATCATATTCAAAATACAACTATTTGATATTAGAACAAAAAGTTTCCACACACGGAGTTAGCGTGCAATCGGAGAGTTCACGAAGCATTAAGCATTGAACAAAAACGCGATTGCGTGGTAAAAATGATCGTCGATACGTGGCATAGAATATATTCTTAATCTTTACATAATATTATTCGATAATCACATCGACGACAATTCGTACGTAAGTGAAACATTACTTTATCGTATTTCCATAATTCGCCTCGTCTCCAACCACTCACCCGGAACGTGTGTCAACAAAAAGGAATTACATAAATAATAATTAACAAGTATGACCTCAACGAATATTAAAATTCAGAATCGAGAATTTCGTCGTCTGCCTTGCACAATGATTCTGGGGTCGCGTAGATTCTATTCCACGTTTCTTCCAATTTCAAGCACACTATGATCTTTGCTTTTCGATAAGAAATTACAAATTCCGTGATAATTAAAAAGAAGTGAACGATCGGAAAAATTCGAATACGTTAAATAATATTTGAATAGAGAATGTTCAGAATTTATTTGAAACAAGTATTGTATCTCAAATAATTATTTTCGTGGAAAATTTGCAGACTTTATCTATCATAAAAAAAAACCGAAATTTCTCAGATATATCTAATAATAGAAATATAAAGAATCCAAAGTATTTCAGAGAAAATTGTCCAGTCAAAATACGGTATCCAAGTCATCCAGTCTTTCGGGAAAACATTTTCGATATAAATAATACAAAATGTTAGTCTAAAAGAAAGAGAAAAATAAAATGAATATCTTGTAAGGAAGAGTGACAGGAATCTCGTAAGTAAAAACACTAAGTATTCTGACGTTATCGCGATATAGCTTCGAGGAAGCCCGTTTCTAAGAAATGGAAACAAGATATATCGACTGAAAGAAACAGTCAATCCCAAGGAACCGGCGTGCGTGAAAAAAGTAGAGCTTTGTATAACATTATGCACTGGATAATCTAAGGTACATGAAACTGTTCATCCGTAAGTTCTTGGTAATTTATAACATGAGGAACGCAGGCCGCGATACAAGAAAAAAGGTGCTACGTTGCATCGGTAAGTTTATATAATTAATTCCATTCAGCGGTTTCTCATAAATATTCACGGTAAATATTACGTGGATGTACGTCAATATGAATGTTGGAAACTAGAAATTGCTCGAAGATTTACACCTCAAACAAATTAAGTAAACGCGCTTGCTCGTGCAGATTGCACGATTTCTATAAAGAAACAAATCTTTCTGCCCTTTATTGGAGATGAGAGCGACCATTAAATTGATAATATTGTAACTTGAATATAATAATATTTCAAGTAGTTATATAATGTAATATATAATTTCAAGGCGTAAAGTGGCATTTAGAACAAAATTCAATTGTAACATTCAGTAAAACGAATAATTCTCTACCTAATGTATACGTTGAATAATATGTTATATATATAATATTATAAACATATATTCTATAAGACAACTGATATCATTTTAGAAAATATGCATTGCAGCATTTTTGTACGATTGACGCAACTGATTGGAATAAATTAATGCTATAAATTCACGTTCAAGAAAGATACGGCATGGTCTATTTTTACTCTAAAATGTAATCAATTCGCAAACATGTTTCGATTTTTGTGAAAATGAACAACGGAGAAGTAAACATTTTGCGAAGATAGATTAATAGAGAATTTTTAATTTCCCATGAACGCGTGAAGATCAGTACTGAGAAATCATTTTGGCGTATAAGCGAAGCGTGAATTCTAATTTAATGAAACAGATAGTGGAGAGAGATAATATAAAAGATTTGTTGACAAATGCTGAAGAAGATCAATTGCGCATATCGAAACAAATTATGATAATTATGTACGCAATTTCAGCAATATGATATTATATGGCTTAGAAAGCAAATCTGAAAAGCATAAAACTTGAATTACTTTATTGCCACACTGACATAAATATGCGTACAATTTTATCACGATTACGAAATCAATATGGTTACACTATTATGATAGAGAGAAACAAGCTTTAACAGTCTGTGGCTTTTTCATTCTTATTGTAAGCGAGATTCTGAAGTAAGATTTGTTAAGATGGAATATTCCAGCATTGGACCAGGAAGAGAAATTTATTCCAAAGAGGGGACGCAGAAATCAGTGTCCAAAAATGTAGAGCAGCTAGAGATGAGGCGAATCATGAGGTACACGCGTGACATACGAAATTCATATCTGTCAGTCGTGAAGAGTAGCAGATAACCTTCAAACTTCAAACTTATTCCCATGAAGTGTCTCGCAATCTGAAATTTTCCATTATTATAAATGACACCAAATATTCAAAATTGTTTGTTAGCTGAATCTGCCAACATCAGGAACTATATCATAAGCAGAACTGTAGAATACTGCAAAGTATTTTGATGATAATGGTGATCCTTCTTGAGTAGGGGACAAAGGAAAGTCCACAATCACAAATTTCATAATAAAGACGCAGTAAAGAGCTTCCTAGGATATAAAAGTAAAACAATTTTGAAGATCTCTTTGAAGAAGATTCCTCGACATACTTGTTCTCTGTCTAGACACTGTCTAGGCGACAATAATAAATCTTTTCAAGCAAAGAAGAAAGATCTTAAGAGTGAAAGAACTTTGGAAGCTCCTTCGGTGGAAAGTTTCATTTCAGAGCATCTTTGAAACATCTAGGATTGAAACAGTATTAAAAAATTTATTTACCTCTATTTGACAACTGTATCAAATCTTACTAACTAAGAAGTAAAAAAGAAAAAGAAGAAAGGTAAATCTCTTAAACTTTTCTTTCTGAAACATTCAGTATCAAATAATATAGAAATGATTCTGAAATGTTGAAATGAAAAATTTCATTTAACATATATTTGGAGAATCTGAAATTGAGAAAATAGTAAAAGCCTTAGAACTGCAAGAGTCTAGACTTAGTCTAGATCTGAAAGAATCTTCTAGTTTTGTCGAGACTTCTCTGTCTAGAAATCATGTAAAACCTTAACTATTAAAATAAAAAATATCCTATTATAAATTGTTTTAAACCAATTAAGACAAAATAGAAGGAGATAGTTCTAAATATCTAAACTTTTACATGAAAATTACACAAAATCTGAATAATTAAAAGACAAAAGATTCTATTATAAATCTTTTCCCCCCTAAAATATATAGAAGATTATAGTTGTGGAATAATATAGAATAACATGGGTTACACAAACTCTCTAAAATGTTGACAAAATAGAAGGAGATAGTTCTAAATATCTAAACTTTTACATGAAAATTACACAAAATCTGAGTAATTAAAAGGCAAAAGATTCTATTATAAATCTTCCCCCCCCCCTAAAATATATAGAAGATTATAGTTGTGGAATAATATAGAATAACATGGGTTACACACGGGCTGTTGTATTTCTGTTTTAAGTGACGATATTGGGTGGATGAGCTCGCAAAAATAACTAAGCGACTGCGAAATTAGATGGCCACAGTCGGAAGGCTGTTCAAAAAGCTCAGAGCTTCGTAGACTGAGCAGTCTGGCTCGAAACGTTAATTTTATACAATGTGATCGTGACACGATGAATGTGACATAAAATATACAGCACGACTTTTGACTCTATTGGTTCAAAATTAATAAAAATATCGAGAAAACTTTGTCTCGCTTTAAAGCGATTCGGAAATTCTGACGCAAAACTAGAAATCTATCTTGAAATTTGGTCATTAGGAAAAAGAATCCTTAATACCATTTAATACCGTGAAATCAAATTAATAATAAATAAAAGTAAAATTGAAATAATCGAATTTTGTAAAAATTAGAATTTTTATTTATAATAAAATCCTAACAATTTTATCTTTTGAAAGAAAAAACAAGACCAACAATAATGGGCAATTTTCTTAAAAATTCGGCTCTTTACGGATAACCATGAAAGGCGAATCTGGCACTTATTGTTGAGAGATAGAAAATTTCTTTCAATCATTTTTCTACTGAAGACGAAATGCAAAATCAAATGATCGGATTATTTCACGAACGTGATATAGTTTGCATGACTATCGGGGAATTTTTATTTTTAAAAAATCTGTGCTGAGGATTGATTTCTTTGCTTGGACTAAGCGTTAAGTCAAACCATCGAGTGTCCAGAATATTCTGTACAGTTTGATTCAACGTGTTCTCGTTCAAAGTGCAAGTCACTTTAAAATGCGATTATTCCGTGCTGAATGTGATAACGTTCCTTAACTATTTGTAACCTTTTTCTTTTAATAATGTGTTAAACGCAATTAAAATTTTTTCTTTTTTTTTTTATTAATTTCAAAATTACGAAAAACTATTTATTTAAAGAGATTGTTTAGAATACGATTTCTTTTTTCGATTTTCCAGGGGAATTCCAAGATAAAAATTGAAATCAAAATAAAATAAGTATATTATTCTTGAACTCGCAATTTCAATAATTACGTATATTCTCTGTTTTAAAAAATTATTGAAGCTGTATTGTCATTTGAGAATTGCGAGATCAAAATAAAATAATGAAAATAATTAATGATCAAATTTGAACGATAAAATTGAATTCTGCTGTAACGACACGAATTTATATCTTTCAATATGTTTATAGCTTTCCAAAAAAGTGTACAGGTTTTATACTAGCATTTGCATTTAGATTCAGGCTCAAAAATTCAAATACAACATTCTTCTTGCGGTATCCTGACAAATGACTGATTCCTACACTAATTAATAACAAAGCATATCCTATGAGATACAGTAATTGAAAAGTCACAGCAGAATCAAAATCTCGTTCTTTCCATGCGCTTTATCGACATCGACAAAATGATCGATGAAAAATAGATAAATGTGACAAACAAAGCTAACGTTCTTTATAAATTATTTCAACGTCTCTATTTTTTATTATATCTAAAAAAAATTAATTCGCATCAAAAGCTAATGTCGAATACCGAATTTCACGATCGATTTCATTGACTATAAAATATCAGGTTGTCCCGAAAGTTTCTTTCCTCTTGTAAGGAAATAATAAATGCACAACCTTTTTCCATTTTCTATTATTTTATCGAATCGTCTACGATCCATTTTCTTCTATTTCTATTATTACGATCATACACGATTCGATAAAAATAATATAAAACAGAGAACGTGGCGCGTCCATTGTTTCCTTACGAAACGAAAGAAACTTTCCGGACAACCTAAAATTACCAAGATAAGATAGAATAAACATAATAAAAAAGCAAATATGTCTGAATGATTTTTTGTAATTGACGAAAAGGTTTCTATTACTGCGACAATCTTTTTTTTTCTAAATAATTGAGATATTAAGTACATATCAAAAAATACATGCAAAAATAAAAAATTTTTTTTAAACATTGGTATATCATACGTATTTATATACCTTCATACATTATTTTAGAAATATTGCAACGTTATAATATCCTCAATACTGCGCGCGCATACATTTCTACTCACACATAAAAAAAATTCAGTTAGACTCACCAATTACTTGGTCCTACGACAATGCTTCCCATTTTTCTTAATTAACAGCTGCTTTACTCTTCCTACTTCTTTCCTACTTCACTCCACTTAGATTTATTCGTGTTATATTGTTCCGGTAGTTGAATTAAAACTAGAACAGATGAATTTACAGCGTGAGATGTGGAAAATAAATTGAACGTGCAAAGCGTCAGTAACAACGTTCTCATACGAAGTGACAAACATTGTAATGAAATAAATTATCAATGCTGTTTGCAAAATTATAACATTTTATACAATAGTATACCTTTTAATCACTCGCTGAGTAAGATTTATGGTAATTGAAGTCACTTGTACAATTTTCACAATTTCGTGTCACAAGACGCGAATTCAAACGATCAACGAAACGCGATTGAAAAATGCGGAAACTACTAGCGCCACCTGCGTTCTTTTCTCCAAATAGAATTTAAATTTGAAATAGGTACTATGTATCGTACTATTGTCTTTTTATTTTATTACTCCTTATTTATTTTATATAAAAATTTGTATAATAAAACATTATAGATACAATACAATTTAATTTACGTACTTTTGGCTATAAAATTTATATAACAAAATGTATAATAATATGAATAGAATTTATAATGAAGTATAGAAATATATCTAGCCTAATCTATATTTGGAAGTTAAACAAATAGACAAGTATGTTTTGTAAATAATTTTTAATATACTAATAATCTACACAATTATCATTTAATTAAATAAACCATTTTACTGTTCTTTAGATTCAAATATAGCTGCTTTAATTCGTATTATATGTTGAATATTTACGCAACTATTACATAAATCACTCGATGCAAAAATATTGTTGAGAAGAAGAATAAAACAAAAATTTATTCATTCTTTTTTACGTTATACAAGCCGGGGAATTAATACATTCTTCGTCGTGTGCGCTGATAAACAAGCACAGTGCAAAATGTTAACCAGTCTGTTAATATTAATAATAATAGCAAAAATGCGAAAAACATAATAAATACAGGATTAATCCCCGATTTATTGTCTGTTATCAGTGAGCGATATTAAAATTTTATTCGAGTTTGAAATGCGAGAATTGCTCATTGACGATATCATTTCAAAATTATATGTTCAGAAAACTTTTTCGTAATGTTATACATTTTAAATTAAATTTTAAATTTTATAAAATTGTGAGATCTAGATGGAAAAAATATTAAATAGGTTCTAGGAATTTTCTTTCGTAATCACAATTTTAAAAAAGAAAAATAGAATTCGATAATGAAAATTGATTAGATAAATTGCAAATGAAACGTTGCCTTGACGCAACGTTGGCCCTTGATGAATTGAAGAGGGTGGAGAAAAGCGAACGTGAAGCCAAGAGAATTGGTTCAGTTTGTCGTTGGTCTCATTCCACAGATTTATCAAATTTTTTGTCACGTGCGTGACAAAAGGCGCGAGAGGGGCTCAGCTGGGCTGCATAACATTAATGCACCTGCGATTGGTCGCCAGTCGGAGGCTCGGCCGGATCGTTTAAAAATAAATTACCACTCTGTGCAGTGTCGTTGCGGATTAAATTGAAACCGGCCAGTGCACTCAGGAAATTTACGCCGGGCGTGTTCGGGTTCTCTGGTTACACTCATCTCGTTTACGAAGTCGTTTCTCGAACATCGTCGTGCTCATACTCGTCTCTGCTTTCCTTTATTCGAGAAATGACGCACGGTTCGAAGCACGTGTGACTGATTCTTGCGCATTTTACGTCGCGTTCCAAGATCAATTCCGACTATCATCTATACGTATACGTACAACCACGACGAACGAACCTAACCTCAAAATCGTTCGAGCTCTATCTATATCTTCATAAAACTACACTTCCTACTGGATTATCTGTTTGATTTTATTTAAAATAAAGTATGATAAAGGATATTTTTCATCGCATTAGTAGTGTTTTTTTCATGCGTATAAATTATTCGCGTGGAGTGCATCTTGAAGAATCTTCTATAGCATGGTGCTAGAAGAGTGATAATGTACATTTTATAGTGGATTTATTTTGTGTGGAAAAAAAGTCTCGTTTTCACTTGTTGCTGTGTCGATTATTCGTCCAACAATGTAAATTGAAATGAAGAGACCGATCTAAGAGAAATGATATAATTAGTGTAGTACACATACGTAAGTGATGTGCAACGTCGACTTGTTTTCTCGTCGTGTCCAATCATCGTTTTATTCGTACCGCTTATTGCGTCATGGATTTGGTTGGACGAAAACGCATTTGCTCGCCGCAACCTTGCACGTCGTACATCATTGAACCTTTCGTTCCTCTAAAAATGTGAATTGAATAATACGTCAATTGCGTAATGTCGTTGATAACGCGAAGAAAAATACTTTGGACGTTTTCTTTTTCTTTTCTGAAATCATTCCCTGTAAATGTTTACATACACTTATATCTGATTAGATATATTCAAATTATTGCGATTATTATTATATCTCTATATTATTATAAATATCCTTTCTTGTGCTTCAATAAGTCCATGATACATTGTATATAATTATTGCGAATTTCCTTTTAACAAGTATTATGAATGTTCTTTCTTGTGTTCCAATAAATCTATGATCTCTACTGTATTTAATTTATTGTAAACTTCTTTTTATCAAGTAATATTATTAATGTCTTTTCTTGTGCATGCGCATTATGCACTACTGTACCTATTATATCTTTTTTTCAAATGTTCTCAGGTCATATGCTAATAATATGTATATCTACATGATGTAAGACATGTTAGTGAGGCAGCCTTAAGGTGAAATGTTTCGTAGTTTACCAGATAGGGTGGCAGGGCTATATTATGCCCATGGCCTGTTTTGCTCATCTCATCCCATTGCAATTATTTCATTGGCAATCTCTATTGTATTGCTATGCTGGTTAGTAATACTGCTTCATTTGTAACTTAAAACAAATAACAGAAATTAAAAAATAATTGCCATTTTTTTTCTACAGCTCTCCTTTGGTTAATTTACCAATGCCTGGCAAAGTGCCAAGGACAATAATTAACCATACCATTGTACCTGAAAACAATACAGAGAACTCTGTGTTTTACGTGCAACAAGTGGTATTAAGGGTTGGAGTTATACCATGGACAGAGGAGTTAACACTGATGGATGCTTTCAGAGGTCCATTGTATGAAGTTTTCAACCTTTTAGAAATTATACAGAATTATCAGCATCCAAAAACGTAAGTTTGCATTTAGTTGACTCTTTGAGTTATGCTATGCCTTTATTGTTATTATTTCTTCTAGACTAAGAACACTAGGTCAAGTCTGCTTACATATTGAGGCAGTTAAAAAAAGAAATGGTAAAAAGTCTGAAGTTTTACCAGAATACAATTGTCTGGTTCTTTCACCTGCAAATCTATGGCAACGAAGCATTGAACTGTATGCACAAGATACAAATCTTATAAATACTATATATTCGTATCAGGTATGACAATAGTGGATTGAATAAAATCCAGAAATAATAAAATATTCAAAGAATGCTTTGTTATAATTATAAAATTATGTTTGACAGAATCTACAAAAAGGTAAAATTAGTTTAGCCGAAGTAATGTTTGGAATGAATTTAAAAGAAACTGGAATTAAAAGATATCCAATTAGACTTAGACAAAGGATTTTACAATATGCAGTAACTATCTACTTAAAGGACTATGACCCTGAGTAAGTAATTAATTGGCAAGTATAATTAATTGACAATTATTCTCCGTATTACTTGATTGATTTTATTTTCAGGTTTATAAAAGGATTACAACATAGATTGAAAAGTTACTATCATCTTCATCAGACGCAAAATGATAATGCTACTTACATCCCAATGGATGAAACATTGCATATTTTTTATCCTGGTGAATTTAACTATAGTGACTTTTTTCCCTTGATGATGACATTTTTTGCTTTGTTCTTCTATGTTTATTTCTCCGTGCGTAAAATAGAGTTAGTGAAATCAAAGATTGGGATAGCTTTTAGTGCAACAGTAACAGTGATAGGTTCTTTGTCTATGACTGTGGGTGCTTGCTTTTTTTTTGGCTTAACTTTGAGTTTAAGTGGAAAAGAAGTGTTCCCATATTTGGTGATCATCGTTGGGCTAGAAAATGTGTTGGTATTAACAAAAAGTGTAGTGAGTACTCCAGCACATTTGGATGTGAAAATACGCGTTGCCCAAGCCCTCTCCAAAGAGGGTTGGTCCATCACCAAAAATTTGCTTACAGAAGTAACGATCTTGACAATTGGATTGTTTACTTTTGTGCCAGCTATACAAGAATTTTGTATATTTGCAATTGTGGGATTAGTCAATGATTTCTTCCTGCAAATAATGTTCTTTTCAACAATCCTCGCTATCGATATCCGACGGACCGAGTTGTCTAAAGAAACGTCGAAGTTTCACTTGCCAAACATACCAACTACGCGTAAGCAATTTACGACGACCATAACGAATAGAAAACCGAATATTTTCCGATCAAAATCTCATCCGAGATTAAACGGTTTGTCCAGTGGCCCGACAAATGTCATAGCTCCAAATACACAAAACACTCATACATTTGGCAAAATTCCAAAACGTTTACGTCTAGTACATTTCTGGGCAAGAACTCGAATATTTCAGCGTGCCTTTATGGTATGGATGGTTGTCTGGATCAGTATGATCATTTACAATTCTGGCATTGTCGAACATGTTATACACCTGAGCGATACATTAAAATCAGAATCAGATATCGATGGATACACAGTAGACAGGTCCCAGTCCTCAAGCAATTATGTCGAATTAAACACCATGAAATCAGTGTCTATTGCTTCTGCAACCATTGCTCCAGATCATTTGAACAAACAGGTAATTTAGAGACCATCCGTTTATTTTATTTTCAACGCTAAACGTATGGAACTTTCGGAATATAAATTTTAATTTATCGCATTTTTTTTTATACATTAGGATGATCTAACAAATAATATTACTGACGAATTAAATAAACTAAAACCAGTGGAGTTCCCACCTTGGAATCGTTTATCGCTTTATCACTGGTCTTCGATTCTTTCGATGTACAACATCTCTGCCGCCGGTGGACGTATAATTGTATTACCTACCATGAAATTGTCTCATGCTGTCAGTCCGCAATTAGTGAAACAAATCAGTAATCCAAATGACGTTCAGCATTTTCAATGGCAGAGTTTTGCGACTGCCGCCTTCGACCCGTTAGATTTCTCAGGCAAGTAAATATACCATAAAAAAAAATTATCAATACAATTAACGATAGAGTCAATCGATTAAAAATTTATTACAGATATGGAATTACCAACAAGATCAGAAAGTCGAGGATTTAAAGCGGACGCTCCTTTCATTCCCTCCAGTCCAATGGAAATATTTTTAGCGACAGTGCTATGTCTTATTAGTATTATTGTCGTCGTCTATACAATGGTTGTCCTCTATAGATGTATTTGCTCGAGAAATTACGCCGAATGGCGAGCGAGTTGGTATCATATAGAAAAGGCATACGATTCAGCAACACAATTGGTTTTGGAGGCATTACCCCTAGTTCTTGAAGGTCACGCTCAAGAAGTAGAATGCATCGCTACAGACGGCAACACCATAGCCAGTACCTGTTTAGCTGGACACATCAAAGTGTGGGATGCAACGTCTGGTGAACAGCTAATTCACATAGACAGAAAACAGTTTTTTAGTAGTCCTAATAAAAACTTGAACCACACAACGCCGGACGTGGATGAGTTAATGTCGGATTACGAAAGTGGCTCGCCACCCTCGAGAGGGGAAATGGAGAACACTAATCCGTTCGGACCGTATTATTGGCCAGCGTCGACTGTCCATTGCAGAAAATCCTCTCCTGGATTGTATAATATGCACAGGGGACAACATGATAATAGAAAAAGGCATTCAATGGGAAACACGCTGGACTATGATTACCAAATTAACGAATTCAGCTTGGAGAAGAAGAAGAATAATCGTAAAAGTTTGGACAACGCTTACGATCTTCCAGACTTAAAATCAACGATAAATATCAAGTTTACATCGATGAAAGAGTTCCGAGCACAGCAATATCGCGAGCAAGGATTCGATTTTGGTGACCAATATAAACATCTCTTCGAGGAGCACAATAGGTCTATAGACGAGCTGCAGAATTCAGGGAGTTTAGAACAATTGTGCGTTCCTGGTGTACAGTTAAACTCGTCCTGTGTAGTGGACAATGTGACTTTTGCGAATATAGATAAAACTGTGCAAATCTCGCATGCTGTGTCTCCTATTTGGTGTATGGATTATCAGGAGAACCTTATAGTCGTGGGTTGTGCAAACGGAAGTTTAGAATTTTGGGAAGGTACTACAGGCAAATTTAAGGTGAATATTACAAAGAATCAATATCAATATTAATATAATGGTATTAAAATATATACGACATATAAAAATAAATGAAATACCTTAGTGTTTGTTCGACGACGGATCGGGGCTCGGAATATCCGTCGTAAAATTCATCGGCAGTAGAGTGGTGGCAGCTAAATTAAACGGTTCCATTGATTTTCTACAATTAGAAAGTTATAGCGAAGGTCAACAAATCGACTGGGGCTTCACCTCCTATAGAAGAAGTAAGTTCATTCTTTATTATTTAAATGCGCTACTTTTTACACTACTACTTTTTTTTAGCTCATGTTAGAACAGGAAGCGCTGGTTCACCTATGGATATAAATAACATCATGCAATCCGAAGAAGACCTTCGCTGCATGAAAATTAGCTCTCATAAAGCACACCAGCAAGCAATAACGGTGCTTGACAGCGAGGGTGGCCGAGTTTTGACTGGTAGTCAGGACCATACTCTTAAAGTATATAGGTACGTATCTTTGTTTCGTGATTTCTCTAAAACGTCCCCTAGTTACGCTTACTTAATTTCAAATTCAATTTCAGGCTGGAGGACCAGTTGCCATTGTATACCCTCCATGGTCATTGTGGCCCCATATCCTGCCTATTCATTGACAGGGTGAGCCCTATGACGTCCGGCAGTGGGTCTCAAGATGGCCTTTTGTGCGTCTGGGATCTTTTAACTGGTATTAACATTATATCCTAGATAACAAATCATAACTTTTTATAACAACCTCATGTTTTTATTTCTTGTTCGTAGGAACGTGTATGTACAGTATACAAGCTCACGATGGTGCTATAGCCGCTATTACGTGCTCCGTGTCGTACGTGATAAGCATTGGCACTGATGAGAGGTTATGCGTATGGGAACGATTTCAGGGACACTTACTACATGCTCTTCCAGCACACAGATCAGCGTACAGTTTACAGTTAGTCATGTTAACACATCATTTACTCATAACCAGCAGTCAGGTATGTACATATATTCTATTCTAATCAGATGACATTTTTATTAGTTTAGTAGTTTTCGTAGCAACCCTTACTACGCAGATATTGTGTAGGGAAGATTCATGAAAATATGAGACATGTTTGCAACTTGTACAATTTCAGGGATCACTAGTAGTTTGGGACGTGAGGACGGGAGAGCCTGTGCGCGAAGTGAGACTGGGTCACACAGATAGTTGTATTTTCGTAAAACAAATGTTAGCGTTAAGAGATAGCGTAGTGTGCGATTTCGGTCGACAATTGCGGATAGTTAGATTTCCGTTGGTATCTGATAAACTAGATTAAGATCTGTATATGCACCATTGTACATAGCTCTGTTTCGTTTCTTATTTAATTTTAATATTTGAACAGCGTTCTACCGTCTATGGAAATATAGATTTTTACACAATGTACATTTTACATTTGAAAATTAGACACACACTTTTAATATGAATTTTTTACGCTAGACTACACTCGTCATGATCGCGCCTTAATACATTTGTACCCTGTCGTGACAGGTAAAGAGAAACATATAGAGTATATAAGTATACTTAACCATTTCTATAAACCGCTATGAAAAATTTTCAACGATTCACGAGACGGTTTATGTACATTTGAATAAGTCGCTAAAGGCAGTGATACACGATAGAGATCATATTTTTAGATAACTAAACAGAGAGTCGAATAACTTTTGATATCTCCGTTCGTTGCCTAAATAACAAATAAAAAATATGGCTGTGCTATATTTCGAGGCACCAATTTTTTTTCACACCAATTTATTTTCCTTTCCACTTAAGGAACTTTGGAGTAGATCCATATGCGGAACTAGCATTTTTGATCGTTGAATCGGAGCTGTTAAAGACAGAGACGTGCTGGAATTTCACTTCTGTATTATGCAACAGTCTAGACTGCGGATTTTTATACACTTGTGAGAAATTTAAAGGCAATAATGCACGGAATATACAAATATATATAAAATATCCAAATTTAGTACGTAGATTTTTCTACATAGGTTTTATTAATTATTAATTACGTTCATAAAAGTATGAATTTGCATAAATATCTGCGGTCTAGAAACAAGGATGTTAGTCAATAAACAGAATACACTTATCGGTTTAATAAAGAGGATCTTTCAACTCCAAGAATTTTAATAATTAAATATATTGCATAGCAGGTGTTTAACGTACGACGAGATTTCATTCTGTCTCTATGCAATTTCGTTACACGGTCTAAGAGTGCCTTTATTTAGTTTTTATTTAATCGAATTAAATACAAACGTATTTTTCATAAGGGACTGTAGAAATGAATGAAACAATGATTGCAATTCTTCTGACGCTTGGCCCCTCAACACGGCGTCAGTGGAGGCTTGTAAGTTTACAATTATCTAGAATCGTACATCGAACGTTGATTCGTTTAGAGCATTGACAGACAAATCATGTAATTTAATTTCTCCTGCCAGGAGTTCTTTGGAACTGTTGTATTTGATTCACAAAAATGGAGCTCTTAGGCTGAAAGAGTGGAATATTTAACATCCTACGTATTAGATCATGTAGTCTTGTTTAGTTTTAGCGATCTATTTTTCTAATAAGAATCATTACTTTCGAACGAACGAAAATGAGTCCTATTTTGCATACATATATAATATACATATGTATCACCATAGATAGATGTAATACGTAAATTGTCTTCTCTGCTTCGCGATTCGCTTAAGGTTCGAAGGGAAAAATATGTATACTTTGGGACACATCTCGATAGGATGCGATCGTATAACAATGCAGAGTGTCGCTAATGTTTCTTTTTATTCTTCTGAGAGGAATTTGTACAAAAACGTTTCGAATCAAGTCCAAGTGTATGTCTAGAAATGTAGAAGATTATCGTTGAAGAGAGTGTTTAATGTTACAGAAAGGTTTCCCGACCATTAGCTGCATACACGTTTGAAGAAAAATTTCAGAAGTTTATTTTAGATATGAAAGTATAGTGTTTTTATCGTTTGCAAATTATCTGATATACAGACTGCACACTGTACGCAAACTTATATTAATACTTACTACATGTTATAACAAATAATATGCTCTAGACTTTTTTCTTTTTATATATATAATATCTTTCTTAATCTATTTATAATTGATTCTAATTGATTGAAATTTTAACAAAAGCGATACGTTGTAGTTACTTGGACTTCCAATGAAACTTAATTTAGTTAAGTTAGTTCATTTATCAGAAAGATGCAGTCGTATTTTTAAAACAACTTCCACGTTTTTATTCAAACATTTCCAGTTAATTGTCAGGGGACTCTTTGGTCGATTTCGACGTTTGGCATGCGTGTTGTAAAATGAATGTTAAAATAATGTTAAAGTTAGCGATCTATATGTGACGGTTCGTGTCAACAAATTTCGTTTTGTTCTCTGATACAAGTTGGAGGCAATTAGTGTTCGGTCGTGCGTCTATTAAAAATGAAGAGATATATTTTTCATAACCAAAGTTATAAACCATATCAGAGATCATGACACGTTCATATTCATAAAAGTCGTTAAGTGAAAGAAATTTGAAAAAAAAAAAACGGTTAAGAAAAGAAAGAAGAAAGTGCTTTTAATGACACAGTTGGCTGGCTAACGTTTCATTTAGGATTTCGCCTGATTTTTATATTTATTTAACTAATTTAACATGTGCAAATATGTCGTACACCAGATATACCGTTCTTAATAAATTCTCACATTTACTAGACCTCGAGTTATCTCTAATACCTTGCATCAACTTGTCTCACGATTGATCAATAAACTATGAAATACTTTATATAATTTCTTGCGTGCATTTTGTATATTTTTTGCATCTCCAAGTTTCTCATAAACATCTAAAAATTCACAGTCTATCGATCAACTGTTCTATCCTTTCTCTTTCTCTTCACTAAAATAGATAAATTATTAACACAGTTTATGGAAAGTTTTTTTTTTTCTTCCTTTCTTTCTTAAGGAAGGAAATTGCAACTATTTTTTTATAAGCAAGATACGTCGTGTTTTATTATTGCACTCACGAGTACTATAGAGAGAATTGATACCTTAAGTCTAAAAGAACGTGCAATTGGGTGTCGCTATAATGTCAAAAATTCCGCGTATGGTGGAACTTTCCTCCAGATAAGAATTACGCTATTGTAGCGTGTAATTAAGTTTCTTTAAGGACGATCAGTTAGGAGATGAACAGGTGATAGTACAAGTGTAGTATAATTTCATGATCAGACTACGTGCGTAATATCGGATTCTTACGTTGCTCTTTCGTTGTAACGAACAACAGTGTGCAGTTGTCGTTCGACGATAACATATTATGGATAACACCATATTTTGTAATTAATGTTCTTGATATTATGGCATACAAATATATGATTAAAGTGAAACGAAATCTCAAGTAGCAAACTGGTCTTATCGGTATTAAGGGCAATGAATATTCAATAGGAAATAAATGACAGATTATCGTACTATTAACAGGTTCTTAAATTCGCGCGTCATACAAAGTTATAAATTTTTGTTCGAATAATTATTCGAATAAAATTTTTATTTTCTTCCTGTTTTTCTTTTTTTTTTTTGTTATTTAAAATGACCAAATATTTGGCAAATAAATTATTCGAAAATGACTTATCTCTCAAACAAGTTTTGCGACATTGTTCCACGTAACAAGATGAGAAATTTTAGGAATTATTGAAATTTTAATAGTCGTCCTTCAAATGTTTCAAGATTAGGAGTATAATTTTCTGGAGGAAAAAGAATTCAACTTGGTATTATCGTTCTTATAACAAAGACTTATTAAAGTTGGCCATGCACGAACAGTTGGAAGTTAATTGCCTGTTGCAATTGATAAACATAGCATAGACGAGGGTAATTGATCGTGTTAGACTGACAAGAGCACATAAGTAGCTCATTTGTAATAGACGGCACGTCCAATTAGCTCAGTCGATTTTATCTAAATCACGCTTGAAAGACATATTCCTCTTTCTATGATATAGTGTACTTAAATTCTGTGTAACAAAGCTATCAAGTTTGGTGGTTAATGAATGGACATAGGAATAGAAATTGCAACGAATTGTGCTAATATATTTTTGTTTTATTCCAAGGATCAATAAATTCCATAGACTAATGTGAAACTTATTACATAAAGAAAATCTCAAAGAGTCGAATATCAATATAAAATTTTGCTCTATTAAATCTAGATCCAGATCTAAATCTTTGAATCTTCGTGTAAGTGAATTCAAAACGGTTAGATAACTTTTGTGTGTTAATAAGAATGGGAATATGGTATTGAATTATTTAAAAGGAGACGTTAACGTGTAATCAAATTTAGTGTAATTTATTTTGAAATATTGCTATCTGTAATTTAATCCAGGCACTTGTAAGATTAACTGGCTGAAAATAAAGATAAAAAGTTTTCCACAGCGTCAGTAGCAATAAACAACAGGTGTTAAAGATAATTAACACGTTGAAAGGTGTTTCAGTTAGCACAAAGTATCCTCAATGGCCAATATATTAGTTTCAACTTAACAAAGCAGTTTTTGCTTTAACACACTGATTAATTAATAAGCATTTGCTATGTGCTTACGTTATCATTACTTATAATATGTAGATTGCTCGAGTAATCCAACAATGGTGAAATCTTGTTAATTGATTGTCAAGTCAATGAAGTACTCAAAGATAGATTGTTGTTGCAAAGGACGTATCGTGCCTTTTGTATCAAGGTTCAGCTTCTAAAGTAAGATTCGAGTTTCTAGAGTAATTCAATAAATCCTACAATACTGCAGAGGACACTTTTCCCGATACAAGAAAATCTAGTCCAATAAAGCTACCTGTAGTTTGGTACGACGTTACAGTACTTTTCAATCCACTTTAGTGAATTTCAGAATATCAAGAAAGGGGATACAAGATGCGACTTCCGATAGTTTGAACACACACAACACTGGACAAATATACAGTTTGATATTGCGACCTACTTGTTTCCACAAACTGTGTCAGTAAAATTTTAGAATACCAAGAATTTGGAGTAAGAAAAAGTAATTTCTAACGTTTTGCGTGGCTCAGTATGAATTAACTCAACTGATAAGTATCCAACCTGAATTCATTCCCCAAGCCACATACATACTGATACTTTATTCCCAACGCTAATATCTTGTTCCTAATGTTAATAACGCTATTCCTAATACTCTATATCGTCCAATTTGAGTCAAACGCGACACAAAGTATTGATATTCAGAGTGATATCAAAGAGAATGCGTGTAATCGAACAAAAGTCAGAACCCACTCTTCCCGCTCTAATATTCCAAACTAAGACGTCTATTCCAGCTCACCAACTACCGCTATCAGCTTACCAGTAGAGCCACGAGCAGCCTACGAGTCATCCACCTTGTGCCAAACTCAAAATTCAACGTCTTCTGCCTTCCACTACCGCTCCTCTCTGCCCATTGGCCTGATCAATTTGCAAAGAGGATTAGCAATACCACTCTCCTCATCTGCGCGAAGACTATGCGGCAAGCTGGAGGTGCGACAGACTATATTCGCCTGACTGAGCGTGACCCGTCACATGTGCTCGTTGATGAAAGCAAACGTGTTTGGTGGAGGAGGAATCGGAAGGTACGCTCGAGTTGTTCGCTTTCATTAACAGTTCAGTGTGTCTGACAACAGTCGGACGAAGGACTTAGCTGGCTCTGGTCTCGGCTCCCAAGCAGGAAGTGGTCGTGCAAACGCTCGTCGTTGCCCCGTGAGACTCGGACCTGGACGAAGAGAGCAGGCGAGCGTGGCTGCGGCTCGGGAAATCGCTTTTCCACGCAAATACGAGGAAGAAGATAACCGGGCCTCGTGTTGTTCGCATCCCGCGCTGTCCATAACACGTTATCATCGCCGTTTTCTTCCTTGTCGGACGCGATCTACGCTCGGCAAGGCGATCTAGTCGCTTGACCTCTCTCTCTCTCTCTCTCTCTCTCTCTCTCGAGTGGCTTTTTTCCAACTGCCACTTTTCAACGTCGGAAATTTAATCACGAACGAGGCACACGAGCGAACGATCGACCAGCCGCTCGATCCGGCTTCGGCAAAGATTTGGACGATGAATGCGAGGCTGGCGGATAGACGCGGATTTGTGTCGGACCGCTAGGATTTTGGAGCAAGGGAAGTCGCAAGGTGAAGTACAGAAGTGAAAGTACATCGGCCACGTTGACGGTATATTCGGCTCGTAAGCGTAAATTGCGCGGTTGTGATTAAAGTTGACAGGCTGATGGAGTAGAAACTATCTCTCCATCG
This sequence comes from Bombus superbus, assembly GCA_014737385.1. NCBI lineage: Eukaryota > Metazoa > Arthropoda > Insecta > Hymenoptera > Apidae > Bombus > Bombus superbus. The sequence goes on along the minus strand of JACXIK010000016.1, from coordinate 4,836,008 downwards.
GGAGAGGCTTCGTCAAGGAAATATCGGCGCAAAGGAACCTTTCGAATATCCGTTTGTCGTCTTTCAACGAAAGTACAACTCCCCTTCGATTCTCCGTGCTTTCGGCAGGCTTCGTAAACGCCTTGTTTCGAACGACGAGTAGGATTCTCGCGATTGTAAAAGATGCGAAGGGCGAAGGGACCAGAAGAAGGTGAATCTGCGAGGATTAAACAGACGGACGAAATATAAACTCTTTTGTACCTGAAAGTCTCGAAGCTGGTCGCTCGTGAAATCATCTTGGATTTTCCTAAAGGAGCAGCAGGTTGAATTATTTTTGGATTGGATTCTTTTGGATTCTTCGAGCGTTATTTGCAAGCTGAAAGAAGAAGTTTGGCGGCAGAGTAGCTGGTGCGGAACGCGCGGAACAAAGAATGCGCTTGTGAAGGAATTTTGAAAACAGCTCGAGAACAGTAATATACGGCACACGCTATCGATTTGAAATGGCGCAATCAGGAAACAACGATACCACCAGGTCTGTAAATCCTTCGAATTTTCTACTAATCTCGAAAAAATCTCTGCGCGATTCTCAACGAGCAGGATACATTTCCCCAACGAACTTGTTAATCTTTGGAAATAATTGCCTTCTCTGCTTAGATAATTCTGTTATTTACACGGTATCTTCTAAACACGTTAGTAAAATTAGAACAAATTATCGACTGTTCTTATTTTTACGATCCAACATATTGTACATCGGCTGATAACTTTATCTGAAAAATGTCTTGGCATTCGAAGGACGAATAATCGGAACGCCTTGTATTTAGTTAAGAAAAAAAAAAAAACAAGCTGAATTTCCGAGACAGGGATTGTTAATTCAGCGATACTTTCTTCCAAATATTTCGTGATAATTTCAATGCTATCGATGATATCGCGTAACATACGATATATATCGTGTATTTTATGTAACGTCGCTATTCCATTACTGTCGTTGCTAAATTCCTTTCTTAATCTTCCAAATTGTACAATTTTTACGAGGATAACGATTTTCGTTTAATTCGGTGTCGGGCCGATGTTGTTAATTTCGCAAGAACTGTTCGCGGTTCTGTATCGATATTCCTATCATTAATCAGTATCGTTTTAGCACGTTTTGCCACTCGGATGGTACAGGATTTTCTCTCTCATTTTTCGCGGTCGTTGTCCAAGCAAAAAGCTAACAACTCGCCGAGCGAATGATATTAACAAAATTCCGAATTTAAAGCGAAACTTCAATTTCTATCGTTTCACGCTTGTTTCGACGTTCGACGACCAATTCGCCTCTACTCGATGATTTTATCTCACAATTGTACACAGTATGGAAAACGCTGCTCCTTTTCTTTACGCGAACAATCGCTCGTTCCTCTCTTTTCCTCTCTTAAAATAAATCGCCGGTAATCGGACGAAAATTCTCATTGTATGAACAAAAGGCAATTCTTTCAACTCCTTTTTTTTTCCTTTTTTTTTTTTTTCTCACAGCACCGGCAACATTATTGCAGGTTGTTACGTAACGCGACAGTATTCTATAGCTTTCGTCACGCGGACGGTGCGTTTTAGCGTCCTGTAAAGTAACTGCCAGTTTACCAGTGTATCTGGAAATCGCGAATTATCAGCAACGAGAACTTTCAACGCCGTGGAGGAAGAATTTCCAATTGCGAAAAGAACGTCGGACTCGCAAGGTGTCGAATACTCGAATACTCGAAGTGCAAACACTTGTCACGCGTTTTCCACGCTTGCGTGGTCGAAGAATTCGCAGTTTCGAACGTTCGAGCGTCCGAGATCGCCAACTCTTCGAACGTCTATCGTCGAAATTTTCGCAAAATCCTAGAACGTTGCAGGCAAACTTTCGAACTCCGAACATGCGCCGAACGCTTTGGTCGACGTTGCAAGTTTCAGCCTTTCCGGTTTAGAAACGTACGATCTTTCGCAAGCTGAAACCGCGAGAACTCGGACGTTCGTTAAGCGCAATACGTGCAATATCGGAGAAGTTCTTTGGATCGTGTAAAGAACGGTTACTTTCACCGAGACACGCGGCGTTGGAGTTCGACGCGACGCGGAAAAGCGAAACTCTTTTCTTCCCAGCGAATTCCAATCACGCATCGAGCCAGCGTGTAATTCTTTCCGCGTGGCTTTTGGTTTATGCGCGTGGCCGTTATACATTCTTGCGTACAGTTATGTTTAATCAAGACGAGCAACGGTCGATAAATAGTCATGGAACGTGAAACAAGCTTCGAAGATTAACAACAAGGCGTTCGCTCGAGCGCGCTGTTGCGTCCGATTATCATATCGCATAAATCAACCAGAGTACTCGATAAATATTCTACATCGCGTTTCCATTGTTTCCTGCAAGCGCGTGGATAACACTTTGGCCGATTTGTAATAGCACCGCGTGAATGTTATTAAGAATTGTTATTACGAACGAAGAGAAAAAAGGAAATAATAATATCGAGATGAATAGAGCCAAGTTGTACGAAAGAGTCTACTCGTAGCTGCAACTCTCGTGATTTGTAACGAAAAATTAACGAAATTAACGAATTAAGATTAACGACCGTGTGATTTTTATTTTGCGAAAAAACGATCAACTGAGACAACTTGAGACAAATTCTACCTTGTACGATTATTAAAGTTATATCGAAATGGCAAACTGTAGTTATATTAGATTTACGATTATTTTACGGAGAAGTGGAATTATGCGAATTACAGTGAAAAACACACGGTAGCAGTTACGACGTATACCGTCTTGTGCTATTAGGTTGTCCGAAAAGTTTCTTTCGTTTTGTAAGGAAATAATCGATGCTACTCGTAGCTGCAACTCTCGAGATTTGTAACGAAAAATTAGCCAAACGTGTGTGATTTTTATTTTGCGAAAAAAACGNGTCGACCCGTGAGACAATTCTTACGTTGTACGATTATTAAAGTTATATCGAAATGGCAAACTGTAGTTACATTAGATTTACGATTATTTTACGGAGAAGTGGAATTATGCGAATTACAGTGAAAAACACACGGTAGCGATTACGACGTATACCGTCTTGTGCTATTAGGTTGTCCGAAAAGTTTCTTTCGTTTTGTAAGAAAATAGTCGATGCACCACGTTCTCCGTTTTATATTATTTTTATCGAATCGTGTGTGGTCGTAATAATGGAAATGGAAGAAAATGGATCGTAGACGATTCGATAAAATAATAGAAAATGAAAAAAGGTTGTGCATCTATTATTTCCTTACAAGAGGAAAGAAACTTTCGGGACGACCTGATATTTTATAGTCAATGAAATCGATCGTGAAATTCGGTATCCGACATTAGCTATTGATGCGAATTAATCTTTTTTAGATGTAATAAAAAATAGGGAGGTTGAAATAATTTATAAAGAACGTCGACTGTGTTTGTCACATTTATCTATTTTTCATCGATCATTTTGTCGATGTCGATAAAGCGCATGGAAAAAGTAAGATTTTGATTTGCTGTGACTTTTCAATTACTGTATCTCATAGGACATGCTTTGCCATTAATTAGTGCAAGAATCAGTCATTCGTCAGGACACCGCAAGAAGAATGTTGTATTTGAATTTTTGAGCCTGAGTCTAAATGCAAATGCTAGTATAAAACCTGTACACTTTTTTGGAAAGCTATAAACATATTGAAAGATATAAATTCGTGTCGTTACAGTAGAATTCAATTTTATCGTTCAAATTTGATCATTAATTATTTTCATTATTTTATTATGATATTCTGTACTAGCAATTACATCGTACTATCGTACAAGTCATTAGAAAAGATTGTAAAAGAAGAAGAAGAGGATGGTAAATATAGGAAGCAGAGGCAAAGCCACTTTTCCCCTTTCAAATGAAAATCTTGCAATTAAAGCTGCTCAATTTCAGATCATTGAAGCTTCGTAGCTTCTCAGATAATTTAGCCCAATTAATGGCAGGCTAGGAAGAGAACAAATAATTGTTATCTTCTCGTGCAATCAACTCGTACGATATCGTACGAAACTTAAATTCATTCATGCTCGCTTAAGACCTTTATCATCGATGCTCGACCAAGATCGCTATTAAAATCTTATCGTGAGAAAGAAACGGTCAATTTGTCGAAAGGCCAATTGATCCGGAATACCGTTGCCGAGAAACACGATGGTCTCTTCGTTAAAGATTAAAGAATCTTCTCTGTCCTATGTACAAGGTGTGTCACGACATACGAGACTCGCATGAGCGCAGAGTAGACAGGAGGCACGCAAGCAACGAGAACAGTTGCTACGAACCTGTGTCCCAGTTGATGTCCAACTTTCACGGTTGTATCTATTTATTTATTATTTTTTTTTTTTTTTTTGTCGTTTTTCGAGCGTCCATAATTATTTCATTCGATTAATATTATTTCGCCAAGAGTCAGTCACTCTTCTCTACGCTTTGGCGCAACGTGGCACGTCTTCTGACGCTGAAACGCGCCACTGGCTCGCATGTGACGCGACGAACGCTTCATTTTCAAAGCCGACAGCAAGACGCAGCGGTGTTTGCACGCTTTAAGAGAGTTAACATTCCTGCAAACTATCGAACGAGCTGCAACCGTCGCGGCATTTCCCAATAACGCGCGTGCTGCTGTTTGCTGTGCGTTTCGCACCAAGCAGGAACATCTCGGCGCGGTAATCGGAACTGGCCGCGGCAAACCATCTTGTCGCAACTATTATTACCTTCCTAAATAATATTATCCTCGCCTTGATATCGTCGATCGTCGTTACGAGATAATCGCTTAACGTATACTTCGATCGTCTCTGACACAACCGAACGTTGCAGCGTGTTGGCGCGTGACGGTCGTCGTGTCGCGTAAAAATTCGACAAGTGAGAAGGAAGGAAAGAGAAAAAATGTGGATCTCTGAACGAGAGGTCGAGTTCCTTATTTTCACACACTTTTACACGTTAGACTTTTAATATGCACGCTTGGTTGCACTTGTATAGACTGACCGGGGTGAGTTTCAGAGGAGTATTTATATTCTTTATTCGCGGGAGCGGGAAAAGATCTTGGTCGCACTTGGCGTACATTTTCTAAGAACGGATAGAGTGACCGGATGCTATCCCGATGGTCACTCGCGATGGGGCGCTGGGAATTTACACATCTTATGACGTGGTGACTCGAAATTCAGTGGAAACGTCGGGAACGTCGGGCTCCGAGGGACGAAACTGTGGAGGGAAACGCGAACGACGGCTGACGATTGCTGTTCCTTCGTGGCAAAGCGCGTTTTGGATGCTTTAAACGCGACCGGCCAAAATTGGCCGATCAGCTTCGCCTCGTGTTCCGCTTATCCGAAACTTGGAAACTTGGCAAGAATCGAAAGGATTGAAATCTGGCGATCTCAAAGCGAAATATCGTTTCGCAAAAAGTGAGAAAAAAGTGACTGGAACTTCTTCGGGTCTGTCCTTGGTCGAGCAATTACACGACGGTTTCCTCGTTCGTGTCCTCGCGTCGATCGGGGTAAGAATAAATTGCGAGACGCAGACGCAATTTGGTCGACGTCGTTGAAAATAATTCTCGTGGTCGGAGAAACGGCGAAAGGAAGTGGCAAAACGAATTTACCTGTCGTTTTTCCCGAGTCGGATAAGTCGTTCGTAATAGTTCGAAGAAATCGCGGGAAAACGAAAAACGCGGTGCACGCGCGCCGGATCAAACGAAATTGCGTGCAGGCGAATTTCGTGGAAAGTTGGATTAACGAACTGATAAAGCGAAGATAAGACGTTTTATTGCGCGCGAATCGCCTTCCTAGGAGAATAGGAAGATGTACTTTACGAGATTGATAATTGGTACTTTCAAATTGGTCGGTTTTCGGACGTTCGAATTGGTCAACTTTTTAAACACCGAAATTCGAAAGCTCGTCCCGTATTGGCTGATCGTGCGAAGCTCCGTTTTCTTCGAATCCTTTGTCTGGAATTTTCGTTTAAGCCGAGAAAAGATTCAAGGTGGATGGAAACGTGGAAAATCAATCGAGTCCGCGGATTTGCCGCAAATTGGCAAATTTTCGAACATAGAAACGTTCGAATTGTCGAATATCGGGATTGGAAAGTTTCACTCGAATCGATCGATTTTGAAAGTTTCTCGAAATTATTAAGTCGCGTTCTTTCGTGCGAGCTGCCAGTAATTTCGGGGCTCGGAGACTAGAAACTTCAGTTCGATCGTTTTCCCAGAACATTTCCAAGAATCGACCAGGTAGTTTGAATCGAAGTTTCGAATCTGCTCTCAAATCGGAGCTCTTTCATTTTTCCCCGGAAATTCTTGAAAAATCAAGGCCCATGAATTTTTCAGGAAACTCGATGCATCGAAGGCTTTCCTCTCAACGATGACGCGTTACGAAGGAAACTAGACACCATGAAGGTCGTATCAGCGTGGCGTCGCGTACAAACACCGATTACTATAGCTGTAAATGATCAAAACGAATAATCAAAATTTACTTTCCTACGCGCTTGAGATCGTTCCTCGTGCTTGATTTGAGAGTCGTTCGAACAGAGTGGAACGTGGCAGTGGGTCTGCAAATGTACAGTGGATACACCTAATCGCAATCAACATAAATATAATCACGATGAATGCAGCAATCTGTTGTAACGACTATAAAGACTATACGATGATTATACTCGATGCACGTGTCGATTCCAAGACAAGTTGCAAATTGTAAAAGAGACGAGGAAATTGCTGTAGAATATGGCAGACTGAATGTTACAACAGTTACGATATTACATTTATGCTTTTTCCATTAGCTTCCCTGTTATCGTTTGTTATTTTTCATATTATTTTTCGTCACGAAAGAAAGTTGGACCAGAAGGTCTTGCAATTCTCTCAAAATAATTAAGATTTTTATATTTTCATATCGTCGTTTACAAAGTGGTTTGCTTCTTTCGTCGAAAATTCGATACGTCGTTGGCTAACGACGAAATGTAGAAACGCAATTACTTGTAAATTGATCGATATTTCTGAAGATAAAACTAATTCCTCGATTAGATGCTTCCTAGGAAGCGACGACAGGATTAAGATATCACTGCAATCCCCTATTCATCCAAGCAAACAAAATAGACGTATTTGATTACCGCTGCGAGATTAGATCCTAACGTCGAGACGAAATTTTCGCGTAATCTACAAAATTTGTAAAATGGGATTTTTGTTATATTTAGAAGCGGAGTCGATAATCGCAAGTGTATTTGAAAAGTAAATAATAAATAAGGTAAAGTGATAAGTAATTCAAACGATGCACCAGCAGTTACATAAATAATACATACGTAAATCGCGAACTAATAATCGACGCGTGTGGCGCTAGTATCGCACCGCAAGACATAACCTGAGCGAAGAATAAAATTGCTATCCAGATAAGAGCAAGAAACGAAAAGGCTCTATCGTTCACAGTTGCAAAAGTCTCGTTCTTACGCTACTAGCGGCTGTCTTTAACATGATTTATTGCTCGTTATCAAATCGTTTCTAACGTAATGCACGTAGTATGCGAAACTTTATTTTAGAGCGGCATTTACAAATAAAATATAACGAGATTATAAATCCCAGCTGATAATACCGTACTACGATCCACTGCACGCGCATCCTTACAAATCTTAGCCGAGATTATTACTGCTTTAGCTGTATCAAACATTGTGTTCTTAATCCATGATAAGAGAAACGCGTGCTCCTCGAGTGTCATAAGAATGTCAATAAGATTTACGACCGTGTGAAAGCATCAGTTTACACGCTGCTTGTTAAAATGTCGTTCCTAAGAGGCAATCTTATGTTCACAGAGCATTTCTACAAAGAACGATTCAAACGCAACACCATCTTTCCGAAGAAAGCCAAGATACGTTAAATAATCGTTGAACTGATTAAACGTCATTGCGTAGCTATCGTAAAAGATACGTGGAAACATCGTGCAACTACGTTGTAGCTAATCGAACGAGCAAATGGCTCTCATAAGTCACTTTTAAACGCTAGAGTCAATTTCACTCGGCGATGCGAATCGAAACGACGCGATTCCCGATTCATCTTCTCGTAGACCTGAAATCGCATTGACAAAACGATACGAAACACGATTGGAATAAAATCAGCGCGTAGAACGAGAATAATAAGGACCATAAATATTGTCAAACCTGGGCCAATGAACCTTCCATACGCTATTGCTCGAAGGTATGCGAACATTTGCTTTCACAGAAACGTCGTTGTTTTTTTTTTTTTTCTTTTTTTTTACGGGTTATGCATCATCGTTGTTACGAGTAGGAATACTTTCCATCCTTATTGATAATTAATAATACGCGATATTAATAATACCGATGGATGCGTACTATATTTTTCTGCGCGCCACTTTTCCTTTCGCGTGCAGCCACCTGTACGACTGCATAACCGGATCCCTCGGGCAATCTAATCAACACAGAACTCGTTTTAATACGAGCTATGATTTTCACTTGGTCTGCTGTGAATTGAACGACTAAATTTTGGAGTAGGGGAAACTGGTCTACCTCGCACTTCCCCTCTTTCTCGTAATTTCTCAGATTCTTCTGGCAAAAATGTTGTCTACTTTGTACATTTCATCTTTAATTATTAGATTTTGGGCCAGGTTCGATATTTTAGTCCTATGATATTTATTTATTTCGATCTTTGAACAATAACTTGCCGAGGGTAATTACATTTTATATCGAAAGTACAATAAAGAATCTATTTATAGTTAGAGCGCATACTTTGACCAAATATGCATTCTCGAAATAATCTTCGTTTCGTTATATCTTCCCTGTCGCTGATCCTTCCAACACGTTTCAAATTGTGCACACTCGTGAGAAAATTTCCCAAAATATAAAAGACGATGTACTGATTGATCGAAAGAAGATGATTCAGATTCCCAACAATCGTTTGCCAAATGTAATTTTCGATAAGAAAAATGACGGATAATTTTGCTTCGAGTATTATTTATTTTCATACGTTCTTTGATAAACATCAAGTTCGGATTTTATCTGGTCGATATTTTTATCTTCGAGCACTGATCAATTCAATATTTTTTTGTTACAAGAAATAGAATTATATAATTGTCAAAATGTCCACGAAGTTAATAAGCGAAGAGGAAGTCGATGTATTTATTTGTTGAATCGAAGTGGGAAAACCGGTCATTTGAAATATCGCAAAAACTGAGAGAACGCGCTTGTAGCATCGTTTATGCAACCGCGATAGTCGAGGGCCTCCGGTTCCTTTCACGCAAAAGAGAACTATGTCAATGACGACAAAGCCAGCCAGTGATGATGCTAGACACGGGTGAACGACGAGCGTGAATCCTCCTACAGCGTGAATTTGTCCCTTTTTAGCAAAAGCGTTGCTACTATTGAAAGAAAAACCTCGAAATTGTGTTTTACAAGAAGAAGAAAAAGCCTATCGAAATTTTAAAATAACGTATCGATGTAAATACAAGTAAAATAGTAGATTACTATCGAAAAAATTGTAGAACTTAGAAATAATAGTTTCTCCTTTTTACGAAATTCTACAATTTTTGAATTACCATCTTTCTGAAGCATAATTTCTCCGGGTACAATTTCGTACAAGTTTATACATTCGGAAGAACGTTTAAAAAATTTAGCGATAATTTTACTCGACAGATGCCACGTTTTCTCAATTACGATTTTAATTGCGACGCGTTGGAAAATTTATCGGAGTCTGCCGGGGCAGGTTTGAAATTACGGGTTTTGAATTACCCATTTAACGTATGGAACGCGACCGAGTGAATCTTAATTGGGCGATTGAATAACCATTGCGCAATCCTTGTTAACCTAGTTTCGTCGAAGAAAGAAAATCACGTTCAATGGAATGAAACTTCAACTCATTTGGATCCGATCTATCATTGATCGACCTGTCTGCGTCGTTACACGTAAACGTACAGCCTGGATCATTTGCAAAAATTTGTCGAAGAATTTTTCGTTTCGAAAAATGAAACACAGAATTTTCTTTAACGGTGCCTAGGTTGTTCGGATCGTTTTTGACGAAATTTATCGGACATCGTCCCGTTCCAAATATAAAATACGCTATTTTTTCTTTGGCAGACGAACTGGGTCCTAGATGCTTTCACGCTACTTTGGTTATTCTGTTTCGCGTTTTAGGAACGACGAGAAAACGTCACCTGCTGAGCTAAATGGCATCACCGAGGGTCTGACAACGTCGAGGCTACGCCAGGCATTTCCACAGTTCTGTGCTGTTAGCGCGAAGAATCTGCTCATGCTCACCTTTGGTTCCACGTTGGGATTCTCCACGGTCCTAATCCCAGAACTGCAAAAAGAGAACGCCGAGATCCCGGTCACTATGGAGGAGCTGACGTGGATCAGTGAGCATTTTACTTGTTTCAAACTGAGTACACCGAAATCGAGATGACTCCAATTGATATCTGGTTTGAAATACCAAAGCTATGGAGCATCAAAGTCGAACTAACTGGGCAACCCGATTTAAAGCTGATCTAAAAGGAAATCTGACCGTAGAGTCTGACTCGAAGTATCGATTTGGATGTCCAGCTTGTAATTAGGCTTCTGTCTTGTATCTAGCCAACTTTTCGTTTCTACGAACTACTTAAACTCGTATAAAGTCATGAAAGCCTAGAATTCATGAAACATTCTGCTTATGCCAATACAGGTAGTCTGAATCTGTTCCTGGTACCAATCGGTTGCTTCGCTAGTGGACCAGTGTCGCAGTTCCTAGGACGAAAGAGGACCATGATGCTGACTACCGTTCCATTTACAGCAGCATGGATCATCTTCTACTACGCCACTACAGCTGAGATGTTGTTTATAGCATTGGCTATGACTGGTCTAACCGGTGGTCTTCTAGAAGCACCCGTGATGACCTATGTGGCAGAAGTGACGCAGCCCCATTTACGTGGCATGCTATCCGCCACTTCCACCATGGCCGTGATCTTGGGCATTTTCACGCAGATGTTGGGCGGCAAATTAGGCAACTGGAGGACTGTCACCATGATCAATCTCATCTATCCACTTATTTGCTTGGTTGCCCTCTGTCTGGTACCCGAGAGTCCTTATTGGCTAGTCGGTAAATTCTCTTCTTCGTCGTTCTTCGACAAAATATTTAACTTCCTTCCTTACGACGTGAATGATTTTACGTTTGGTCCGCGAAATACGTGGCACGACGACTTTGACTGGCGTTCCTAGCATTTGATCTCGTAGACTTTATAGTCCAGTCCAAGTTGGACTCGCAGTCTCCGCGGTTCAGCTCGTAACTAGCCCATAGTTAGGGTCAGAGTCGTCGGAGTCTACGTTCCATTACAACTACGCTGTTGCTATTGTACGAATTAGCAGCCTAAATTAGTCGCTGATTAAGCGTCGTGAAACAATTTTTCAGCAAAAGGCCGCCAAAGGGAAGCGGAGCGAGCTCTCTGTTGGCTCCGCGGCTGGGTCAGTCCGATCCACGTACAATCGGAGCTTCGAACCATCTGTCAAGATGTGCGGAAGCCAACAGAACCCAAAGAAAAAATCTGGAAATCCTTCGGCAAGAGAACCTTCTACGTGCCTTTCCTCTTGGTCAGTATTGCCTTCTGCATTGGCGCTTTTGGAGGAACCAGTACTCTGCAAACGTACGCTGTGTTGATCTTTGACAGTTTGGACGCACCTCTAGAAAAATACACGGCTGCTGTATTCCTTGGCCTGGCAGAATTAGTAGGAACGTTGCTTTCTGTGTGTGCCATTCACTTCACCGGCAAGCGATTACTGACATTCCTCTCGGTCGGTGGCACCGGCATGTGTTTTTGTTTGGTCGCTATTTATGACTATTTGACTCAGGCTGATATGATCAATACGAAGAGCATTTCTTGGATTCCAATGACTTTGCTGATCGGAGCTGCCTTTCTGTCTCACGCTGGCATCAGGTTGCTTCCATGGGTCCTGGCTGGTGAAGTGTTCCCCGTAAAGGTATGTTTGCCGTCTGTCAAACGTGAATTTCAGTCGACCACGGTGAGCACAATTTGACACGAACCTAATGCTCGCACAACTCGAACTAAAATCTCCTCCATGAAAGTCAGTCCATCGTTTCCTTAACGTAATCCTAACTTAGCCCAAAAATTGCCTGGTGAATCGACGCAAACCTATAACGACCGAAGGTCGAAAGTCGTGAAAAATTAATCTTCTGACAACGTTGTGATCTTAACCTAGGTACGAAGTAGCGCAACAGGAATGGCTGGATCCATAGGCTACATCTTCAATTCCATCGCCAACAAGGTGTACCTGTACATGGTCAACGGGATGTCTCTTCCAGGAACCTTCCTCTTCTACACTTTAGTCAACTTCGCTGGAGGAGCGCTCCTTTACTTCATCCTTCCAGAAACAGAAGGCAGATCTCTGAAAGAGATCGAAGAACACTATGCTGGTATCCAAAGCTTGAAGACCAGGCCTAAGAAGGAGGAACTGGCTTTCAAGGAAAAATGGGCTGCCTCGAACCCTGCGATAATCTACGACGACACCGAAAGCAAGCTCTGATTTTGTGGAAAGCAAAGTGGCGATTAGTATTGTCTCTCTAAAGCTGAAAGCCTGAGTGGTACAATCTTAACAGGGATCTCAAGTGTGAAGATTTTGGAACAAGTTCCCTGTTTGCATCGCACTGTGTTGAGAAAGAGTAGGCGATATTTACGAGTGACTGTAGACATCAGAGCAACGAAGAAAGTTAATGCTTCGTTTGAAGCTTATTCGTCGGTGGCTGACTAGGCTGGCTCGATGAATTAGTCGACGTAAGCTTTTTCACGCTCGTAGGCCTGGAAACTGGACAGTTTAGAAATCTAATTGTTTAACGTTTCTTATTGTCTCGATACGTAGAATTACAAACGAGAGAATAGTCGAATTATAGTTCATTTTATTCGTTTCTGCGCTCTACGAGGACTGCAGAGACAGCCAGTGAGACAAAGCCAGACGATGCACACTTTGTCGAATTTTATCCATCGAAGACAGTTTTATTGTAAATAAAGAAACATTCGCAAATATTTTTGATATCGTGACGTATGTGTTTGACAAGGATGTGTTCGTGGCTAATTTCAAGCGAGATGTCCAATAAAATGGGACGTGTTGCAAAAATATCTTCGTTTTAATTAACAATTTTAATCTATCAATCTATCAGTCCATTGATCTATCAATCGGAGGAGACGCGAAAGTTGATTTTATTTTATTCGTTGGAAAGAGATGTTATTTGGAAGATCGTCATTGCGAGTTTCTAATGAAATCCCTAATTAAGAGACGACCCAGTTGGCAGGTTAAGATTGTTTATTCGAACGACAAATTACAAAGTGTTGTTAGGAAAATCAGTGGACACGAGAACTTTAGTTTTGCAGTCGAGATTCTTGCTCACGTGGGATTTTTTGGACTGTGGCTTCTTCGTACGTGGTTGTTTGTTAGACTTGGGTTTGAAGAACCGATCGACCACATCCAGAAAATTGTCGTGTTGCAGAATATTGACGATATTAACAATTTTCTCGGAGATCTGTGGGACTTTTAAATTCTGCGTCTTTAGCCTGCGAATACTTCTTCTTTTCGGGGTCCCATCCACGCTTCGGCATTTCTTCAAGCTACGAATAAGATTTTCTCAAAAATGTGCGTTTCTCTTTAAGCATTCGTTGAACAACGCGAATGAACTTTATGTTGAGACTTGCCTGAGCTTCGCTTCGTCGAGTTCACGTCCGGATTGTGATCGTTTTACTACATGACCTTCGCGGCTTACTTCCGGCTCCAACACGGTTTTCTCTTTCGCGTGACTGTCACGCGAGTTCGAGGATTTGTGAGACATGTTCAAAACGATTTTGCAAACAATAAAGAAATTAACGTTCTTTAAAATTTACACGAATAATCAACGAGAGAAGTAAGTCAAATTAGTATGAAACAAACGATCGTGGTTGCTACGTTGCTAATTTCTCTGCGATAGTACTAGGACACTGTTGCGAAAGTACAACGGAGTATTTTGTAATTTCATAGATTTTAAAATTACGCGTTACTTCGTTAATCTATGTACATTAGTACGAGTGAATAAAAATTCCGTTCTGAAGGCCTGGTCGAGTCATACTTCCGTAAAAAGTTCCGAAAATTTCTGAAATTATCTCACAGCGCCTGTCAACTAGCAGTAACTCACTGTCCGTAGTACAGCAATCGATAGAAAAAGTTCGCAAAAATCTAGTAGATAATTTACCGTAGGTAAGTTACCCACGATCGATAAAGGAAACATCTGCAAAAGAAATTACCCAAATTCATGCGCATTGTCGTAGGCACCGAAGAACCAGGAAATCAACAAGTGTCCCGCCCCCGTAAATCGGGCTTCTATCTCCGGTTTCGAGATGTCAGTCGGGTTGCCTATGGCGCAGGCGCGGGCTTTCCGGGGATTGGTCCGAGAACGGGCGGGGGTCCACGAAATGGTCGATATTTCAACTATAGCGGGCTACAGTGGCGCGAGGGTTTACCGAGGCCAGTCCAGTCTCCTTAAAATCGTCGTGGAACAACCCCCCGTTGTGCTACCGTGTACTACGTCGTGTGTCGGGAACCTTTAGACTCGCGTTTTAAAGTCATTTCATCATCGAAAGCGAGATACAGGGTTGAAGTACAGCGCGCGGCGTGCATCCCTACTATTCAGCGATCAGCACTGAGAGGTTCTACATTTTCAGGAGGTACATGATCGGAGAAACGACTCGTTGGACGGGAAACGATAGAGAATCGTCAGTGTCGATGTCTTCGAGAAGAATCTCGTTGGCTAGATTTTAAGCTTGATACATTCCTGTCCAACCAGTCATAGTTCGTCGATAGACCGCTTATTGATTTCTCTCTGTCTCCCTCTGTCTCTCTCCCACTCTCGCGGTTTCCTCTCTCACGCTAGAAACTGTGGTCGTCGAGTCGACTTTTCACGCGCTCTACGCTTGCATGATCCTCGCCGATAGCTTATTCCTGCTTACTCGCCTTCCCTGCCTCCATATTCTCAGCTAACAGTTGCTTAAATCGTTAAATCTAGAAATTCCTCAGATTTTTGCTGGCCCTAAGTCCAACTGTCATCTCAGGAGCTATCCATTGCTCCTGCGATATTGAGATTGTGGGCCTAATTGGATGGTTCCTAAATGCAATGGTTGGTTCCATGGTAAGTTTCACCGCCCGTCAATGACGATCCAGTCCCTGTGACCTTCTCCCTCTCCTTCTCTCCCTCTCCCTCTCCCTCTCTCTCTATCAATCAATCAATCAATCTATCTATCTATCTCTCTCTCGTTCTCCTTTTACCTCCCTCTCTTTACCCTTCAAAAGGACAAAAGACGTGTCAGCTGTGTGATCACGTCGACGTTAAAAACGAGGAATTATTAATGATCAGGGGTAGACAGGCGACCGAGTTGGCAACGTTATCGGCCGAGCATCGCCAATATCGGGGAATCCAACGTATCGATCCGGACGCGTTTTTGGGATCCAGATTCGAGCATCACGAGTACATATACGGAGGCTCCATCTTCCGACTACATTCATTCTGCCAGCCGCTGCAATCGAAACTGTGTAACGGGTGGCGTGGGTGGCCAGGGGTTGGGAATCGATCTTCCAAAAATATTTGCTCTGTTGCTAGCCACTCGCCACCACCGTTACGATCGTTCCATGGCGCCATGTAACGGAGCTCGATCTATCCCTTCTCGTAATATTTCCGCCATTTTAAGGGATATTTCGTACCTGACTCGCCTGTTCAGTCTCTTACGATTAAACGTAAGAATCTGACAGGGCCAGGACATTGGACAAATTCAAAGGTATATTCCGTCTGTTTGAAACTGTATGGATATCGGATTTCTTTTCTTGATTGTTCCGTGTTAGATTTGTCTTTGGTGAGATTCCAGGGTAGTTTAATCGATCCAAATTTTCAGACCACAGAATTTAGTCGGTCGAAAGCTTCAGCTTCTACTTTTCCATCGCGACCGAACAACATTTTCTGCGACTGTTTGACTATCATTTGCATACAAAAATCTCTTTTCTTAGATTCCTATATCCGGACATTAAGTTGGGAACAATTTCCGCTATAATTTCTTTGACTGATTCGTCGCTCTTCGAACAAGATTTATTTACAAAATGTCGTTCCTTCGACGTGTATTTTCCATTTCAGTTTCTCGAGTTTGTTGCACTGTTTGCGAACCCTTCGAACACAGTACGCGCAACAGATTCCTCTCCTTCGACGCACCGTCTCATCTCTGAATTATGTTTCAAGCAACTCTACCGCATAGCCTTTTCCTTTTATCACGAAACATTTACCAAGATTCGCAAGATTGTTCCAAGCTCCGCCCTAGATCTTCTTGGATCTTCGACTCTTCCAAGTTCCACCATACGTCTCCTGAATAAACTAGTTTTCGATTAAATCGCTGGATGATCTAGTCAACGGACAAAGAAACGTTGCAAGATCTTTGACAGGGGAAAGAGGCTGACAAAATAGTAGACAAGTCGTTTCAACGTTTTTAGTCGGGGGAATTGAATCTAGCCAAGGGTTGAGAGGCTCTTGGAGCGCAAAATCCGTGTGTCGGTCGCCGAAGAGCGTTAACTGCGGCAAGGGGGCGCGAGTGTTCGAAAGATTCCACCATTGAAAGTCGCTTCACGGATTCATCGATACCGCGAAGTTATCTCTTGATACTTCAACTTGCCAACGAATCTCGTATTCGTCCTGTTCCTTGGCGAACAATCTCTCGCCTCTTCCTTCAGGTCTGTTTAACGATAGGTGGCGAATCGTTCGTCCTATCTTACTTCGTGTCTGTCAACCGGATCGCGCAATATCTTGCCTAATGTTAAAAATTACGTGTCAGGTAAGTTCAGACAAACGTTCAACTATGGACGTTCTGTAAATTTCGATCGATACGCGTTTTTCTCATATGCCGAGGAATTGCGCAGGACTTCAAGGTCATGGTGCAGCGGTCACCGAACTGAACTCGAGATTAACTATAGAGAATCGTATGGTTGAAGGTAAGACTGTATCGTGCCGCCGAAGAAAGAGCTAGTTTCGCGGATTCACGCGAGCCTCGTTTTTCTTCCTCGTGATATTACGCTAGGAAAGCTCGTGCAACGCGTTATCGCGTCGCTCTGGATGCATTCGTGCGCAGCACCGCGGTGTTAACATGCCGCGATACGATTATCGCGAACCTTGTCCTACTTTCTTCGGCAGCCACTTGCAGCAACACGCGTAGGTGGTTGAAATTTTTCTCTCGAGTTTCGTTGTTGCCGAATAGACCATGGTACTTGCTGCATAGACCATGGAACTGGCTGCGTTATCTGCGTTCTTCGCGTCCATCCAGCTTATTCCTTTCCCATGAAGCAAGCGACGTCTTCGCGTGCAGATTCGTCCTGCGAACCAGGCTCGTGGCATTCGTTGTCGTCTTGGATGAAAAGCTTCTTCTCAGCTTGCTCCCCGGAGACACTCGGTGCGAGCGAGCAGAGAACGCGATATCCGAGGTAGCCTCGCGCGACGATCTTGAGAGAATCTCGACAGAGCGTCGAATGGTGCTACAACATGGACCCAAAACTAACGGGTCCTGATCGTTTTCGTCAAGGTACTCAGCTCTTTATCGTTCTTACGAAAGTTCTCAGAGCTCCGTTGTTTCCTACGTCCTGCAAAGTGTCTCGGATAGATTCTGTCAATCCTCGAAACGCGTAAACTTTGCTTCTTGACCTAAACGCTAAGTGGCGATTGCAAGTCTTCGAATCGTTCGACACGTTTATGACGCACATAATATCCTGTTTACAAAAATGCGGAAACTGAAGATGTTACGTAGCTGCTGTTCCGATTGATTCAACGAATCTTTCTTCATCAGCGTTTCTTTATTTTACCTGAGAAAAAAAAAAGGAAAAATAGAGGAAGATCGAGTGGTCCCGTGTCCGTAGCTAGCTTCCATTATGACGTTAGCAGGTTTCTGGACGTTTTATCGTCAGTGTAATATAGCTAGAGAGAAAGGTAAGAGGTTGGTTATCGAACAATACTTCTTGCGTTATTTATTAGAAGTCTGGCGAGCGTCTGGATGCTCTTTTATCGAAGGGATGAGAGTAATTTTTAGTTGGACGAGCATCGTAGAACGAAGCGAGGCGGAAACGATAGGACTTGAATTCCGAGGGAAATCTGGGAGCTAGATTGGCTGTAGCCCGGCCAAGAAAATCGATAAGAGCCTCCCACCCCCGAGTAAAAATCTCGCGCTCTCTCTCTCTCTCTCTGTCTGTCTCTGTCTCTCTGTCTCTGTCTCTATCGCTGTGCCTCCGCATCCAGTTTATTTATAGACTCTCCTCTTTTTAAATTTATTTGCCGGCATAACTGTACACGAAATCGCAGCTGATCCTTCGTCCCACGCTAGATCCCGCCCTTAGACCTTGTAATCGCTGACTTCGTCGAAGGTTACGGACGATTTTTCACAAGAATTCATCCTTTCTCGTTGCTACGTCAATCCCTTGCATTTTCAGAACTGCATCACTTTGCGTTCGAGTTCTTTTCTTTTTTTTTTCTTTTTTGTTTTTTAACTGGACGTCTCTTTTCAGGGAAGAACAGGATCATAAGCGTTCGCAGATTAATTCGGTAGATGAATTTTTGATCGAGTCGCTCGACCAAGCGGCAAGTTCGGCGGTTTTTTGTTCCCAAAAATCTCAGATTTTTCCCCGAGGAAGAGGAGAATCGTGAACGTCTGCGGATTTTTCTTCTCGTTCTTTCTATCGGTGACGATGGAAACGGATGGTAGTTTTCACGTTATGGACGTTGCCGTGGCAGAGCCAGAGCAGCTGCACTCTACTTGCTTTTTAGAATTCATATTATAGAACTGGCAATTCCATACGAACCACCATGACACGACACCATCTGCAATTACCTATTTTACGCGCACCACAATGAGAGCCGTTAAGAGAGAAACATTAAGTCGGATCACTTGTAGAACTTATAGAAACGCGTATTTTAGAGCTTTTGTTTGACTATATTTGCTCGATGCAATGCGCGTGGTTCGACGATATCTATAGCCGCACCTGGCACCCGGAAAAAGTCACGGACGCGGAACTGGTTTGGTTGTCTTCCTATCGACTTAGGAAACAACTCACGATCGTCAACCACCGATCCGCTGCCATTTGCATGAGACAGCTCGTTCCAATTCACGGGTCGAGGAACGTTCGTATTTGGCACTTGGCATTTAGGAAAACTCGTTGTTATTATTAATTCACTGGCGTTACCAATAAATTCCTATGAAATGATCGTTAGCCGACTGCTATTATAAACCTCATTGCTATGCGATTACATAACATAATACTATTATATATTACAACAAGTATATATATATATAAGTTTTTCTTATATTAAAATACATATATTACGTATACAATACTATTATAAGCCTAGGTTATTGTTAGTTAACTGATGCAAGAAAATCGCGCGACCTTGCAGTGCTTTGGATAATTGAAATATTTGACGATCGATGAACGGTGGTTCGATCGAGCCCACGTGCTTTTTGCGCGGACCTGTAGTTGCAGGTTATCGGGTTTGACTGTCCCCATTGTGGGATTATCGATCATGCGGTCATGGCTACAGATGTGCCGGGAATTGCATTCAGTAATGTATACGGTGAACAAGAAAAAAACACCTCGACCGATTGCGAACAAGTTGGAAGACATGTCGTTCGAACGTATTTGTTGGAACATGCGTAACTGCGTTCGATATCGTTAATAACGAGTCACGATCGAAGCCATTTCGGTGATTAAATTTCGAAGGACCGCCAATCGATTTACGTCGACTTAACCGACATAATTGCTCGTGCAATTAGAAAGAATCGTTTGCGAACGTAAGAGGACATTTCTACCGCGTTTCACGCTAGCAGCACTATCTCTAAGATCTACAGGATCGGTCCTTGAATCTCTTTCGTACCTCACGATCTATGACGTGGATTGTCCATGGAAGATTGCGCAACAGCATTTCGAAATATAACTGGCGAATGCTACGACAACGACGACAAACAACTACGTAGATCAGAACACGAGCATGTTCGACGCAGATCGAAGCTCCATACGCAGAACTGCGGATCTACGCGTCGAACAATGCTAATGGTCGAATTTTAAACGTCACCCTGTACGCGAGACCTCTGTATTCCGCAATTGTCGTGGCGTTATAACGTTAGAAGCAAACGAGAATTTACAATTGACGATAATTGATAGGGGAACGTAACAGACGAAGCAGACAATGGCTCCGCCTGTGTGACGTTCTTCTTCCAGCCCTGCGTGGGCGTGTTCACGCGTATCAGGAAACCGCGATATCGTGGAAAGAACAATGACAAGAAACGAGCAAACCCGGGCAAAAACGTAAGAAACCGTTAACATAGCCACGTAGGCCATCCACCTACCACTGGCCATTTCTTCACTAATTGGAACTTTGCTCCTCTCGTCACACCTACCGTGCCTTCGAGATCCTTCTAGAAAGCGTCGAGCAAAACCGATTAAGAACGGTGCGCCGTTTTCAAGTGCAAAGCAAGTTCTCGTTCGGTGGAATCGTCGTAAGAATATTCGCGCGTTTGTCGTTCGAAGACAATCGTGTCGATATCGCGAGAAATTGTGTGCGGATGCGTGGCGCGTTTTAATAGTCCTGCCAGGATCGTACGCTCGGCGAGAGAGATGGTTTTTAAAAATTATGAAATAATTCTTCGCGTTATTCCGAGAGAAAGATTCTCGTAGAATATCATCGCAGAAAGTGTTCGTCGTTCAGTTTTCGATCGAGAATTATCAAGAGACAGTGGCACGCGTCTTTGTACGTTTCCTGTCAAAGGGAATTGCCAAGAATTCCAAAGACGAAACTATCTGGGAGAAGTTTGTACGTTTGCTGACATTCTGAAACGTCTGAAACGAAATTTCTTCGGTTCCTATCGAACTGTACTGTCACAAGTGTCCGTAGAGTTTCTGTCCGAAATTCTGGAAGAATTGTTTGCCCGAAGATGGCAGAGGCAGAGTCTACGGGTCAAGCAGAGAAGTCGACGAAGGACAGCAGGCCGCCTGTCAAGGATTCTGTGTTGGAACTGAGGACGAGGATGACTCGAATGATGTCGATCGTCGATATTACCCCGCACAACAAACTTCCGGTACCGGCACGCGTTTCTTTCCTCGTGATAACGCTAATTGCTGTGTTTCAGTGTTGCTCGATCGAGGCTCGCGAACGCGTCGTGAAAAGTTCATTCGTTGGAAAACGGTCTAATTGACAGTGAACAGCCAGTGAAAGCGTTAGACAGAGTCGCGCAGAATGTTAGCAGAGATACGCTAGAAAATTGAATTATCCTTTTCTCGTCGGTCTTTCTAGAAATGTGCAGCTCTGCGAGGGTAGGAATTGCCAGGCAATTTTGCAAATTTATTGGAAAATAAATTTCCATTAAAATTGTCAAAATATTATTTTCCTGTGAAATTGTTCCAGGAAAAATTGTTGCCTTCGTTGTTTGTTCGCTGGAAATCGTTAAAATTACTGAGAGG
Organism: Bombus superbus; assembly: GCA_014737385.1. NCBI lineage: Eukaryota > Metazoa > Arthropoda > Insecta > Hymenoptera > Apidae > Bombus > Bombus superbus. The sequence continues at coordinate 4,814,571 of JACXIK010000016.1, read as the reverse complement.
AGCGTTAGACGGTGTCTCGATATATATTTTTTCTTATGAATTCCGGAAGAGATTGTTTGCTTGGAAATGTTGTAAAAACGAGTCATATATCTGAACGTAGATAATAGATACAATTCGTAGAAATCGGAAAAAGTTAACTGTTATAATAATAAGCTTTTAATGTACGCGTAGTATCTGAAATATTTATCTAACCTCTACGAAACGTAAACTGTTGCGCATATTTTTAAATTTATTCCGAACTCTATAAACATATGCCACGCATTTATAAATAACGCCAAGTGTACTAACAAAGTTTCGTCATATTTTGTTTTCAACCTGTTTCCAATATACTTTGCACGAATAATACATTCACAGGCAGGTTTTCTAATAAATGTTCAAATACCGTAATATCGTAAGTTATTCAATACGAACGAACGTACAGGGTGTCCCGAAAGACGACCGAAGTTTGGAAGAAATAATCACAAGATATTACATTAATTTATTAATGTATTAATTTACATATCGATATAACACACGTAGATATTCTATATAAAATAATGGCACGAAAAAAGCGCATATAAATTAAGCGTTGTCGTATTTAATGTAAATTGACACTGTCGTTAGCAAATCTGCGAAAACGTGGCTGAAAACATAAGAATAGGTCGAATAGGTAATCGCATTAGCAAAACGGTAACAAGCTGCTGCACATTGGTGCGCACTACTGCACGCGTGCATCGAATGCAGGCTCAAAAGGAAACATCCGATAGACCTTGTTAGATAACAATCGCATATGCTCGATAACGTATAATGACACGAACAATTTATCGAGTTAAGCCCCCAAGTGTATTCATCTATAAATTTTATTTGTGTACTCACAAACCTATTAACCCAATATGGGAATGCGAGTCTGTGTTATGGCTGAATGAGATTGTACGAATGCACCTTGAGACTACAAATCGTTCATTTGCTGTGATAATCGCATAACCCCCCCAAAAAAAGTTAGGAATTTAAATGTTCCGAACCGTTACAGTTTCGCGATGATGCAATAGCGACACAGCTGCCCCCACGCGACAAATTTTCCAACTTCACTTAACGGACTTAACAGACGACTGTTTTCCATACCAATAATTTATTGATTAAATGAAATACCAATAACTGGAGAACGATGAACTTCGAGTTGTTACAACGAATGCGCGAGATAGTGTCAAATGTCGAATAGGCGAGATGTAACTACGAAAGGAGGTAAAATAAAGCAACAAATAGATTAATCACGTAATGTGGAATTCCTTTTAGATGGCGGGCCAGGATCCCAAATTTCAGAAGGAGACCGCGGACCAGAACTTCGACTACATGTTCAAGTTGCTGATCATCGGCAACTCGTCTGTCGGCAAAACGTCTTTCTTGTTCCGCTACGCCGATGATTCCTTCACCTCGGCCTTCGTATCGACCGTAGGCATCGATTTTAAGGTGAAAACGGTCTTCAGACACGATAAAAGGGTCAAGCTACAGATCTGGGTCAGTATTACTCCCTACGTTTTTTCCTTTGCGTTTCCATTATCTCTGTTATGTTATTTCTACCCTCTTAGAATTTATTGCGAGAATATTTTACTATATAGGAAAAAAAGAAGAAACGAGTTTTATTATAGAGAATATATCAGGTGAAAGGGCAGGGTCGATACATTTCGAAGAGAGAAAAATCGTGTCAACGAAAGCGAATAATATTTCCACGATCCCTTTGTACATTTTCATTCGACGTTCTATTTTTGAACAAAAATAAAACCAAATTTGCTAGGCGTAAACGAGGAACATGTTGAAACAACGTTATTTTAGACAACGTGTAAAATGCTTGAAACCTCCCTATCTATGAGACGATTCGCATTATACGCGATAGTTGTTACATTCATATATGTATCTTAATTATGTCATTCTATTCATTTTGTATTTTCTAGCTGCTGTTTTTATTTTCTTATTTTCATTTACAACCGCAAGCGCGGTATCTCTAACGTCGTCAGGTGAATTGGTCTGACGACCCACGGTTATTCATTTAAACGATATCTATTAAATTATACCAAACTTCGTCATAATTTGTTTGATAGATGATACCTGGTACAGATTACGTAGGACTAGATTGCTTCGAGAAGGTATGATACATGTATGAAGAATGTGTGCCTCAAAGCTCCCCAAACATAAAATTTTAAGACGATAACCCTAATAACACTTAACCTTAAACCGAAAGCACCGAAAGTTGGACCGTGAACGTATTACCATATACACCGTAGAATAATAAATATTTCATAAAGGTCAGTATATAATGCGACAAGAACTTTATACGAGTTAGATAAAAGTCTACATTTCGCAGCAAGAGGACGCACTTTTCCCAATAAACAAATTTCAAGACAACAGAGGGTGACCAATCTGTTTGTATCAATCCTAACCTATCTATCTCTATATCGTAACAGGCGATCCTCCGTTGTTGATAAGACAGGCGATATAAAAATAAATTTATATTCGTAAATTGCGATTTATATTCGATAAATAAAGAGAGATTAGATACGGTAGAACCTCGATTATCCGAGACGATGACCTACCTCGACTCGTATAATACGAAAAGTTCTAGCAGCGTTCAGAAATCGTAGAATAAAATCATAGAAAACATTTTGCTGACGTAACGTTGTACATGCGTTTAGGTTTAATTAATTATTTAATCGATGGCGAGTTTGATTAACCGCTCGCATAATACTTTAACACGTTCGTGCTCTTCGTGTTAAAATTTCGAAAGATACGACGCCATAGTGAAGTTCAAAGCGTTTCGTTTGTGCAAAGTAGTTTGTTCTTCTTTTGCTTGTTAACAGTATTTCAAGGTATTCCGTTGTATCGTAATATGGAAGCTACACGTTGAGTACCGCGGACAATTGCACAGTATATGCTCTTTGAACTTTCCTAGTTCATTGTTATTCCATATCGTACACTGCACTCTCTCTGCTGATCCTATATGGTATATTATTATTACTGCTTAAGCTAATCTCTTCCGTGCCAACTACTCTAAGCTGCACTGAATTTCTCATCATACGGGTTGATAGCTAAAACTGGATATAATAACAAATATTGCGTATCCAATATTTATATATATTAATGATAAAATATGAATGAAGGTTACAATAATGTAATAATAGCAATAGATTATATAAATAATATACAACATAAATATGCAATATCACATTGCTTTTTACATATTTTTCAATTCATTGGAAAAAAGATATTTCACTGTTTTCTCCGGTTCGTTGTTTCCAACTAATTTTCCATATTTTTCATTCGTTGCAAAATCTTTTCAACGTATTCCTTCCGCTTTCTCTTTTCAATTCGTTCTTTTCAATTTACTCCAGTTCTCTTTTTCCTATGTGTCGATCGAACTTACACAGAGAAATCTGTATTAATAGAAAGCAGCTATAGGCAGCGTGTTCGTTTTCTTCGATTTGTTTTGAAATATTAAAAAACTTCGAACGACTGAAATACTGGCAGAGGAAGAAATATATTTTTGAGCGGTAAATCGTTTTAGAGTTATACACGTGGAATAAAGCTGAAGAGGAAATGGAACTCGGTAACGTTCATCCACAAGCACAGCGTATCGCACGTGGCTTCATTTATCAACCGAATCGGACATTATCGCTTGCTTGTTTAAGACACTCGTAATAATCGTAATTTATTTCGTCGTTTTAAAACAATAATCATTCAAACAATGTTCTTCACTAATCATTATAATTGTTCAAGGTATTACTATTGTTTTTCTATAACTTCTTTTAATTTTCTTACAGGAAGATCATTATTCAAAATAATCATACTGATTGTCGCGGGAGAGGTCGATATTGTCATTTTAAAACACACAAATTTATCAATTTCACAAATGATATCAATCGTTTCAGTACACTAATAATTGCTTTTTAAAGTTTGAAGATTCCCGCTGGAAATTTGTTGCTTTCATTAACCATACTGATTACTGCAGAGAATATTACTGTTTGTTTCCTTCAATTTGGAGGGAACTTATTTTATTTATTTTTTAAATGAAATACTGAAAATACTTCCCAGCGAAAACTCCTCGATTAATCATTTCCCAGAATACCAAGTACTATCCACTCTATAATTTTCAAATTCATAGAAAAGCTTCTAATAATTTTATCATCCGTGTCAATTGTACTTCAGGAGATATTACTCTTCATTTTAATCAATTGTAATTGAATTGATTTTATTTGCTTGTCTCGTTGAATTTTTTCATTTACACAGAAAGATTTATTAGTCCCATCAGTCGCATAAATTGTTCTTCTATTATTATAATATTATCGGTTATTATTGAACGAGCTTCAAATAAGCCACAAAAAGCTAATCAATCTAAGGAACTGTTTTATTGCAGGATACTGCAGGTCAAGAAAGATACAGGACGATAACGACGGCCTACTACAGAGGCGCGATGGGTTTCATCCTAATGTATGACATTACAAACGAGGAGTCGTTCAATTCGGTGCAAGATTGGGTTACTCAGATTAAAACTTATTCGTGCGACAACGCCCAGGTTATCCTGGTTGGCAATAAGTGTGACATGGAAGATGAAAGAGTAATAACTACTGAAAGGGGCAAGCAATTGGCGGATCAATTAGGTGTCCAATTTTTTGAGACATCAGCTAAAGAAAACATCAACATCAAGGTAAGCTCTGGGCTTACCTTGGGCCCAGATGGGCCAGATTCTGACCTGGACCATCCCCCTCATATAATTCACAATCAGATTGTGGATGTTCATGCAAATTCATATTTTGTAAAATATTTTGACGAGAAGACATTCAAGATTATAATACTTCCGAAGATTAAGTTAGAATTTGGCGTTGGCATATGAACTAATAAAAAACATCGTCTGACCAATCAATTCCTCAGGTTTTCTTAATATAAAAATTTACATAAAGTTAGTCGAACGAAGGAAACAACGATGAATGTAGAATTTTCAATTAAATTTTGAAACCGTTCCTTTGACCGGGCCAGGTAAGGTTAGTGTTAAATTAAAGCCAATAAAACGGAGGTATTAAATTTTCATCCTATTGAAACTTGGCTTTAGCTTAATTGCCCTTTGAAGACACGAGAATCTCAGATGTCTTTTTATTGAGCGAACATCGATTCATCCACTTCGTTAAAACTCGGCTTTAGCTTCGTTATCACTTGGAGAATCGCAAGAATCCTTAGTTTATGAGCTAAAGCCAAGTTTTAATAGAAGCCAAAGTTCATTCGTTCGTTACATTAGAACTTGGATTAAGCTTAAACTAAAAGCCTTAAAAATTGATCCCAGAGATCTATTTATTCGTTCTTTATGCAAGTTATACGAAGTAGTAAAACACCACGTCCATTTTCACTTTTCTTCCACTGTTTACCCAGCCCATTATCCTAGCCAATACATAACTATCGCGTGGTTGAGAAGGTTATCGCGTCACGTTTCTACATTTATTTCCATCCGTGATGGTGTATGTAAACAGTGTGCCATTACCTTCCACCAGGTATTCTCAATTACCGCTCATCTACAACCATTAATCATGCCAACACGACGGGTCAAACCTATTGGCGCTGGCACATCGACGTCCATTTGATCGATTTTTCTGCCCACGATTATCCGTTTCAGCCTTTAGAGCGCGTGACGCAGACGAAATTTCAGCTTTTCTATTGGAAAACACCTTGGTACCATAAGACGATAGCAATTTGCAGAAGATCAACGATACTTTCTAGCGCTTTCGTTACTGAAATTGTTGTCCAAACAACGTCAAACAATATCAAACAACGATAAAAGATATTATACGACGTCGAGTAACATTAAACAACGTGAAAGAAAGACGTCGGGAAATATCAGGCGACGTCAGACAATATCAAACAACGTCGAACATTCAATACGTAGGAAGGAATCGATTTTGAAAGTTTGCAGATATTGAGCAAATTAAAATATCAAGAGAATCGCGTGTTACACTTTATATATGAATAATTCTATGAGGAATAGCGAGTCAAAATACGAAACTTGTTAGATGTACACTGTTTGAGCAAACGTGTAAAGCCTGCGAGAAGAGTTAGAGCCATAGAATAGAGACAGTGTTGAGCTGTTTTCAATTGTCCATTGGCCACGAATTATTTCTATAGCAAAAGTGAAAGAAGACGAACCGACGTGTATTTGTTTTAGGCCTAGGTCAGGTCAATATCTACACTACACAGAGGCTACACTAAATTTTTTAGAAGTAACTTGACACTTTGACTCTCGCTGAAACTCAGAAATTGCTGGTCTTTTCAATGCATCTTGTAAATCGTTTTCATTACAACATTATCAAAATTATCAAACGCGGGGATCGTTTGCCTTGCGCTTAAATTAAATTAAATGAAACTAAAACGCTAAAGTCACGTAAATCCGACGACGGTCAACAATAGATGGCAGAACGAAATCACGTCTGTAACGTGGTACCGTACAATCGTTAAACAAAATTGAGATTGGAAGCGAGCCAATATTAGGCTAGGTTAAGATCTTTTAGAAACAACGTAAGCAAAATTGGTATTAGGATCTACATGTATCCGGACTGTATTCGAACTAACTTTATGACTATATGAGAGGTTGGATGCACCAATGTGTGTTTGTTTGAAAAGAAGACGCGAACCAATCTCCGCTACTAGATAATTAATCGCACGATCACGTCGATTACTCCGGCTCAACTCCTAGAAAATTTCTTTTCTCCTATATTCCTCAAATATTTAGACAATTAATCCGAGGCAAATTCCATTTCACAGACGGTATTCGAGCAGCTGGTGGACATAATATGCGACAAGATGAGCGAGTCCTTGGACAACGATCCGACCTTGCTCGCGGGTGGAATGGGTCAGGCAAAAGGACAACGACTCACTGATCAGCCGGCCAATCCAACGGATGACAATTGTAATTGCTAAGAACGTGGATGCCCATCCAATTGCTTTGCGAGGAAGGAGATGAAGATGATGACGATGAAGAAGGGAAACGATGAAAAAATATTAGAAGAAAAACGAATGTATACCTGTATGTGTATGCGTGATGTCTGTGTATGTGGTGTTGCGTGTATGAGTGTGTAGCTATGCGTGCGAGTGTGTAGCTATGCGGGAAAAGAGCAAGCGAGAGAGAGAGAAAGAGAGGAGGAGGAAGGTCGAGTGATAAACGCTGGCTCTAGTTCACTTTGTTCGTCGTTCCTTTGATCTATGTTTCCGGCCGTTCTTCGTTCTGCTCTTTTTCTTTCCTCCTTTCTCTATCGATATATTTATATATGTGCACATAATTAATGTATATGCACAGGGCGAACCGTGCTACTCCATTTAATAAAGATTGCTTCCCGCGTTGACGAAAGGATCGTTGAGGATCCGAAGTAGAAATTGGATAAATTTCGAATTAGACAAACACGAGTCGTTGAGTGCTAACTTGTATTTTATCAGTGCACCCATTTGGGCATACTGTTCTTTGGGATAATTTGGATCAATCGCTTTGATCTTATCTCCAATCTAGCCTTTACTATTACAACAATTTGGAAATTTAAACTATTGGAAATGAATAATTTTCGTAGAATTCTTTAACTCGTATTAGTAAGAATATCGTGCTCGATAATGGCTTCTAATTGTTCTTTCATCTTTTTGTCATTAATTAAATTTGGGAATTTCAATATTAGGGGATTACCCAATTCGCAAAGTTGCTCTTCACAATAATTTCAATCCCTATGTTTTAGTTCCTAACATGTCTTTTGCCATTAGCTCAATTTAGAATTCTAATTACCCGAGAATTATAATTTTATGATATTTTATAGTTTCAACGATACTTTGTATATTTTAAAGTTTCGTTTCTAATTCACAAATTTTTTGTCAGTAACGGGCCACTTTTAATGAAACTTTTGATCCCAGAACAAAGTATAAAGAAGATTTGATCGCCACTGTGTTAAGGATAATTCCATTTCTTACGCTCCTAACCTTTTCACATTATAAACTACACTTCCTAGACTAAGAAAGCCAACATTTTCTCTGGTTTTTTCTTAAATATTCGATCAGAAGCTTGATGATCGATTCACTGACGACTGTAGGAGCAATTATTCACGCGATTCGCCCTGTATACATATATAAATATGTATGACGGTTGTAGCCTGATTACGCGGAGGTGCCATCGAGCTAATCCGAGTCCGATTACGAGCAGACGTTGCAATATTTTTCTTGGGTTCGACGGGGAAATCGTAAGAGAGGTCAGGTATCGTTAGAAGCTCAAGCAAAGAGCGGAATCGCGATACACGTGACCTATGAGACGAGGAAATTTATATTTCGTATCTCTACGATCAAGTACCCCTAACAGATTTAAATTTGGCGCTATTTCCATCGGTTCAAGGTAGAAATACGTCCTTGTCACGCTGTTAATTTCCATCTTTCTCATTGGAATACGAATCCACCGAATGACAATTTATACAAAATTGATATTCGTAAATCGAAAAAGAAGAAATATTTTTCCCCTGATTTAAAAAATTGCTTTGATTAGACAGAAAATTCTGCTCGATTCATCGACGTGAGTAGGACAATAACGAAAGAGATAATCATTTGAAGTGAAACGTGAGTATTTCGAATCCAAGTTGATCGAAAAAATTCATCCTAAAACTCGGTTTCACTGCAAATGAGACATTTCAATGGCGGATAGTTCGAAAAAGCAGCCGTGTTCCCTCGAAATATTTTTCAGGGACAAACTGATCTCACCCGCCAATTTTCCGATCTTCTTTTCGCGGATCAGTTTGTTTCTCTGAAGATCACTATAATTCGTTTCGAAGGGGCATAAATTACTAGATAACGATAATCTTTGACGATTTTATGCGCTCGATAACAAACAATTTTCAACGAAGAAGCGCCTTGAGTCCCTTTCACACTTGAAAAATATGAAATGTTGAAAACGAAGCTATGACATATCTATTGAATGTGAGTTAGATTGAATTTTATTGCATTTGGGATGGGATAGTATAATTTAACCGATTTACGGTTAAACTTATTTTTCAAGCGTGAATGGGGCTTAACACATTCGCTGCCATTGACGCATATGGTGCGTTAATTCAGCTATCTTAGATTTTAAACGATGCTAGAGCAACTATAGCGTTTCTGAGTTTGTGTTCTTTAATAATTATATTTCATTAAATTCTCAATTTTCGCACCTTTTTCCAATTATTGTACATTTATTCGTAATTTGCTCTGACAAACAAGATCATTAAAAAATTCCCTAAAATTAGAAGAAATATATTTTTACCAGCAACAAGAATATTTTTGAATTAATTTTTACACAATCCACGAAGCATTCGAAATCGTGAAAGGCTTAATAAATAGCAGCGAATGTGTCAATGAACACTTCTGAACTCGCCATGGCGCAAATCGTCGAACAAAAAATTGCAGCTCTGGTGAATAAAATTTGCAAAAAAAAAAAAAAAAATAAGAGTTGAAATGTATCTGTATGTGTCGTATTCTCAATGGCGTTTCCTTTCTTCTTATAGAGGAACTCGATACTTTCTGGAGACTGTTCTCCCTCGAACCTATTACTCTCGACGATGTCGATCTGATGCACAACTTTCAAATCTTTGGCCCTTGAAGGCTCTATCGAAGCTCGGGCACCTGAGACAATGTTAATAGAATTGTTGCGACGGCTGAAGTACGTGGACGCTCGACACACTCGTGGATCGTGAATATTTTTCTTTTTTTTTCTTTTTTTTTTTTTTTTTTTTTTTTTTTTTTTTTTTTTTTTTTTTTTTTTTTTTTTTTTTTATTTTTTTTTTTT